>VZSE01003443.1:880901-924597 GCA_013398275.1 Promerops cafer | reverse complement strand
TGGGGGGGGGGGGGGGGGGGGAGAAGGAAAAAAGCCTCCTAAACAAGAAATAGGCATGGTTTTGTGCAACTGAAATCAATAATACATTCATAATTGAGCTCAGATGGAACAGAAAGTTCTCTACACAGCATGTGAAAAATACTTGAACATAAAAGATGTAAAATTTCCAGATATAAATAAATAGATGTGCAAACAAAATATAGCGCAAGTACTAAATGAAGCCTGATTTTGTATTTCATTGGAGAGTATGTTGAAACTGCTCATACTGAGAGAACTATTAGTGGCATTGTATCAATGTACATTAATTGATGGATAAATAGATCTGACAATTTGTGCTCTTTGAATAGGCGACAAAGCAGTAATTTTGTTTCTTGATCAAGATGCAGTAAAATGTCATTTGCTGTGGAAGAATGTTATTTTAATTAAATATTTGTCTAGTCATTTTTATGGTGCAGATTTTGGCCCAAAACACAGACTCTTTAATTATCAGAATAGTTTAATGAATATGTAACATAGTCTCAACACATCTTTCTACTATCTGTAAGGGGTATTTCCATTTATATCAAACATGTAGGATGTTAGATGAGAAAAATTTCAATTATTGCATCTGAATTCTTACAATTATAAGTAAAACTGTCCCGAGCTGTTCTTGCCCAGTGTCTGCAGCTCTCCCCACTCTGGCTGTGGCCCAGGACACCAAGTCCGGTCCAAGGGGCCAGCAGCCCTGCCTCAATGATGCCACAGTGGGGCCCCTCTCCAGGTCCCCACATCCCTGTCTGGCCTGACCATGGGCCCCTGAAACTAGGCTGTCCTGCAAGACCCTGTCCTGGCCTTGGTCCATCCCTGTCCCCAGGGCTGGGGCTCCCGCAGAACCCCCCGGCTGCCCTGGCCCTGACAGCCGGGCCCTGGCATCCCTCACCTGGGAGCCCCCGATGCTCAGGGAGCCGCTGGCCTCCTCGTGGCCCTGCCAGGATCCCAGGGTCTAACCACATGCAGGTCAACTCATCATTGTGCTTGCCAGCCTCAGTATTCTGTCCTCTCATTTTGGTAATTCCTCACATCAGATATGCAATTGTGTTTCACCCCTCACCCCACCTAAATCTCGCTCAAACCAACTGAACTGTACACCTGAAGCTTTTACAAGAAAATGACAAAGAAATGAAAATAAATGTCTTCTTGTCAAATGAGATTCACCAAGCCACATGTTAAGTCTATATTTCTTAAGGCAATGCATCTAATTGCTGAGCAGTCAGTAAAGCATTATTTAAGAATTGTCCTAAGTAATTAAATTAGGCTATTCTGGTTTGCTTAAACACACATTAATCTTTCATAGTGACATCAAATTTGCAAACACCTTAGGGAAAAATTCTGCAGTAAATCATTTGTAAATGTAATAAACGTTTAACCTGTAAAATAATAGATGAGGTAGAATACTTCAAAGCAGTTCTAGTTTACTTTTTTTCCTTGATTAAAAAAAGTGAATCAGAGTTTCTTAGTAATTTCATTGTATCATTCATGCACATAGTATACCGTGTTGTATTTATTTGATTGATTGGAAAAGTGATAATTTGTATATACTTTAAACTTTAAAAGTTTTTTAAAGTTCACATTTTAAAAGTTAAAATTCTCCTTGTGTTGTATCCAGTAAAATATATAGAAGCTGCCTTGTTTTCCCACTCCAATTAAAAACTGGAAGTGTAAGAAACTTAATTATAATTGGAATAATTATTATTAGAGACAGTATCTTGATTCTAAGCTATAATGAAAGAAATAATACTTTTTAGTGCCGTGGCCTAAAAGACTAAACTTAGAGATATGACCAGAACTGGAATGTAATTTGGCAATATTGCTTCTAATGCTTGTGTTCAGGCCAAGTTAATTTCGAGCGCAGTTTCCTCAGCGCAAGGCAGGTGGTGGCATTACAAAGTTGCTCAGCAAGTCTCTGCCATGCCTGCTGAAACTTGGCACAGTGGCTGTACAGTGTGTGTGTCTTTTCCTCCAAGCTGAACCACAGCCCTTCACAGAGAAATCAGTAGTAGCTGTGACTGCTCCTTCAGCTGGTATTCATCATCTCACTGAATTAGGCACTCTGTGAGCGAGAGCATTGAAGTGTACCAGAAACTGCAAATTCTAGGATGAGGCAAGTGGGAAATATATGATATAGAATGGTTTGGGTTGGAAGGAGTCTTAAAAAATCATCTGGTTCCAACTCCCCCTGCCATGGGTAGGGACACTGTGGGCATGACCATAAACTGAAACCCTGTTCAGAGTTTTCATGCATTTGGTTTTCTGCAAGCACCCCTACGGAAATCTCTTCATATGCAAGTGAGTGCTTCATATGAACTCATCTATTTTTGTTTCTATAAATCAAAACACATTGTTTGTAATGCTTGTTTTGTATCATTCATTTGTGGAAGTGATTGTGTCAAAAAGTGGGCCTGCAAATGACTATGTCTGCATCCTAACTGAAGAGCAGATGTGTCTTACAACTTCACATTTTTGTTTTTGTTTCTTTGGGGATACTCCCTATACTATGCGATCAGCTCACACTGCATTACATGATCTTTCTTTTTTTTTTCTTTTTTTAATTAAATACCAGGCTGCCAGCAGGGCAGAAACATGATCTGGAAATGGAAAGAGCTTCTAAGTCTCTGACTCTGACTACAGTAGCAATAGTAGTGTGGACAAGCAGAAGTAGATTTGCAGCACAAATGCTGGTGCTGAGAAACTGGTGTCGCAATTGTAGCTGTCTACTACAGAGTGCAAGATCTGACATGCTTGATATAACATTTTTCACTTTTATAACATTTTTAACTTTTCAAACATTTAGTTTGATTTTATTATTTCAACTTCAAACTAGTTCTAGATAGGTACCATTAAACCACAATAAATGCTTTCCTGAAATCCTTTCTGGCTTACCCTAAAGTGAACCCTAGCATAGTAAATTGTTCTAGAATGGGTAAATTTATCTTCTGGATGTAACAAACTTCTTTATAGACAATAGAGAAGTCTATAACAAGGACAAGATACCTCATGCTTAGGTAGCTCAAAGAACATAGTGTGAGCCCAAATTCTAGTAACAATTTGCAAGAAACAGACTGATGAGCTTTAAGTTCTCACTGCTTTTCAATTATTTCATTCTCAGGGTTATATGTATCTAAAAAAAAATACCAAACAACCAGTCTATGGTTTCTAAACATTGTTTACAATTTCTCATTTTGGGAAGAAATCATACCCTTCTGAAATTTTAGGAGAATGGATGAAGACAGTCATAAATGGTAATGGTAATCATCTGGTGTGCTAGAAATGTTTGAATATCTTATATTTAGTAAGTAGTTTCACAAGTAACAGAACTTAACTGTTGTTATGAGTGAAGGGCTATTATTAAACATTCAAAAAAAGTGTTTTGGGGCTTCAGATAAGATGGAAGTTGTGTCAGGTTATATTCAAAGTCAATAAAACCCAATAACTCTTAAGAAAATTGTAAGAAGTAAGCCTTTGTCAAAGGAGACTTCCTGGGGCTTAATTTTCCACTTATAATAAGGTATAGAAGATTCTGATGCAGTAGTTCATTTCCTATTGAACCGAGTTTCTCATTTCAGATGCCTGCTAATGTCATAGAGGGATCATAATGCTAGAATTCTGTAAGACTCCTCAAAACAGGTTATTGCACCCATGCTTAAGAATTTAATGATTAATCTTTTTCTTCTCCTTCTGACAAAAACTTTATCAAAACTGATGTGTCAGAATGTTTCAGCTTCAGTGAAACAGCATTTTTTCCTGTCTGATCAGTTCTATTTATCATGTTCATGTCAATGTTCAATTTGCTGTTGAAAAATCCAATTTGAAGTAGCTAGATGTTTTTCTGAAAAGGCCTGTCCTGAACAAGTAACATAAGAAAAGCTTTGCTATCTGTAATCCTTCCCACTAGGAAACAAAACCTATTTCAGGGACTGGGGGACTCCAACATTATTCATGGGAATATCTACTCATATGTCCAGTGGGAAGCTATAGTGAGATATTCTCCAAAGTTCTGTGAGATCTACAGCATGCAAAGAACTCGCAAGAAATGGAAGTTATTTCAAGGGAGCCAGACTGCACCACAAGGGAAGACTAAGAAACATCCTGTATTGGGAACTATCTTTTGGATGCATATAGAATTTTCAGGAGGATGCTCATGAGGTTCTTATCGGTAGTGATTGTACATGACTGTATTTTAGGCACTTTACTAAGCACTGGCCCTTTCACCTAGCATAAAGAATTCAGAGCAAGCACTTGTGCTTTTTATACTAATTTCTAGATTATGTTGATGGTATTAAAGTCAATAATAGAACTCCTAGTGCTTTAGCATGACCAAGATCTGGGTTCTTTCCTTTCCTGTAAATTTTGCTTGACTATAAAAGCCAATAAAGGACCCTGCATTTTTTCTATGTTAGAAACCATAAGAAAACTTGTTTGTACAATTAGAAAGGACAGAGAGAAAATGTTCACTTTCATAAATTTAACACAATGTTCATCACTTGATGAAACAACATTTTCACTACCATAATAATGGATTTTATACAATTTTATTGTCATAATCTTGATAATATAAGGGAGAGAAAAGCTATTTTCTTCAGCATGGGTCCCACATGGTCTTGCACTAACACACAACACACTTATATGTCTCAGATGAGGATTTGATAATAATTGTGACAGACGGACAATGGCCTGGTAATAAATGACTATTTCATAGCCAAAGTACATAAGGGAAATTTCTTTCAACTTTAGGAAAAAAAATTACCCCGGCCAGATGGTTTAACTTCAAGACAAATGAGTGGACAGGGTCATAATGAATGAATGCTTTCTAAGTTAGTTTCCCTGAGAACTCAGCTGTTCAACAATCATCTCTAATGCTGAGATTTAATAATCAGTCTGACTAGCTGTGGAGCATATTTGAGTCTGTTCTTTTGCCTTTGTCTGTCTTCCACTTGCTCCAAAACTGTAGTAAAATAAGGTATGTCTACATCTTGGTTACAATGTCAATAAAACTCTCTAGCTGATCTAGAAGCATTGGTTTATGGGCAATGTAGATCTAGTTACTTTTGGCAAACTTTGTGTGATGAGTGAATTTTTTTCCCTCCCTAATGTTACAGAATATATTTTTGGATTGCTGTATTAAACCTTTCATCCCTAAGGGAAAAGTTTGACTGCAGAAAAGGCCAAAAGTTTTAACAGTGCATTAATCTATTAGCTTTGGGATATGGTTACTTCGTGTGAGAGTTCAGATCGTCAGAGCCTTTTGAGTTACTGCTAACAAAAAGTAAATTATTACAGTATCACCTGTACTGCAATGCTATTAAACCTTTTTGACAAGGCATCTGAGGGATTTCATAGTACTGCTGTGGAGGTCAAGACTCTCTCTCCTTATGAATAACCATCTTGTAATGGTTAAAGGGACAGATCTTCTACTTCTCTGGAAGAGGCTATAGCAAAACTAACACTGAACATGCACAGATCTCATTGTGATTTCAAGTGCATCTACCTTCAGACAACCTTCTCTTTGTTACTCTTCTGAGATCTACATGATCTCTGTTCTGACATTGTCCTGCAAGTTAAAAGCACCACAGGTTGCGTGGGGTTAAAACACGGACTTCTTGCAAATTGTCCCCCTCCCCATCAGAGAGGCAAAACAAGTATCAATATTATTGCTGCAGTTTTGGACACAGGTTATGAATACTGGAGCCTGACAAGGTAAAAGGGAGATGAGAAGACTAAGCTGAAATGCACTGAACTGTGCAGAATGAGGCACAGCACTGTTATTGCTATAGAGGATGCAGCAATGCAGTAATATCACCACCTAATTATTAGTGTCACGGACATCTAAATTTACAGTGTTATAATGACACAGATATATCAGCTATTACCAGTGCCATGATGAGATATGCATATTTGAAACTGTTAATTTAATCTCTTGGGATCCTGTTTTATTTGTTCTAGTTCAATTTTTGCCCTTTTAATAGTTGAATCTCCAGCTACATTATTTGCAATTAGCTCACAAAATCCTGTCTTTCTGACAATTAGATTGTATCATTTTGGTTGCTTACAATAGGGGACAAGGGATTTATTTACAAGAATCACAGGCAACTTCATGAACATATCACTGCTATATTTTTTGCTGGAGATACATTTCACTTCTCATCCTTGTATTCAGGAAGATATTTGCACTAACAACTAGATAGCCTTTTTGGGGCACTGTGTATCCTTGCAAACTTGAAATTGTCCCTTGTTCTCTCTGACATTCCATTTAGTCTATGCATGAGCTCTGCAAGAAACTTCCCCATGAGCTCCCCAAAAAGCTGTGCAAAATTTCCCTCACTATCATATATAATCATCACATTGCAGGGATGATCCTAGTATTATTTCTGGGGAACTGTAGCTTCACTTCAGAAAATCTTTTGTTGTATAGCTGGTAGATAAACAGGAGCAAAACAGCAAAACAATCTTTCTACTGCAAAACACCACCCACCAAAAGCTGAACAAATACCAATATTTTGACATTTAAAGTTTTTATGTGGTTTGTGTGCACTTTTTTGTTTCTAATCTATTCTAGGATTTTCTTTTTGTTGATGAAATTGGACACACAGATAATTATAGGTCTTGGTAGCTCATTAACAGCTCTGCCTTTAAATCAAAACATTGAAATAATGAGTTGGTCTAATTTGATTTCCCTGTTGACTGTCAACAGTTGCTTTTTTTCTCTCTCTTAATGAATGATTCATTCTTTTATTGGGAAACTAGTTCCTGGGCTAGTCCAAGAGGTAGATCTTTCATGATTGTAATTTTTAGATTTGTCATAAATTGTTATTTTATCTAAATTCCAAAGTAAAGTTTAGGGAACAGAAATTTTTATCTGTACTTAACATACTTCCATGGATGTGTGTTCCATATGACTACTGTGAAATTTCATTCAAATAGAGATATGGAGGCATATAAAAACCTTTTAGAACTGTGAAAGGTGAAACATAATGTTTAGGTTGCAATATATAAGAGGTCAGTACAGTGCCCCATATTTATCTAAACTGATACATAAAATGTATTTTCACAAACACTGTATATTTAAGCTCATTTCTGAATTCTCTTAAGACCTCTTTTTGAAATATGAGGCCATCTTTTCATACTTTTTATTGAGATGAGCAAAAGACAGAGTGACAACTCAGCAGCTCTGCATGTTCAGGTGTTTCAGAATGTCATGGTACAAATATGTTGAGTTTACCTGCTCTGACTGAGGCTGCTAAAAATACAGACCCTGTTTCAGTAAATCATGCTGCCAGAGTTAGAGATGCTATGGTTCCCCATTGCCTCACTTCTGAAAATTATTACCTTCATCACAGAAGGAGCGAAAGATAGTGCCTGAGCCATTTCAAATGGTCTTTTCAGTGTCTAAACTTAAGCCACAAATGTGAGTTTGAACTGGAAGAGAAAGCTTAGCAGCAGGGAAGGTGCAATTACACTTCTGCCGTTGCTAAAAGAGCTGCTACCAGTGATGTGTGGTCAAGCTATAGCTATAGCAGGGTGTGTAGGTACTCATCTACCACCACCAGTAGAACTCAGTTGTTCTTCCAAGATGTCAGAGCTGTGGGTAAAGAAGGTATATGCTCTACGTAATGCAACTATGCCTTCAAAACTCATTATGTCAGTGCAGTTTCACTGAACACAGAACGCTTCTGTTGGCTTAACTGTTTGTGCATTTTCAGGAAGATGATGTAGCTGAGCTGGCGGGACAACTGGGAGTAGATATTTCCTCTCCACTAGAAGAAACTATGTTGAGAGGCCTATCTTATAGTCTCCAGTGCAGTTATGTATACTTTCAAGAGGCTGTGGTATATTCTTCTGGCTTTAGGTATCACAAAAAATAGGAACTAGTAACACAAATGGGATTAATATGAAAGTAAATGTAAAAAAATAAAGTGTAAATGTTCCTTTTAAGTGTAAAAGTCCCTCATCTGTTTAGCAGAACCACAGTTTTGAGAATTTTTTCTGTAGGTGGAATGACTCATTGAAGGCACCCAATAATGATCTCTATTATGACAGTATCTGTTTCTCTATCTATTTCTCAGTGTGTCCTGCCCAAATGAGTTAACAGGCTGACATTTAAATTATTTTCTCTCCAAGAAGAAAGAGTCGAGTGAGAAGAAATGTAAATGTGGGCAATAAGGGAGTACAGAGAGCCCTAAATTGGGATATTGAGAAATGCAAGATAAAGATCCCTGAAAATAAGGGCCAAAAAGTCATGATCCAGTGTTTTGTAACATCAATGTAAGAAGAATTCCAAAAACTTTACAAAACAAACCAACCAAAAAAAATAAAATATGCTTAACACAAGGGTGGGGAAGGGATTTCAGAAAAGTATTTGCTTGGTAACTGAATAAAAGGGAAAGTAAGAAAACAAAATTCTGTTTATGAACTGTCTTTGGATTTTCTTAGACCTGGAGACAGGTTTTAAAAAGTTCCACAACAAAAGTTCCACACAAATTTTTCTTAATGAAACACTAGAAACACTTTTTCCAATTTTCTACCATTGCTCAATAGAACTGTAGGTGATAGGTCCTCCAGGCTTCTCTGGTTCATACCAAAGAAATGCAGTGATAGTTTTATGCCCATTATACCCGTTGACTTTCAATGGTTACGCCCAGGCTATGAAACTTGGAGTGGTCCCCAGTGGAACTGCCAATTTTGTGATCATCAGGCCCACCTGCAGCATATATGAGACTGACGTGAAAAGCCTGCGTGACTTAGATATAGAATCATAGAATCATTTAGATGCTTTCCTCTGCTCTTTCTCTCTGGTTCTCCAACTACAGCTCTGTTCAATTTGGTATACAGATTTAACTACCATGGCTAATACAACTGAAATATGTCTCACAGTATCACTTTCCTTAAAGTAGTTTGCTGTATTACCACAGAGTACTTTATCTTTTTACACAATTACAGGAAACTTTGGAGAGTATTTAAATATATTTTCAAGTACTCCCCTCAGAGAGAATAGAAGCTTTTGTTTACATTTCTCAATTCTTAGTTCTTTTGATGGGAGGGAAGGGTTATTTTTCAGCAACAGCTACTGTAAACCCTTTTGAGACATCAATGCTTTAATAAGCAAGGGTTCTAATAGGATCTCATGAATAAAGCATTTTGCACTCTTTCCCATGACATGCTGTACAAGTATATCTGCTGCAGCTTTTGCAGAATTCCCTTCTTATAGGTTAGATAAGCAAAATTATTCCAAATGTTACAAGTGCATTAAATTTCACAGCACTATTTTTTGGCCAAATTTTTGTTTAAAGACTAATCCTAATTGTCAAGAGTCCTTAGCTGAAGGTGAACTGGTAGTGTACTGTGCAATATCTTTCCTGACATAGGTAAATTTTTTAAATTGAAAACAGAGATCCTAGTTAAAGTATTTACTTGTAGTTGCTGTTTAGGACAAAAAAATATGTACTAACACACTCTGTATTTTCTTTTCTGATACCAAGTGGAGGGATCATTTTCCAACATGAAAAAAAAAGTACAAAACTGTCTATGTCATCACTGTGATGATGTTGCTGTGACTAGGATTTACTTTGAATACTTTCTAGAGACCTTGCAGAACTTAATTTATCTTAAATGTTTACTTTTTGCTAGACTCTTAAGGAAAACAATCTATAAAAATATATTGGCAAGAAAGAAAGTCCTGATTTGAATTCAATTAAATGTTAGCTTACAATGTGTTATGCAGCACTGTGGGAGGACTGCTTTGTTGTGTAATTAGAATGGATCGTTGTTAAGAAGCAGTATTTACAGAGATATTGAAATATTAGCTGGGATTTAAACATGTTTATAAAGAGGTCTCTTGATACCTTCTCCAAGTTATTTCCTCCAGCAACTGTATTAATTCCTACAGATTTCATTCAGATTGCTAGAATCAGTATTTTTGCAGAAAGATGGATCATCCTGGCCTAAATATTAATGCGCTTACTTACTCCAGTTTCAAAATTGGGTATTCATCTGGCATTTTATCTTTAACATCACTAACAAAACAACAGCTTTCCAAACCTTTGGGATATTGGAAACTGATGAGAATCTCTGGAGTCACCCAAAGGGTTGCCCCAAAATCTATTTGTATCTAAAAGATGTCTAACTAGAAAGAGAAATAGAACAAACTCCTATCTGTCTGCTACATAAAAACACATTATGTGCTTAAGATGTAAGAGCAAATGCAGATACTGATTTAAGTCTTGGGAAGAGTAAATGTGTCAGGGGTGTTTTTCATAGAAGGTTACAGTGAGGTCCTAGGTGGAGATTTCTCATGCTACAGGATTTTTTTAATTTAAATAGTTAATCAGTGTCACCAGAAAGGATAATTGTATCTAATTTATATGGATGGGAAATATAGACCTTACAATCTCTGAATAAAGATGTCTAGAAAACCAGAAAATGTGTTCCACTAGACTTTCTGTTGGCAAGCCACCATTATCTATTTTCACAGGCTATATTCTGAGATCATATCCATACCTTAACATTTGACTCAGCTTGTTCTTGCAGAAGAAAATCCTTTCACTTAGGTGTGAACATGACCACATTAGCTTTGCAGAAAATAGTTCTTGCAATATTTTTCTGGCACTGAATATTGAATGGGATACTCAGTGCAACTCTGGAAATGCTACAGTTCTTGAGACCATGCTACTCTTAAGACATTACCAAAGGAATTAGGAAATAAGTGTAATCAATTTTCAGCTTCTTAAATAAATGCCCTAGTTCATCAGAAATGACATGTAAGCTTTGTACCTTGATTTCTGCTATGTTGCTTAGAGATATTGTAGAATGTGTCAGGAAAGAAAAGTCCTTGAATTTCTTCTGCTTCAGTTGCAAGTCTATTAATAGAATGGGCAGAGAATTGTAATGCTTCATTGCTTTTGGCTGATGGAGGGGAATACAAGGACCTTCTTACTTTCAAAGTGGCTTTGAAATAGTATTGCCAGCAACAAGACATCAGAGGACTTCAGCACTGTAAAGTAAAAAATGATATTAAAAAAATATAGAAAAATGCAATTTTCTCTTCTTTTACTTCAACAGCAGGAAACTCAGATAACTGTCTCTGTCATTTCCCTCCTCATCATCTGCAGCTTTAAGTGAATGGGGTCATAAAAATATATTAATACACATAACATTTGATAGTAAAAGCTTTCCGGTAATCATTTGATTAAAGTGGTCATTGCATGACTCTCTTGAATAATCATGATCAGTTACTAGCCTAGTGACTAGGAATAAACAGTTGATTATATGGTTACACAAATCCTCAAAAATTTCATAGCAGCTGAATTCCCCCAGTCTATCTGAAATGCTTGGCCTGACCTTGAGTGAGATACTATACAATGCCATTCCTTTGGGCTGATAAGGTCCTGTGGTTTTCTGTTAAGCTAAATGAGAAAGTCTTGACCATAACAATTTGCACCATTGTGTCCATTATCTTTTGCCCTGCAGGTGATTTGCTGCATGCTTTATTACAGAAGACAGAATCGTTGAGAGGGTATTGTCCTGTGGACAGCAATGTCAACACTTATCCATATGAGGGTACAATTACACTTTCTAAGTTATACAGCAGATAGTGTTGCATGACTACCATTCATTTTGATAGAATGTACATACTTTGATAGCAAAAAATTATACTGAAAAGGAGCTAGAAAGATTTTATTGATGAAGTGAAGCACAGAAATGCATACAGCCATTTTTAGTTGCCTTCATAGAATATCTTTGACCCTAAAAGAAGAAAGCAGCTATGTATAACTAGTCACTTACCTAAAATACACTGGCATGTGCTGGCAGACTAAAATGTTCATGCAAGCAGCCTGTATATTAAAATGAGTGCAACTGTACCGAGCTGCTCAGAGCAGATCTAAACAGCATTTCAACTGGCATACTTTTTTTTTTTTTTTTTCTTGTGACAGGTACTAAGTATCTCAGCATTCGCTGACAAACTGTTTCCCTGGGACAAATCCTGATATGTGACTCGCCTTCTGTAGCTGCCCTTGACTTAGCTCTCGTCACCGGTGCCGCAGCGGCAGGGCGAGGGCAGACATGGCGAAGAATGGCCGCGAGTTCGTCTCCTCGGCAGCCAGCAGGGGAAGCTGCTGCATCGGTTTTCAACGCAGCACAAATAGAATTACTGGTTATTTTTATATCCACGGATGAAAAGGTGGAGTTATCTCAAAATGAGAGACAGAATATGTATGTTTGCCTGAAGAATTTTTTTGCCAAACTATGCCTGGGATGACTATTCTAGTCACAAGTGAGAAGGCAGGGAACGAGTGGTGCACGATAGAAGAAATAGGGGCTATTTAGTGTCTAAATTTAATATGTGCTATATCTTTGCTTAGGCTACTAAATACAAGACACTTCACAAGCTATTAATAGAGATTCAGTTATTTATGCAAATTTTAGATGACTGTAGTCCTTGCTCCATGTGTAAAAGAAAAGTATTTCTGTAGGAGAAATGCAGGACTGAAACGTGCCTGGTTTCTGTATTCAGGCTCATCCTGGCAAGTGTCAGAAAGTTATTTGGGCTTCATCCAAAATATTCTCTTATGCACATGTTTATGAGCTTCACAGAATTTGACTTTTAATCTACCTGATGTTCAGTCGTTCATGTTTAAACAACAATGCAATATCTTGTCCTTCCCTTCTATTTCCTCATACTAAAAAGAAATATGTAAGGTATAGATATAGTCCTCCAACTGCTTTGAAATAAAAAGAAAGTCTTAGCACATACTTTTGCTTCATCCTTAAAACATTACAGGACCTCATGAGACTTCCAAGCTACAAGGATAAATACCATTAACTTTATTATTAAAGAGAGCTAGAGACACATAATTTTTTGTGCCAAATTTTTCAGCTGAATTTGAGCTAACTGTATATGGGATCCTAAATCCAGTACTTTACCAGTACATATTTCCTTCTCATTTTCTTCTAGGACATGATTTTTATGAGGGCTATCTCTCTAATAAACTGGCAGTACTCCCTTCATGTTGTATTAATAATAGATATGTCAGAGTGATAGAAAAGATATTTCAATCAGGCATGTATAGAATCTCTGCAATGAGAAAGGCCAGTGTCAATTCTAGTAAGAACTTTGCCGCGATGTTATATTAATGACCCATGTAGAAAGTTTATTTGTAAAACGTAATACCCTTGGTTTTGTCCAAACTATTTACATAGTCCCAATTCTAATTTAATTCTAACTCAAATCTTTCTGTTGTCATAAAAGTCCCCCAGTAGGAACCTACAGGATTGCTAGACATCTGAACGGAAAATATTATTTCATTTGTAGGAAACATATTAGTTTATGACTCTTTCCTGTCTTTAATTTCAACGCATGGATTTTCTTCTTGAAGATAAAGTTTCCAGTTAAAGTTTGTTTTGAAGGTGGTTATATATGTATAGTGGGGATTTACTTGTGGTTCTGTACAAACAAATGTGTTTGTGTAGCAAATAACAAAATACTGTTTATTCAGAGGTTATGATGCTCATGACCATAAATGACACATGTCCATACATATTTATAAATTCAGTTCTACCTTGGCAACAGCTGAGGGAATGGCCATAATTTATCTCTTAAGGTGACAGAATCAAATGGTAACTTACAAGTCATAATGGAATATTCTACAACATATACAATAATTTTCATTCATATTTTTAAGAATAAAGATTATTTGTATTACTCTTTTTTCTTCAAGCAGATTAAACATTACTTTAGAAATTGATGCAATATATATTTCAGATCTAATAAAGGCTTCATACTTAGGTTTGCAGAGGAATCAGAAGCCCTGCTGTAGAAAGCTTAAACATATCATTTGTCTGTTGGGGAAAGCTTTACCAAAAAGGCTGAAAAACAAGCCAGCACACGTTCATCTGGAACAGCTTGGGAGAGTCTACTTGGCACAATTTATTGCATCTGTTATCTTCTAAGCTGTTTGCTCTTGTTCAGATAGCTAATTGAATGGTGGAAGCAGAGAAATAATAGATGCAGGGTGTTGGCAGGAGTTTTCCCCCAAGAAGATATCGATGCCATTAGTATGCAGTGGATTGTAACATCCAGTCTGCAGAATAAAAGGCAACTTTAGGGGAAGCATGGTTGTGGGGAAAATATCTTCATGCTAACTAAGACATTTAGTCTCTTTAGTTTAATATAGAGAAATTACCAAGATCTACTCCTTGATTACAGCTGTAATGGGTTGACCCTGGCTGGATGCCAGGCACCCACCAAAGTGGGCAGGGGAGAGAAAATATAACAAAAGGCTCATGAGTTGGGATAAGAAGTGGGAAAGATCACTCACCAAATACTGTCATGGGCAAAACAAGACAGCTTGGGGGTATTAACTGAATTTATTACTAAAAAAAAAATCAGAACAGGATAATGATAAGTAAAATAAATGTTAAAAAACAACCTTCTCCCCATCCCTCCCTACTTTTCAGCTCTATCTCTTCCCCACAAGTGGCATGGGGAGACAGGGAATGAGGGTTACAGACAGTTCATCACACTTGTTCCTGCCACTGCTCAGGGAGAGGAGCCTATGTCCAGCTCTGGTGTGGGGTCCCTCCCACAGGAGACAGTTCTCCATGAACTTCTCCAATGTGAGTCCATCCCACGGACAACAGTTCTTCACAAACTGCTCCAGCACGGGTCCCCCATGGGGTCACAGCTCCTACCAGGAACCTGCTCCAGTGTGGGCTCCTCTCTCCACAGGTCTGCAGGTGCCAGCAGGAGCCTGCTCCAGCATGGGTTTCCCACAGGTTCAGAGCCCTCTTTGGGGGCTGTAGGTCTATCTCTGCTCTGGTGTGGGACTCCTCCATGGGCTGCAGCTGGATCTCTGCACTCCCATGGACCTCCATGGGATGCAGGGGAATCTCAGATCCAGTGCCTGGAGCACCTCCTGTCCCTCCTTCTCCACCGACCTTGCAGTCTGCAGAGCTGTTCCTCTCACATGTTCTCACTCCTCTTTTTTCTGGATGCAATAAGATCTGTACAATAACTTTTTTCTGCTTTTTAAACATGTTACCACAGAGGCACTTCTACCTCTTCTGATTGGCTTAGCCTTGGCCAGCAGGAGGTCCTTCTTGGAGCCAGATCCTATTGGCTACTTTGGACACGGGGGAAGCTTCTGGCAGCTTCTCACAAAAGTCACTGCTGTTGCCTCCAGTACCAAAATCTGGTTTCACAAACCCAGCTTATGTCTCTAAATTTAGCAAGTAGTATCATTGAAGAATTAAACTTGACACAATTTTATCCTGAATGTATCAAGGTTTGTAAGGGGTGCAATGACTTAAACTATGCAGATGCACAGAAGATATCACAGTTCCAGCTCCAAATTGTCCTATGAGCTTCTCAGAAATTTTCTACCAGTGTTTTTTGGTTTTAGTATTAGTGTTATAAGTTGGTGCCAGGAAAATACAGTGATTATTTTTTTTCTGTTCTTAATATCTCTAATTGTAAGAGTATTACTAGCAAAATTTTTAGCACTAGCCAAATTATGTTTAGAAACAATCCTGACACTAATCCCTTACAAATATTTCTATTTCCTCTTTCTACAATAAAAAATTATATTCTTTTTCCTACTGCCAAATCATAAAATTTCTAGTTTCCAGTCTTCTTTTCAGTATTTATCAACTTTCTATCACTTTTCTAATGAACTTCAGTAACATACATATGGATGTTCCAGCTCGCTGTCTTGGATGGTTTCAGAAAATACCACCGTAAGTATTGCTTTGAATTTACTTCTTTTTTAAGTTCAAGGTTATATAATATTTTATTTATAAGTACTGTTTGCAATCCAAAGCCACCTACTTATATCCATCTCGCACTACTTACAGGAATATATTAGCCTATCTTATTTTAACCCAGCATTCATCTGTTTCCTCCAGTGCTTCTTGCTTCATCTTGTATAACTGAAATTACTTCAGCAGACGAAAATGTTGAAGTATTCAGGTACTCATTATACTTAGAGAGAAATAGATTTCACGTACCTTTACATAGTTCTTATCCTTTTAATATCTTTAGTTAGTTGGGGTTTTTTATTTGTTTGTTTGGGGTTTTTTTTTGGATTGCTTTGTTTTTTAGTTGGTTGTTTTGTTGATTTTTTAATTGGTTGGTTTTTATTGCTTTTTTTTTTTATATATTTTACATTTTTCTGTGACATTTAAACCACTGCCTTTTTTAGAGGAATACAGAGGGTTTCTCAAACAGCATATAGTCAGGATAGATTTAGTATGCATTCTTTCCTCACATTCTTCAGCAGTTTGCTTCCTACCTCCTCACTCTTGACAGGAAGATTTTATTTGAAGAAATTTGCAAACTCCTTTTAAATAAATGGTGAACAGTTCCATTCACAGAGAAAATTTTTAGCCAAAGTTGAAAGCTTTATGCAATAAGTTTTCCTTTGAAGCAAGAAGACCAAAGGTCTCACAGGGAAATAAAAAAAAATAATAATTTCAGAAAAGATAGTTCTCAAAGGAGCCTGAATCTTTCTGCTAAATTTGAGCATTTCATATGTACAGGTTCCCTTAAAGACTCTCAAATTCTCACCATTTGACTAATATAACTGATCCAGCTATGCCTCTGTAATTAGTTCCTATAGACTTGATTTGTACAAATCACATGACTAGAAGCACCCAGAGTCAGTAAATACCAGATGGTAAAATAGCCAAATACATTTGAAAACAGCTCCCTAGGCTTAAATCTCTGCCTCAACAGCTGGAAGAGGGTATTCAATATGGTTAGTGCCTTTTTCTGTGTGGATACCAACTGTTACTGGACTTTTGCTGTGTTTAGTGAATACTGTGAAGAACCTTGATGCATATGACATTTTACATATATATTTTTAGCTTTTTCTACATGGCAGATGTTGGCTGAAAACAATTAGGCAAAAAAGCAAGTAGATTAAAAGCTTCTTCGATAAATTATAATATAATTAAAATGAGAAAATTTACATTAGACATGTTCTCAGAATAATTATGAAACAATTGCCTAATAATGAAGCTTCCAAGCTCTTTGTAACAGATGGTCAGAAGCTGAATTTTATTGGATCATAGATAATCAGTAAATTTAATATGCAGGATAAATGCTGCAATCTATCATCCTGCTACAACCCTCTGCACCGTAATGTATTTGTTATAAGTCCAAGATCAGAGGAGCATTCCAGGATCTCTAATCTAATACAGAGGTGATACAGGGGTTCAGAGATGGCATTTCAGAAAGTTGTCTAAACTGGAAGCTTTATAGCAGCTACACATTTAACTTACTGCATACTTAGTTATACCACCTTAACAACAGTCTTAACACAGCTTTGGGATTCACTGTGTCTCACAACCAAATGCTCTAGGAGAACAAATTACTTGCTATATGTTGTCATGCTAGACCATGATAGATACTTCTTGTTTCATGTGAATTTGATATTAAGTCCTTTATAAAATACTGAATGAAAAGGAGTATGTATTATGCATTAGCTGGAAATAAACAGAAAGTCATGTAGATGTAAGGGGTGGGTTGACCCTGGTTGGACCCCATCAAAGCTGATCTGTCACCCTCGTGTTCTCTGGTCAGGGGAGAGAAAATATAACAGAAAACTTCTGGATTGAGATAGGGACAGCAAGTGATCACGCACTGATTACTATCACAGGCAAAACAGGTTTGACTTAGGGAAATTTGTTGAATTTATTACAGGATAAGAAGAGATATACCCAAATCCTTGAAACACATTCTTGGGCTTCTTCCTGGGCTCAGCTTTACTCCTGATTTTCTCTACCTTCTCCTCTTGAGTGGTACAGGCAATGAGGGAAGGGGGATTGTGGTCAGTTGCACATTGTCTTTGCTACTCTTTCCTCCTCAGAGGGAGAACTCATACTCTTCTCCTGCTCCAGCACAGGATACCTCCCAATGGACTCAGTTCTACACTAACTTCTCCACTGTGAGTCCTCCCCAGAGGTTGCAGTTCTTCATGAACTGCTCCAGTGTCTGTCCCTTCTGCAGGGTCACAATTCCTGCCAGCAAACGTTTCAGTGAGGGCTCCTCTCTTCACAGGAAGAGATCCTGCCAGGAGCAGGTCCTACTAGGAGCCTGCTTGAGACCACTCTTACCACAGGTTCTTTTAGGCATCCACCTGCTCTGGAGTGGGGTCCTTCAGGGGCTGTAGGTGGATCTCTGCTCCACCATGGACCTGCAAGGGCTGGAATAGCACAGCTGCTTCACCATGGTCTGCAACATGAACTTCAGTGGAATCTCAGTTCCTGGCATCTGGAGCCTCCTTACCCTCCTTATTCACTGACATTGGTGTCTATAGAGCTTTTTCTCTCACTATTCTCACTCCTCTCTCTGGCTGCAATTATTACTGTGCAGTAACTTTTTCTCCTTTTTAAAAATACTATCCCACTGCTGCTGAAGATCTTGGCTCTAGCCAAGAGGTGGGTCTGTCTTGGTTCCCCTAACAGAAATCACCCTGTAGCCCCTCCACTACCCACACAATGCCAACCAAATACAGTGCATAAAAAAATCACCTTCAGAGTCATCTTTTATAAAGGAAGAGTTCTTATGCCTCTAACTATATCTCATAAATGAACAGGATATTGAAGTACCTATCAATAAGGATACTTGAGCCAACTTCTGTTTAATTTTTAAGTCCTAGTGTGTACCAAGTTGAAAGTAATGTGACAATGTGCTTCTCTCACCTTCTCTAAGCTAGCATCTTGATTTATATAGTTTACACCAGTTATGATTGACAAGCAGTTTGAATTTCCATGTCTGACTCTTCATTTCGAAGCTGATAGCAGTAGAGTGTTAGTAAAGACAGCAACATATTACAAATTAATGAGCAAGTGTTCTTAATCTGAATCATGTGAACAACCACACAATGCAGAAACTTATGTGAAGAAAGAAAAAATATCAAACTAATGTGCTTTTAATTCAGTTTCAGTAACATTTCTGGCAGAAGGTTAAAATTACCTTTTTTGCTAATTTGCTTTTATCTTTGTTTTTGCCGTTTAAAAATTAGATTAGATTTTCCCAGCTCAGCTACACAGTTTAAGAGTAACTGCACTAGAGTGTCGTCCAGAAAATCAGAGAAAATCTCTTAGCCAAGAGAGATGAATTGACGTTGCTGGAAGATATGCCATGTACTT
This sequence comes from Promerops cafer, assembly GCA_013398275.1. Classification (NCBI taxonomy): domain Eukaryota; kingdom Metazoa; phylum Chordata; class Aves; order Passeriformes; family Nectariniidae; genus Promerops; species Promerops cafer. The sequence continues at coordinate 905,415 of VZSE01003443.1, read as the reverse complement.
CAATGACAGTTCCTGGTACAGAACTAAAACAATCACAAACTTTACAAAATTTATAAACTATTTTTAGAAATTAAATAATCATTTAAAATCAAACTTAGAAATTCAGTTAAGGTTATCATTTCAGCACTAAGCTATTAAATATTACAAAAGATCCAATCAAATCAACTCCATTACAGGGCAACAAAACAGTCTGTGTAAATCAAGCCTGCATAAAGGTCTACCATTTCCTGTAGCTTACTTTCATACACTTTAAGCATAGTCAGAAACTTCAGCATAATCCTTGGTGGACTTCCTGCATATACTGATAAACCTTCCAATCTTACACTTGAGGATTCTCTCAATTAGAAGTCAGAATAATCCATTACTTGTAGAGTCAATTTAGCAGGGTGAACATACAGTAGCATCTATTTGTGGTCAGATAATACAGGGATTTGATCTCCTTGAACAGGTAGGGGAGTAAATAAGCAAACTGGCAGAAGTACAGAAGCAGTGCTAGGAGTTAGTACCTTTTGGTTAAGACCTACACATAGAAGTAAAAATAGATCAGGATTGAAATCCAATGTTCAGTCATGGTATGACAAAAGATAAATAACATAGATGATTATATTGATTTATTATAAATGAAAATGTCAAAAGTTTCTCAATTGTGATTTATTAATATCTATTCTGATAATATTTATGTAATATAAAATTACACACATCAAAATCTGTCATTACTGGTGGGAGTATAAATAGTTTTATTTATTCTGCATTATGCAAGGTGCTACTGTCTTCCAGTCATATAGTCAGTAACATAATAAAGCCAAACAGATAATCCAGACTTTTAATTTCAATATTTATTTAAAAAGTGACTCTTCATGAATCCTTCATTTTATTTTCTTGTTAAAGTACACTTATTTCCTATAAGGTATTGTAATCATTTCTAGCAGGCATTATGCCAAAGTATTAGTAGGCTTTCTTTATCATATGAAAGACAGATTCAGAAGTCACACTTCCTAAATGCATTTTTCCAAGTATATACAATGAAAAATCAGTGGATAAGATACCACAGAAGATATTTCATGCACAGAAGTATAGGTGGCTTCAGAAAGGAGAAGACTCAGTCAAATTAATTATGTAGATTTCTTAAACAGAACATAAGTTGGCTTTAAGCATGTACATCCAAAAAGCCATATAAAAAACTTCTCTTTTACACTATCCCTCCAAGCATCCAAAACTTGTGGGCATCTTATTTTCACCTTCTGTGTGTTCTCTGGAAGACAGCAACTTTCTTTGCTTGCCCTGAACTGCTTTGATGTGAGCAATTAAATGTCTTCTCTGATGATGAAATCCACAAACCAGGTGGAATGAAGCCTAAGTCTAAGAGCATCTAGTGAGAGCATTCAAAGCACACCTATAAGAACCTACTTAGATAGAACTTCTTAAAAATGCCATTTAAGTGACTGTACCTTGTCAAGTGAAGACTGTATATAGCTTCTGTAGTTGAGAAGTCCTGGGGTTCAGAAGATGAATGGTTCATCTTGTGGTTTAATAACTAGGACACTGAGTAGGTGAGTCCTGCTTTCTCAGGACTATTGTTGCTTTAACCTTGGAATGCTGTAAGAGAAATTGATCATCTATATATAGGTATGAGTATCCCCACCACAAGGATGGAGAATTGTTTTGCTCCATAGCTTTCTGGTAGCATGAAAGTTACCTTTCTTTCTGAATACTGGCCTAGAAAGGAAACAATGAATAACATACCTATGTTGCATAAGCTTCATAAGCTTCCTATTACCTCTTCAGAAGGCAAAGTTGTAGAGAGTGCTGTTTTCCTATCTAAATCCTTGGGCGTGAAAGTAAATGTTCTTAATTCTGAAAGGTGTCATTGCTTTTGCATAAGATCACTGCCATCTACACAGGATTGTTTCGCATTACTTTCTCACTTGACTGATGCAGTCAAAAAATACAATTCAGGTTTTCTGTACACTTTCTGATGGTATTAAGCATGATGCAAAAGCCCTGGTGAAGGACTTATATTGTGTATTCTGAGGAATATCACTACTTTAATCTGAGCCTTGGAGCTCTTTTTTTCTTGCTCAGTGTCTCACAAGGCAGCTAGCTTTTGGCATTCCTTGCAGCCTACAACCTTAAGCACCTCTGACAGCTCTCTTCCTCTTTTCTGCACTGTCTCACATTCAGCTGCCAGTTACTTCTCTCCTGTCAGCATGAAGCAATCCCAAGCACAGTTTAGCAATGACCAGTCCTGGGGCTGATCACTTTCTTCACAGTGGGAAATCCATTTGCTTCATATAGGCATCTTGGGCAGTGATGCCCGAGAAATGTAGAGATGGCCATGCTGGGACAAAATCTTCACTGGTCATGTAAAATTTTGAATTTATCTCCTTTACAGACATGTGTCAAGGAAAAATCCCAATTACAACTGGTCTGGCATAGTTGGGTAGGATCCATGTTAATATTGGTGTGAGAGATTTTGTGAATCTGAAAACAGAAAAGACAGAAGGAGACAGATGAGAAGAGTTCAGGAGATGGAATATTGGGCCCTCATTTGCACTGCAAGCACTCAACACCCAGAGGTGCTGCAGTGTGTGCAGAGAAGCTGCCCATGGAGCCTAAAGTGAAGCAACAACCTTGCTGTAACAGGGAGGGACAAAGGGAACACCTGAGGAGAAGTTGCACAAATTCCCCAGGAGAGTGTATGAGCCCCCCAACCCTTTCTGGGTGCCCATGCCTACATCAAGTCCCACGTTCCTGCAGGTCCCTCACAGCTGGGATACCCTGGTCCCTGCTGCTGGAGATCAGCCCCTTGTCTGCGGCGTCCAAAGGGAGGGTGTCAGGGCAGCTCCAGGGCTGGTGTCATGCAGGGCCTCTGTGAGGGTTTGCTGGCCACGGATGCCGAGCACAGCAGTAGTGTTTGGGGAGCACCCAGCCCTGCACAGACCCCTGGCTTCCTGGTGATCTCCTCCTCCTGTGGCCCCCAGACCTCATACCAGCACTGGATCCCCATTGCCCCCACATTGACTTTCAAATCACTCTCCATGGGGAGGCAGAGAAATACCCAAGTCTCATGTACCACCTTCAATCGACCTTCCCAGCACCCAGAGCAGAGAACCAGGCAAATTTCTGGTAGGGTTGGGTGCTGGGAGAGGTGTCTCTTCCCCCTTTGCAACACCAGCAGCAGCAGTGGCATGCTAGGAGTGCTTCTGTCCTGGGAGTAAGACATGCCCAAAGAAATAGGTGGACTCAGTCAGGATTGAAGTGCCTTCAGTGAGAGAAACTATCAATAAAAATGGTAGACTGGCTAGGAAGTTTTTACATAAACAGAGGCATCCTCTGCTGAGGTCATCTAGCTTAACTTCTGCCTAGTAAATGGAAAGAGATATCCTGTTTTTTGTCAAATATAGATGATTAATTGGATCTTGCTTCAAAACACCATGTACCTTACAAGGCCAGTATCGGTTATGTTGAACAGGTACCTGAGAAAACAGTGTTTAGTTAATATCAGTTTATCTAAATTAAATCCAACTGCTTGATGGTCCTCCCCATCACTGGATTTCTGAGCAGTCCTGACATTGCCATGACCACTGCAGTCTGCAGCCGGCCTTGTCTTTGGAGTCCTAGGAGTCAGCATCATGATTGCTCAGATCCTTCAGCAGTAAAGTTTCACTCCTCTACTGAGTTATATGTATTCTGCTGGGGCATTGTGATGGACGTGAAAAGATGCAGGGGTAAAACCTGGAATTTCCAATTTTCAGTTGTCATTGCAATGGTCTGTTCAAATCTATCAAATAACGAAATGAGACCTCTAGGATTAATTACTAAATGACAGCAGTGACAAAAAATTGTAATTATGGTTTCTGGGTTTTGTATAGGTTATGGACAGTTGTTTAGAATCTTTCCGTGGCCTCGGTGTTTTTACTTCTGTTCTGTGTACATCATGACTCCCATAAGAATGATGAAATAGTTCAGATGATTTATTTTTTTTTACTTATTTCTTAAATGAGGGAAAAGAAAACAGAAAAAGAATTACATCAACAAGTTCAATTATTCAAGAAAAACTAGCTACAACAGCAGAGGCAAACTTATCTAGTGGTAACAACAGGTGCTGCATGAGAGAAAATCTGGAGGAAAGAGGATGAATATGATGAGTTGAGCACTGCGGAAGCAAGCTTGGTACACCTCTTTGTATAGGTACACTATATTTATATAGGTACACTCTATTTGTATAGGCAGGGTTTGAGAACAGCATGTGATATAGATGTCTGTACAGCAAAGGCTGACTGTATAGACTGGTAGAATATTATCTGAGGGATGTCAATGAAGGTATAGCATTTAAACCAGAGAATAAATTACATATTCAGGCCCATATTTATGCATGGAAAAGCAAGTGCTTATGTTCTGTTAACACTGGAGCTACTTACTGCAAAGCTTGTGAAAACAGTTTTTTTGTTACTGACCCATATATAGCTTCTCCAGCTCAAGTACTTTGTGAAATCATTGCAAAATGTGTGTGTATGGAGACAAAAAGTATATTTAGCTGTATGCAGCTGTGCTTTATCTGATAAGCTAAACAGTGTAAGACACCTATTCTCATTATTCCAAGTGATGATTTCACTTGTAAATGGCAATTCTAAGTTTTATGCTGAACATTTTTTTGTATTGGAATTCAAAGATGCTCCAGTTCAGAATAGGTTAAATGCTTCAGGTTGCCTTTTGTACTGCATTGCTGAAAATATGTCTAGGTAGCTCAAAGGTCAAGTCAGTGCTTTAATAATTGCACATTTCATGTCAATGAAATTGTTACATTTAATATAAATATAGGTAAGCCAAAAAATAAAATTAGGTACTTAAAAAAAAGGGGGTTTTATCACTATCTTCTACAAAACTTTTGTTATTGTGGAAATCACAGTATTTCCACAAAATAGTACCTTGCAAGCATTTTTTTTGTCTGTTCTTTCAGCTTCTGGTTCTTCATTGTTCAAGTGTCATTACTTATAATTCTTTTTTATAATCTTCAACATAAAATTGTCTAAAAGTCTTAAACTTAAAATAATGATCTCAAGAATCAGAATTCATTAAAAAAACACTTTCATGAGGTATCATATATTGGCACTGAATGCAGAAAAATCAAAATATTCTCATTTTCTCTCAGTCAAAATATCTCTGTGAACTGCTGGGGAAACTAATATCTTTCAACATAAACCAAATGTCAAAGCATAGTGCTTAGTAAATTTCTTCCTGATATTTTTAATAAAAAAATAATGTGTTCAGGTGTTTGTTTTATACAAAGCTTTAAAAACAGTGATACTGAAATCTTAATGTTTCCATTACATTATTTAAATCCCATTGAGTTCAGAAGGAGATTTGCAAGACACATCAAAACTGCAGTTAAAATAACTAAAAAAACCTCCTAAAAAACCAAATTAATTCCACTGCTTCATAACTTCATTTTATTTCTTATTTTCTGTTTTGTCTTTTTTATGGATCTTTGCTGGAAGCAAGTGGGAACTGCAATTAGCTAATTAAGACTCTGAGGCTTGAATATTATTGACCTTTTATGTTTTGCAGTATTGGTTGGCAAGCATAAAAAAGTTGTGCTCTCCTCATCTACTCAGGGCTCTCCAGGACACGACTTCTAATTGCTTTCTCAGAAATCTTCGCCCCTAGTAATTTAAATATAGGGCACATATTGTTATTTCCTCCTTGCATGGTGTTTGCTGAGCAAGCAAGCAGAAAGACACAGAACTGGAAAGGCTCATGAATGAATACTGATTGCATAGGGTCACATCTTTGTAGTTTTTCCACTGGTGTATGCAGGGGAGAAAAACTGTATTTGGTATTCCTGATATTTTTTGAGGCATGCAACCTCTTTTTAAACAAAGCAACCACCTCCCACGCTGTAAAAAAATCCTTCAAACTATATGTTGAAAACAAAACAGAGATACAGATGGATGTTTTTCTTCCTTTACAGAGCACATTTGAAGAACCACTTTAATTCTGACTACTTCATTTGCATTTTTATTAAAAAAAAAAAAGGTTAAAATCAAAGGTTATATTGCTCAATAGCAGACAGTTCAGTTTGCTCTTTAGAATCTGCATTACCTCTAAGGCAAACAGGCTGTTCCTACTTAGGAGATTGTCTAGCTTGTTGCAGAATCACCTGTAAATGTGTAGTAAGCCCATGGAGCTTCAATCATTTTCTTATCTGTTCTATTGCCCGCAGGAGAGTCATTACTGTGGTATTTACAGCTGTCACAATAGTTAATATGATCTAGGCATAGCTACTTGTTTACTCATTGATGTAATGTGACAGTTTAATAATAACCATCATAATCATGGGTATATAAAACGAGAAATATTTTTTTACTCCTATGGAGATACTGTTTTCAACTTCTACCAAAAGCATTGTATCCAGTCCTTTAAATTATTGCACTTGGCTGTGGTATTTTTAGCTTTATCAACAGCTTACAAACACATTGCTTTTTATTTTTCCCTGAAGTGGAAGAAAAAAATTGACAAGGATTTTCTTTTTCCATATAAAATGGGTTATTCAATTGTAAAATAATAAAAATGAAAGCTCTTCCAAAAGGTGGAAAACAAATAAAATTAGGTATAAGAGTGCTAAATTCTAGACCAGGAAATAAAATAAATTATAATGCACGAATTTACTCTGACAAAAAAAGCAGAACAGTTCCTAGCATACTCAAATGCACTCATTTACTGCTACATTTACCTAGCATTTTGTCTGCTTTCTATCAGGTTCAGATTAAACAGATGATTTTAAGCCACACCCTGAAAGGTAGATACTTTGGTGGCCAAAAGACAAGGTTCCTATGGCTACAGATTTGGATGTTTTCTGTGACTGATCCCAAACCTCCTCATCCCTCCTTCCTTTTAATCACATGAAACCCTCTAGAGATGAAGAAAAGTTAACGGTCAGACAGTCCTTCATTTGTCTTTCATAGCACGGTGAAGCAAGAAACTCTGGAATGGTAACAGAGCAGACCATTGCTTTTGTTAAGCCTTTAATCTTAGTGTCAACCAAAGCCTCACCAGATGAAATGAAGTTTTTCTCTTGCAGTTGTGTGAACATTTGTACTGTAGAAGCTCACTTGAGATACTGCAGTTGGATATTCTGTCTCTCCGTGACTGGCACATTAAAAAGCCAGAAATAAAGCCCTTGTGTGGCTACTCAGAGTGAATGAATTGACAGATCCATCCAGGAAAGAATTAAACTGAAGGCTTTAAATGAAAAGCAATGAATTTATAACAGGATTATACAGCACTTTGAATCAACTTTGTACAATGCTGAGCTGAGAGTTCAAAGAAAAACAAGAGAAGGCACAAAATATTGTCATTTATAATTGGCTAACAAGACCAGCAACACAGGAATTTTGCAGCTGCAGCAGATTCTCATGTATTTAGAAAGATTGAAGAGGATTCTAGTTCTGGTGCTTCACCAGTTAGCTTTAGTAAAAGACAATTTCTGAAGAGTCAGGTTGCATCTAGCTTTTTCTTGTTCCTCAAAATTTAACGATATTCTTAGGTTGGGCTTTTTAATTTTTTTTTTGTTGTTTTAGTTTGTTTTTTTTTTTTTTTTTCTTTTTTTTTTTTATTTTTTTTTTTTTTTTTTTTTTTTTTTTTTTTTTTTTTTTTTTTTTTTTTGTTTTGTTTTTTTTTTTTTTTTTTTTTGTTTTTTTTTTTTATTTTTTTTTTTTTTTTTTTTTTTTTTTTTTTTTTGTTGTTGTTTGTTTGTTTGGTTTGGTTTTTATTGTTGTTGTTTGTTTGTTTGTTTTGTTTTTTGGCTTTTCAGGTGCATCAAATCTGGCCTAAATTTTGAAACACTTTTAGACCAGTAGGACAGAAGCTATTATCACCTAATCAACAGGCTATAGTTGAAGCATTCAGAACTTTCCTAAATTAGGAGGTTTCCATACCCAAAATGTTTGCGTTCTTATGCTTGGTTTGTTTTAAAGGTGAGCTTGGGTCTTGTTTCATAATGGTACAGTTAGATTAAATTAAATTTTCTATACTGAATTTTACATAAAACCAAACCCCAGATGATGCATTTACCAAATTCAGTGGGAAAATATACCAAAAGAGACCAAAATTGAGAAGTACAAGATAGAAAGTTAAAAAGCACTTGTCTCAGGGTATGAAATGAGATGTTGATGGAAGGCTGTCATTTCTTGTATAAGGTACACATTGGTCCAATTAGCAGAAATTTTAAAAAAGGCACATTTTATTGCACAATATTTCAACTGAAACTGTTTACCCTTTAGCTGTCATCTCATCTAACTATTCACATACTGGAGTAAGCAATAAAATCAGCTCTCTAGTGCTGCAGAACATCTGGAAAGAGTTGAGATCTTGGGAAAATACTCTCTGTGGGTTTTTTTAACTGCATACAGAAATCTTTCCATTGTAGCATTTTATGTAGGAGCTTTTGATTTCCTATTGTAAATATATAGTTAGTTAGTTAGTTAGTTAGTTAGTTAGTTATAGTTACAGAGTACCTCTGCTTTTGGAAATATTACACCAGTCAGAAAAGTGGTCTGAAAATAGTAGTAGTTGCATCCCTAGAGAGTAATTATTGAAAAAAAAATTACATTTGGGAGCAGTCATTTAATCAATAGTTTGCACTTAACCATAACCATCCTGAAGAATATCCATCTTTGGCTACTTTTAACTATCTCTCACATTTTTGACATGTCATTTTCCACAATCTGGGCTGTGTCGTAGGGTTCTTGTCAAACCTAATGTTGCCTATGGGCAGTCGCATTTGCTTGGGTTGTTTGAGAAGTGTTTAGAAGAAGGAAGATGGATTAAACATCTTGGATTTTGTAGATCAGTCTCCTGTGTCCCAGTAGTGTCTGCTACCACAGAGATAAGCCTGTCTTTTCTCCTCTGTGTCTGGATCACAGGTAAAATCAGGACTCCAGGGATACCACCACACTCTCCACACTGACCTCCCTTGTTCATGAACAAACCTTCACGAACGTTTCCTAAACCACCCTGCCTCTCTGACAGGTCAGAGTTGTTTCACACAGCAGAACAGATATCCGATATTTTCCTCTGCCATGGGTCTGTGTTGATCCTTTTCACCATTTTACCTTCATTTGCGTGGTCTCTCCAAGAAACTCATCATCTTTTCTTAGATTAGCAGCTTCTTTCTCAAGATGCTTTTTGTCTTCAGTGAGATTACAGCCTGTGCAGCAGCTGCAGATCTAGCTCTCTCATTACATTAAAATTGGAAGCAATCAAACCTAGTAAATGGAAACATGCTATTACATTCTGAAGATGCATTCAAAACTCTAGAGTAACCTCACCACCAAGCATGTTTTGAAAGTTGAGGAGATTACAGGTATTACTATAAATAACTTTAAGATGTGGGCAGGTTTGTTTGGGTTTTTTGGTTTTGTTTTCTTTTTGTTTTTTTTTTTTTTCTTCATTTTTTATCTCTGTCTTCTACTATGCTCCCAATTTTTCAAAGAATTTTTGATGATTTGGCTACTTGAAAGAATGACCGTCTCAAAACCTGGGCATAAGGAGTGCATAAATGCTCTGTTCAGTTCTGAGAGGAATATTTAGCCAAGGAAGTTAAAGCTGTGTTCAGAAACAAATCTGTCACTTTCAACTGTATACCTACTCACAGTTTGACACTGATGAGGGAACTCCTGCAGCGTAGGTGCGTAGGTGTTTTAAAGGAAGTTATTCTCTTGAGGAATGATAGCTAGACTCATTGCTTTAAATACTGCTTCCCACTGCAGTGTTAATGAAAAGTGTATTTGTCAGGCTTATTAAAAAAAAGTCCATGTCATTCATTTTCCTTTAGACATACATATCTTGAAATCTACCTCTATTTGCAGTTAGCATATCAATAAGTGATGTTTTTCTTTCATTAATGACTGCATCAGACTTGTATCTGTTGCTGTGCCAACAAATAAGCCTCAGTGAAACTAGTGGCATGTTTCTGAAGATACAGTGACATGAGTTTGAGCTTTAATAATTTTATTTTATGTCAGATTTTATTGTTTGATCATTTTACAGCAGTCAATCAAGCCTCTTTTTAGTTTGTTCTTTCTTTGTCTCTCTATGATGTAAATTGGAACAATCTTCTCTGAAATTAGGGGAATCGTAATTATCTATGGAAGGAATTAGACCACTTTTGTGCTAGCTTTGTCAACTGCCTTCAAATAAGCAAGTAGAGAATCAAAAAAACCACCCAACAACCCTCAATGTGATGGCTAAGCCGCCCTTCAGCTGTCCTGAAGGTCTCACAGACACAAGTAACTTTGACCTTGACTTGATCAGCCTGTACCCATGAGAATCGGCCTCTACCCTTGAGAAAAGAATGTAAACATGTTTAAGGAAGAAAGCACTGAAAAGCAAAAGGACTTAAGAGCAAGGAACGGATGCTAGCCAATCTTTAGCGAGAATGTATACAAGCAACAAGTTACTAACCAATTGAAATTAAACATGATTCTTTTAAAAAACCCTACAAATATGAGCTGTGAACAATAAAGATTGCTACTGCTGCTTGAAAAAAAGATTTCTTGTCCATCTCTACAGCATCACCACAACCAAACTGACAGTGTGATAGAGGGAGCCAATCTACTGAGAGTCAGAAATCTTGCAGGTCAGTGTGATGACAACTATGACTAATTTTTTATCCTTTGACCTGATACATGGTAATTGTATCATGAACTCACATTTCTAGATGAATTTTCACTGGCTTCGCTTTTCGTCTTCAAAAGCAGATACATGAGATACTTGGCTAAATCGTTTACATTTTCTAATTTCTTTCATAATTTGACAGTGCCAGTGCTTTGATTTTTTAATTAAAGTATATTTTTGATTACATTTTACTGGCTTGTAAGGCATTTTTCATTGGTAGTCTTAGTTAAATGGATTTATTAAATGCTTCTTTGGAGAATATGTATCTTCTCCAGGTACTGCTCCTCCTCAGTGCATTAGAATTTTAGTCAGACATTTAAATTACCTACTGTACTGCAAAGCAAGAACTTTTCCAGAGAACTGATGGGGTGAATAAGCCACTTGCCTATGAAGTACAACTTAGTCTTCTTTTTGTTACAACACCATCAAATTTTGTACTCTAAAAAGATAGTACAGTAAAAACGTCATGTCTATCTGATTGTGATACACTGCTTAGGTATATCTAACTGGAACTTGATCCCCTTTTAACTGAAGTCTGCTCTATTTTGTAATCTGTGCAACTGCAGACAGAGGAATGAACATAAAGATAACCCCTTCATGATGTTTTTTAAAACCCTGACTTTTCTCTAGGGTTTAAACTTCAGTGTGAAATTTGCTGCACACCACTTTTTCAGAAAAATAAGTCCGTGTCAGTGACTTCAGAAATACTCAGAAACATTTTTGGCACAATGACCTTTTATTAAGTCCAGGCGGTCATTCTAAAGAAGCTAACTTAGATTCATGGCCATTCATGTGTCCTCCAGTGCCTAAGTTTTTTCTTCAGGGGTGACCATCTCTACCCTTTCAGGTGCTTCACTATTTTTGGTGTTCACAGAAAATCTGATAGGAAATAATTTCTACTGAGCAGCTGACAGTATCAAAAGTTTAAAGTTTGGTGAAAATCATAATTTAAAAAATTAGCTCTATCTAATGTCTGGTCTGCTCTTGTGCTATGCCTTTAATAGCAATTATTACCAGAGGCTTCCGTGTAGATTTATAGCTGCTTATACAGATCTTAGTCATAGCACTGTCATAGGTGGTGCTACATCTCTGGAAGGCTCAGATCATCTTCTGAATCACAGGCAGGGATTTATTACTTGTTGGTTCTTCATAAACTTCAGAAGGCCTATTTTGTATTCCTAGCCCTGTAACAGTTAAGTTTCTATTTTTTCTTTTTTTTTTTTTTTTTTTTTTTTTTTTTTTNNTTTTTTTTTTTTTTTTAAGAAATGGGAAGAGAAGATTTTTTACCACATCCTTCAGATCCAAGCAATTCTGTTCTGTGGGCTGATGTGGAAACAGGAGACAAAGATTTCAGGGACAGTGCTGCAAAAGCAGTATCCTAGAAATATTTGAGTTACTTAAATCTTCAATTTGTGGTTAAAATTAGAAAACAAAGTAAGACAAACTTTATTCAAGTGCCATTGAAGGAGATATCCGTGGCAAATATTTTCTTTGCATTTTTGTTTTTAAATAGCTAGTAGTTATTGATAGCAGTTGACTTTTTAATGATTTTAATGATTGTTTACTTATTACATAGTATATTAACATATACTCCCACAGTATCCACTCTGTAAAGATATTTAAAATAAATCAACCAAATATATATCAGTTATAACTTTTAACTTTAGAAGTGAAATAAAAGAAAGTTCAATATGAAGATGTATTTTTTAAGTAAAAAAAAAGTGCAAGCTTTTATTAATTTCGGGGTTAAATGTTCCAATATTGTGATTTAAGAATGGATGGTATGTCGTGGCTTAACATAGCTTGGTTTTCAGTTAAAGAGAAAATTCATCAGCTACGGAAGTGATTCTCTTTGAGGACTGCTAACAGCTTCCTTCAGACCCAACAGAACCAATCAGCTGGCTCGTTTTGAATTTTGTCACCCTGTTAAACCACTTAAGAAAGCTGAACAAGCCCCTGTGAAATCACACTTAAAGATGAACAAGCCCTGGGAGAAACTCTATTGCTTCTGGCTTTTGAACGGGTAGCTGGACGCTGGCGGGCCAGGCCCTGCTCTGCTCCAGTGCCATCCTGCTGGCGCCGTGGAAAATCATGCAGCTAAGGACAGAGGCGGCCCCGCGCAGAAAGCAGCCCCACGGCTGGAATTGAACGCGGCAGGGGCCGGAAAACAGCCGCGCAGCCAGAGCAGCCACTGCCCGGCAGAGTTCACACACCCATCCGCAGGCCCTGGTGAGATGGTGACTCTTTCAGTGCACAGATGAAACATGCAGACATCAATCCTCTCTCGAGTGAGAAAAAAAGGAAAGGGTGAAGACATGTAAAGAAAACAACGTGGAGACACTGAGGTCAGTGAAGAAGGAGTCAAATCTCAGATGCGATGAGAATAAGGAGATACCTTAGTCTTGGGCTGAAATTCTCTTGTAGGGCTATGGTGAAGATATAATTGATACATCTGACTCTTTTTTTCCCCTTGTAACTCCTGGAATGCACTGGGGGGATGTAGCATTCTAGCCATAGCCGTGAGCAGAGGCACCAATGTTGAAGCAAGCAGATGCTGAAGTAGCTGTAATCTAATGAGAAGCTTGAACAGAGAGAGATGAGAGAGATAAGAAACCTGGAGCCAGGGATAGAAGAAGAAAACCTCTGTACCCAGACATAAATGAACTTTTGTCTCTATGCTAGAACAGCTCATCCTTAAAACTGCACCCTAGTATGCTGAGATGACCTATGGTGGTAGTTGTGGGAAGACTACCAAATGTGGGAGGGACTTCACGATCTCAGATTTCCAGGCAGCTGCTATTCGTGAAAATTAAAACCACGTGAGAACTGTTTCTTGTAGAAAAGTCTCCATGGCATGGCAGGAGAAACTCCTCTCCCTAAGTGAACTGAAGACAAATTATTTTAGAAGTGGTAAACTGACTGAAGATACCAAATTTTGTCTCTTTACGTTGTCAGAGAGAAAAGAAAGAGGAGTTGGGGGGAGGAGAAGTGTTCTGAAGGTTTATTCTGATTTCTTATTATTTTTCTTTTAGTTCTGTTAATAACATTTTTTTATACCCTTTAAAGTTTTGAGCCTGCCTTGCTCTCCTCCTAATCCTTATCTTGCAGCAGAAAATAAGTTAATAATTCTAGTGGGTGCAGTGGTGTTTGGCCAGTGCTAGACCCACTACATTAATTGGTGCATTGGCCGGGAAACTCAGATTTGCAAACCAAAACCACTACACTTAAATGGTGCTTCTGCCCAGTTTAACCAAAACCACCATGGTATCAAAAGATTAAAGAATTAAAAATTACTTTTACACCAAAATCTGTAATTAGAATTTTAAAAAATGTAATGGATTTTTGAAACTATTTCTAATCTTTAGGCCTTATAGTTTTGGATTTTTCTGAGTAATCTTGAAAGAGAGATTTTTAAGTAATGTTTAGTTTCATTCATTCATAAAGATCTCAGATTTAAAAATACCCTAAATTCAAAAGCTTGAGAAAGAAATATCCAGTGGGGCAACAATGTTGTTTCAGGCCTTTATTGACATCCTTTATGGTTTTAAAACTGTTTTATGCTCTAGGACTTTTCATGCCATAAACAAAGATTGTTAATGAGCTTTGGATTTAAAAGTTTGCATCTTTAAGGTAAAAAAGCAATTAAAAGATGTTTTTAACACAGTACTCAAATGAAGATTCACTCTCCAACATGCAATTCACCAAAAAAAGGGTCTCATTGACCTTTTGGGATCTGTTGGATGTCATGAAAAATATGAACTACTGTGAAATTCCAGAAGACAGCAAGGAACCCTGAGGAATCTAGAGCACTGGAACTGCTGAGTCTGTTCATATCTCAGTTGAAAGACTACGTAAAAGGTTTCCATGGCAGCAGGATATGAAGACCTTGCAAGGCTTCTGTGATCCTTCATCTGGAGAAGTATATTTACATGTAAGGATACCAGTGAAGCATGATTTACAGGTTAAAGGAGACATACTCCTGGTTTGGATGTCAGTCTTCAAGGGCTATAGTTCTGCTTTGAGGCCTCTCAATTCTGTGGTCTCTCAAATCTTACTTTTTTTTTTTCTTTTCTTGAAAAATTCTGAAAGATGTCAGAAAATTCAGAACTGTCATAAATCTTAAAACTTTGAAGAAATACTTCAAATACTGTTTAGAATATTTCTTTTCCTCTCATGACTGTTGTTTCTACACAAAATAAAGATTTTATGCAAATTTGCCTGTGACTCATGAGCTCACTGCTCTCAGAATAATCCTGAAATTATAATTCCAGGAGAAAAATATTAGGTGACGGGACACAGAATTAGTATACATGTTTCCGCTCCAAAATTGTGCAAAATGGGCATAATAGTTTGAGTTAGTACAAGTTTGGAAGATCATGCTTCACTGTACTGAATATTTCAGTCTCTCTAGTTGAGTAATCAAATTTTATGTCCATGAATACTCAAAAAATGCCAAAAAATTGAGAAATAATGTCTTAATAGCAGAATTTGTTTATAAATCTTTATAGAATTTTACAGAAACATGTTTTATCCTGGATTTATGTCAAAGAACAATAATAAAAGATGCAAATAACTAATTAAGTCTTGAAATCAATACATCACAATAAGGTTTGTAATTAATTTCATTAAAAGTGCCATATGATGTCATTTCTTGACTTGTAATATAACCCTGCTTGGTTATCTATTTGAATATCTCCTTCCATTTCCCATCAGTGCCGGGAAATATTCCAATACTCCTTAAAATAAATAGAATTGTATCGCACATTTTAGCACAGAACAAAATTGTATTTCTAATTTACTCATTCTGTGCCTTACCTTTACACTGTTTTGTTTTAGATCTGAGTTTGCTTTAGCTTCTGGACTTCCTTCCAGAATCCATATTGCCAAAGGCATTGTGTACCAGAACATGGAAACAGGGATAGAAATAAATAACACATTCACATTAAACCAAATCAAATTAAATTAATTTAGTGAAGATTAATCTTGTTCAGTAAACCATCCTCAGACTGATAGATTTTGGAAGGTCGGGTAGTGGTGGAGAAAAGGAGGACTTACAAGTATTGCAGTCATTCTGAGGTGAAACTGCTTAGCAACTTCTTTGTTCACTTCTAAAATCTCTAGAATTAAACAACTTTTAGTTTAATATTAGCATTTTTATGCTTAAAATTAAATTGTTCTACATAAAAGGGCAAATATAACACAGATACATTTCTAAAAATCTTTTTCATCCTGTTTGCAAGTAATCAGTTTATCACTGCTCTGAACAGTGATGGTTCATTCTAGATCATCAGTGCGCAAATGAGTTTAGAAGAGATTACTTAAAAACTGGGAAGCTGGATATTTAATTCAAAAAAAGACAATGGGAGCTTCAGAAAACAGTAACAGCCCTATCATACAGTGATCAATTGTGAAGCTGCCCTACCATTTCAAAGTAATAGAAAATTATGGGATTAATTTAAAATCGCAGACAAAATTTATGGAAGTTTACAGACGCTTACATCAGATAAGGGAAGTAGATTTAATTTACTTTTTTTATTTATAATATATATAGATGTAAATTCTCTATATAAAGCATTCTATCTATCCCAGAGAAATGAGTGTACTGGAGTATAACTATATACATATATTCATGGCCATAATATATTATATGTGTGCAAAGAATTCCAATTGCAGATGTACGAGTCAACACTGCTAATACAACATCCTGTCACATCAGTAAGATGGAGCAGAACTCCATTTCAAAGAATTAAATGAATGCTTCCTAGACACAAAAGATTTGTGCTCATTCATTTTAGTAACCCGTTAGTCTGAAGTTAACAGTCTAATTTCTCAAGAATTTTTCTACAGTTCAGGGCATCATGTCCATCTTGGAAATGGAAAGACCACCAGAAGTTTACATTGGATGATTTGCCAGTTAGAGTTCTGTATTCCTGGGATGACTTGTATTAAGTAAACTGAAATAACTAGACGTTTTACTTAGGCATCTTATTTAAAATTACCTAGAGTTCAGCTAGCAGAGTACAGCCACAATGCAATAGTCTGTGCAGCATTTTGTGTAAAAGGCTGTGCAGAGGAGGTCAGGATCTCCACTGGGATCAGCATTGCTGGGCTTCACAACAGGATGATATGCCATGGCACAGCCCTCAGCACCAAGTGGAGCAAGTTTCCTTGTAACATCAGAGGCCTTGGCTGAAACTGGACTCCTGAATGAACTCTGGAGGCCCAGAGCTGCAGTGGTGCCTGGGGCAAAAGGAGATGGTCTTGTATGCAGGAGATGTGTTTTGTAGGATGTGCATCACCAAGTAATAGAGCTGAAGTTGAAATGAGACTCTGCAGGAGGAAAGCAAGTGACACAAGTGGGAAACTGCTACAGGGGGTGGACACCCCCTCTGTGACATGCCTGACTTGTCTAGGGAGGCTTCCTGATTCCCAGGGCCTTGAATCTGGGATGTTGTGGAATGACTGCTAAGCCTTGTCTGACTCTCAGTCTACTGTGCCTTGCTGCTCTTCCATGTTGGTACCACTGAAACTGCCATGGACCTGGAACACATCAAACATGACTACAGAGCACTGGGGATGAGAGTAAAGGGCATAGTGGCCCTTCTTGATTTTGATTATTTTCTGGATCATGGCAATGATCAGGAAGGATTTGAGGGAAAATTGCAGATGCTGAGGGTCAGCAACTCTTTACACAGCTGGTGTTAATAGCAGTTTGTTTTTTATTACAGTGGAAAGCTCTTTGAGGATTAAGGACTGCTAGAAAGACAGTGTCCACCTCTAGGTAGGGAAGAAGCATTTCTGGTAACTGGCAAGCCAAACTGGTAAAAACAACTTTAAATAAGGAACAGTCGAGGAGTGAGAGGATGACAGGGCCAACTAGGTTGGCTAGCAAAGTGTGCAGGTGTGATGTAAAAACTAAATAATTAGTGACTCATCAAATAATAAGGCTGAAGGGGCCCCAGAAGGGGCTCCAGGTCAAGTGTTTCAGGCTTTCACAGCAAAGAAAGCAAAGAGTATCCTGGGCTGTGCTAGAAAGAGCATTGCTGGCATCAGAGTTGCATTATCTTCCTTATCTGCTTAACCTGGTTAGACATATCTGGAATCCTGGGTCCAAGCCTGGACTCTTAAGTGCAAGACAGATATGGACTTCTCAAGTGAATTCAGCAAAGAACTATGAAAGTGATTAAGAGTCTGGAACCTTTGACAAGTTATGTAATGCTGAGACAGCTGGGAAAGTTCAATGTGGAAAAGTCTCAGGGGTATGTTACCAATGTGTAAAACTGGAGCCAGATTCTTCTCAGTGATGCGCAGTGACAGGAGAAGAACCAATGGAAACAAACTTAAATACAAGAAATTCCATTTAAACAGGAAAAAAAAAACACTTTTTTTTTTTTTTTTCCCCCAGTTGTGGTGTGTTAGGAAAAAAGCCAGTATGCCTAGAGAGGCTGTGAAGTTTCTCTCCTCAGAGATGTTCAAAACCTGACTGGACATGGTCCTAAACAACCTTTTCTAGATGGCTTTACTTTGAGCATGGAGGCTGGACTTCAGTATCTGATCTTCAGTAGTGCCTCCTAACCTCAAAAGTGATTTTGTGGGTGTCCCAAGTTTAACGGCTTATGTTTGAGCCTCTGACAAAAAGATATTAAGAGTGAAAGGAGGTAAGAGATCACAGTATATATTCCTTTACGCAAACTTACCAAGCTGCTGAATAGTCCTTTGTTTTCATAAACTTTAAAAGACCCCAGAGATTAATCTAATTTATCTAAACCATGGATTTCTATCAGAAACTTGCCTAGTTTCTACCTATTTTATGGTGGGATTTACAATTCAACACAATTGTAAAACCCATAGCTACACCTCATTTTGTAGATGAGAGATACAAGTCCTGAAACCCAGAGTCTTGGAACTCAAATCCTGAACTGGGGATTCCTGTGACTCCAGTTATATCTCCTTCACAGAGGAGCACCTGCATTTTTTGTGCACCTGCTCCCTGCAGAGTGTGGGAAACTGAAAGGTCCTTGATTTACTGTAGGCACTACTTACACACAGTCAAAACATCAGTGTGTCATCAAGATTATACTCATACTGAATCCAAAACACAGCACTGTACCAGCTACTAGGAAAAAAAGTTAACTCTATTGCAACCAAAACCAGGACAGAAATCTGTTGAAGATCCTCCAATAGATAGAAAACTGAATGAGCTTTAAATTACCATGGTTCATTCGAGCAGAGAATGGAATTTTCTAGTACTGTTGCCAAAGCTACACTTCCAGCTTTCTAACTGTCTTCAAATAACTTTGTTCAGATAGCTGCAGCCCAGCCTTGAGGAGGAGTAAGGCTGCAGTGTGGGTGTGGAGCAGAGCATGCTGATAAAGAACCCAGAAGTGGAGCAGGCACACCTTGCACCACAGGCTAAGCAGCAACTTGAAACCTAGCCTTACTGCTAGAGAACATTAAAAATTCCTGTTCAGTGAGGTGTAGCTAAAGTGAAGCACCTGTCTGGCTAACAAATTACCTTGTGTATAAAAAAACAGAACTGCAATAATTAAAGTCATATTTTTAGAATTAGGAATTGGATAGTATTGTTTTTCAACTTAGTTGTCTACCTTATTTTCTGCGTTAGCAAAATGCTGTTAGGCAAGCTAGTTGATTAGTATGTATGAATAGAGAAAATTAGCTCACCAAATGCCAGCAGGTTTAGCTTAAGTTTTCCTAAGCTCCTAGGTGAAGATTCAGGCCACTGTTTTGTCAGCAGATGATAAACTTCATCCAGGTAGCTGTCAATCCACCTCAGAGAGGTGCATAAGATATAAGGATCTTCTGCAAATCATTAGGGTCCTTAGTTTCTGTTAAAAATGCTCATGAATCCTGCTGCCTTTAGAGATTTTGGAGCAATGGACAGACTTGGAGTGAAATCATATAATCATAGAATAGTTTGGGTTGGAAGGAACATTAAAAGTCAACTAGTTTCACCCTGCTGCCATGCTCAGGAACACCTTCCACTAGATCAGGTTGCTCAAAGTCCCTTTCAACCTGGCTTTGAACATTTCCAGGGATGTAGCATCCACAGTTTTTCACGGCAACCTGTTCCAGTGTCTCACCATCCCCACAGTAATTTTTTTCCCCTAACAGCTAATCTAAACCTGCCCTCATTTGGTTTGAAGCCTTTATCCCTTGTCCTATCACTACATGCCCTTGTAAAAAGACCCTCTCCCTCTCTCTTGTAGGCCCCCTTCAGGTACTGGCAGGCTGTTCCCCAGAACTTCTCCAGCCTGAACAGCCCCAGCGCTGTCTGCACAGGAGAGATGCTACAGCCCTCCGATAATGGGATCAAATCCTATGAACACGACCTTGTTACTTAATTTCTAATAAAATGAATGGGAAGTAGAAGGGTTTTTTTTTTTTAAATCTACCTGGTATTTATTTGTGGGTTTAGGCATTTGAATTCCTAGCAAAATTTGTCTTACAGAATCTTAAAAAAAAATCACCAAAAAACTCCAAATGTGTACTTTTCTCCTGATATATAACCAGCAATGGTTTTTGAAATAAGGTAAGGAAATCTCCCCAAGAACTGCAGCAATATGTATACCCCTAAAAGATGGAAATAGAAATTTATCCAATATTATAAAAAGCAAAAAAAAGATGGGAAAAAAAAGCCAGGGGCTAGAGGTGGGGGAAGTGTTTCTTGCAAAATTCGTATTTTTCTTTGAGAGGGCCTACCTGCAGTCTTGCCTGGATTACTGTTGAAATAGAAACTCAGAATAGGAAAAGTTTGGACACTTTAGTATGCAAATACTCCCTTGGAGCAATTGCATCTTCTCATGTTATGTTTTTCCAAAGCAATGGGTAACTGGTTTAATTTAGTTAACAGACTGATGCTTTAGCATACTGCTCCACTGGTTTGCACAGCTTTAATACTTTCTTAAAGTTTAAATTATAATTTTGACTTCTGCTGCACTTTATCTGATATATAAATCCAGTCGCTCAATGCTAGTAAAAATGCTAATTATTACTTAAGTCCAAATATAAGTTGAGTTTGTAAAATGCAATGTAGTCAGATTTTTAAGATATTTCTATAATGTACTTTTGAAAATGTCATAAAATTTTAAGATACTAATAATTCTACTACTTGACAGCATTATGAATTATGAACAAATCATGTTCTCCTTCCACTCCTCTTTGAAAGATGCTTTTAATGCAAGTAATAAGCAAAAGTTTCAAGTTCTTAAAATACCTTGATCAAACTGGCTTTAATAAAATCAAGACAAAGCCACTGTGAGCTGCCAGAGAGTTGTACATTGGACATAAAAGAAAAAAAAAATAAATTGAGAGAGAGGGAGGGGATGAAAGTAAAAAGAGTAGATATTTTTTACTAGTGAAAATTCTACATTGCTATAATTTACAAGAAAAAGCAAGTAAGAGAATTAAAAAGGAGATGATCTGAGATTCATAGTAGCTTTGTTTTTAGCTTTTTTTTTTTCAAATTGTGTACCAAAAGAATTTAACAAACACTTGAACCATAATAGTGATGGTAGTAATTCTGATGTCTCTATTCACCTATTTATTTCAATTAGAGCTGTTCTGGGCTTGGTAGGAGCTCATGTTGGTGTATTTCTGTGTGTGCTTTTCTCTCAAAAAGTGAACTAACATGCAAAGCACTGAATGAGCTTTATGCTTCACAGAAAATGTGCATGAGCAGTAGTGAAGAGGTTGGTATTTTATGTCTATACTGTATTGCATGAGGTGTTGCAATAATAGAGACCTAAAAGATGATTTATAACTCCCACCAAAACCCCCCAAACCCAGATAAGGATCCAAAGAGCTAGCAGACTTTTGTAGACTTTTGCTTGGTCTTGGCTGCATTGTAGGAGTATAGATTGTTCTTTGGAGATGATACATGAAACATTTAATTTGAAATGGCACTCAAGAAGTTATTCAAGAAAGAATGAAATAAACCTGTAAAAGGGAGATCTTTCTGACTGAAATACCTGAATTAGTCACATTAAAAAAAAATCATCAGACTATTTAAAAAAAAAACAGCCTAGTTACAAAATTAGACTAAAAATTTGATCTAATCTACCCAAAGACATACAAGAAGTTAGAGATACAAATTTTAACAGTTGGACGAGATGATCTTACAGGTCTTTCCCAACCTAAACAATTCTATGGTTCTATTTTCCATTTAATATTAAATTAATCATATCAAAAGCATAACTAACATAATGTTCTCACATTCACTCCAAGGTTTCCACATAAAGGAGTGATAATATCCTCAATATTGTGCATGTTAAGATCTAAAACTTGGGTAAGACTTAAGAAAGAAATCACCAATTTTTGGTTTTCAGAACTTGCCATTAAGAATTCTATCTTTCTGTTAAATCTGTGATATCATATTTTATTTTACATTTCTATTGTGTGGTCATTTGTTGTATTATATCATCTTTTTTTAGAAACGTTTGAAAGTATTTCTTTGGAGAACTTGGTTTATTTGGATAACTTTCTTGTTCTCCTGATATACAATTCATGTCAATGTATCAGCAATGTGCAAATGTCCATAGAGTTGTGTGACTAGGTATGTATTCAAGAAAAGTTACTGTAGCACTAGATGAGTTTGCATTTTCCCAGTGAATAGTACAGAAGGGGTTATCAACAATAAGCATGCAACATGAATACTTTACAAGTCAATATATTATCAGCATGAAATGCAAAATGGAGAGTTTAGGACAAAAGGAAGTTCCCAGTGTGTTACAGGCTGATCACAATCTGTCACAACAATTAATGCAGTCAGATGCAAAGACAGCCTCAGCTAGTCAACTTCCATGATAATTCCTGGAAGAGTTAAAATTAAATCAGTCATAGAAATGTAGAATGGTTTTGATTGGAAGGAACCTTAAAGATCACCTAGTTCCAGAACCCTCTGCTGTGTGCAGGAGCATCTTCCACTAGACTAGGTTGCTCAGACCTCCTCCAAACTGGCCTTGAACACTTCCACGGATGGGGCATCCACAACTTCTGAGGACAGCCTGTTCCAGTGCCTCACCACCCTGGCAGTAAAGAATTTCTTCCTAAAATCTATCCTAAACCTACTTTCTTTCAGTTTGAAACCATTCCCCCTTGTCCTGTCACTACGTGCTCTTGTAAATAGTCTGTCTCCATCTTTTTTGCCAGGTCCCTTCAGGAAGGCCACAATTAGGTCACCTTGAAGCCTTCTCTTTTCCAGGCTGAATGCCTGGCAATACTCAGAATAGACTGTAACAGTGAAGAGTAAATTATCCTGACACCAGTAATGCAAAACTTAGAGAGAGATGAATTAGCACTAAATTAGTAATTAAAATATTTCTTTTCACATTTAAAGTGTTATTAAATTTGTTTGTTGTTTTGACATGGAATGAGGTTGTTGACATATCTCTTATGAAAAATTAGCCATAAATATTATAGCTTTCAGTTCAAGAGTGGCATGGATTTAATTGTTAACCTTCCTTTCACATATGCTCTTTAAAATGAGCATATCCATAACTGCTCTTTAATATCTTTATTTCCATTAAAATCTTTCAGGGTCACTAAGTTCAAGCTTAGGTCAAGCAAGAGATTTGAGGTTTTTATTTGGTAATCATGAGACCTTAGTTTCTGACAAGTTGCAGTAGATCTAAAACAATTTCAAAATCTCTCATCCTGTGACAAGGCAAATTGAAAGTTATAATTTTATAACCTGATACATTATAATATCAGTTTCTACTTTCATGCTTGGAAGAACAAACAAATATTTTTCTACTTTGTTTTTGAATACCTAAGATGTTTATAAACTGCAGCAGACTACGTATGCCCCAGCTAATATTGTTTTAATATCATAAAGCTGCCCTGGAGTGAAAATATCAATTTCTGTGGCAGATTACTGGAAAATTGTAGTCAAAGCAATTATCTATGGTTATTTTCAGCCTTGTAGATCATTCATTATTAATGGATGAGTTAATTAAATTAATTTCAGTGAAAATGTTGAGACAGAGCAATTCGTGTTGAGGTAATATGCCAAGATTTACCAGGAGATGTCTGCTTCTTCATTAATTTTGTCTTGATTGAGGTTAGGTGAACTCCTCTGAGAGGCTCTTAGCAAGCCTTAGTCCTTTAGGTGAGAATCAATTTCTACTAAAAGCAGTCTTGTGTATAGCATGGATATGTTTTTCTCATATCTCAAACAAGAAATTGAGAGTTACATTAAGATTTTCTATATTATAACTGCTTTTAATTTGTTAAGCATGAAGTTGCCTTCTTGTGCAAAATGTGTCAGGAACTGGTGCCTTTGTGTTTTCTGGTGAGTAGAATAGATCTTATGACCTTGAATTAAGTTTGACCACTGGGTGCATAGTTTAGGTTTTCAGTAGCTTCTATTTCAAGAACAGATGAGTAGAGACAATTATTAACGGGAGAGCAATTCCCTTGAGCTCCAGCTGCTGCAGGCCATCAGGGGTGCCTGAGCAGTGAAGTGCTCATGATACCTACTAGAGAGCTTTCAGCATTTAAATTTCTCAGCTTGCCTCTTGTACAGCTAGGAAACATGACCTAATTAGTTTTTTCATATTTTTCTCAGTTCATGAGGAAAGACATACTGACAGCAATTTAATTAGATGTTGATATAACTTTTGGTAGTGACAAGAACTGGAGATGTTCTCAATGGCAGAGATTTCATGCTCTTCTCGTTGGGCTCAGCCTGTATATGGATTGGGATCATATTGAGTGGGGTTTTGGGGAGGGAGGGGTGCTATTTTTTGGTGTTGTTTGTTCATTTCTTTGTTTGGTGGTGTTTTGTTTGTTTGGGGGGTGGTTTTTTGTTGTTCTGGTT
>VZSE01003443.1:842562-880827 GCA_013398275.1 Promerops cafer | reverse complement strand
TTTTGGGGGGGGGGGTTGTGTGTTTTTGTGTTGGGTTTTTTTTTTTTAAGTAAGACATTTCATAGAGCATGCTGAAAGTTTGCTTATTTCTCAGACAGAACCTAAGACTATGTAGTATTCTTCTATTGTCCCAACAGTCAATACAAGGAGCTTTAACTCTTGCTTGTCAACAGAGAGGGTGAAGGAAGTTCCTTTTTTTTTTTAATCTTTCTCTAGTATACAGTCTGCTGGGAGATATATGGCCAAATAAGCCATACACTAGGATCAGTTTCAGTAGCATAATTCCTTTGTGTTTGTGTCCTTTACAGCATGGTTGATGATAGAAGTGACCAATTAAAGCTGGTTGTCCAGGACCATGTCTAGATGACTTTTCAATGCTTCCAGGAAGGGCAGCCTCTACCGGGACTCAGTCACACTCTCAGTAAAAAATGGTTTTCTGATGTTCAGGTGGAACCTTCTCTGTTCCAGTTTGTACCCATTGCCTCTGGTCTGTCGCTGGTCACAGCTGAGAAAAGTCTGGCCCTGTCCTCTTCTCACCCTTCCATCAGGTATTTTTGCATATTGGTGATATCCCTTCTGAGCCTTCTCTTTTCCAGGCTGACCAGCCCCACCTCTCTCAGCCTTTCCTCATTGGTGAGATGTTCCAATCCCTTCATCATCTTCATGGCCTGTCACTTTACTCTTTCTGGTATGTCTATGTCTCTCATACTAGACACATGATTCCAGGTGTGACCTCACCAGAATTGGTAATGAAAATAATTTTTGCTTAAACAGTAGCTAAATGTAAATGAGGGTGATTTAATTTTCTTATGGCCATACACTAAAATCCTGCCAGGGCAGCAGAGGGACCAGCGTCTTCCTGTGGCCCTGAGTGAGTGCCAAGTGTTCCATCTCAGGAGTCAGGACCAACCCTGCAGCCAGACCCCAGCCCACTGCTCCAGCCAGGAGCAGGGCAGCCAAGGGGACAGGAGTAGCCCCAACCACTGGCCTCTGACAACTCACTGGACGTGAAAATGGCTTGAGACTGGGCCAGGGTTTGGGCCTGCAGATGAGCTCAGCTCAGCAGGACCCATGCCCAGGCAGGGCAGGGCTGTGGGTAGCTGGAAGTGGGTCCTGCTGTGGCATCACTGGGGCAGGGAGTGATGGCTCATGGGGCTGAAATGGGGTCCTAGGCCATGGGCAGAGTAGGAGGAGCCTTGTGGGACTGGGCAAAGATGGTGAGGGCTAACAGTGCTCACAGGGACATCAAAAAATTTTAGCATTGATTATGTCTTTATACACAGTTTGGGTCTATATGGGACTTTGAGATTGGCACTTATATCTAAAACAATTATGTTGACATAAAGTGTTATATTCCACAGTTCTGTGTTTATTATGTAAATATGTTTGTTCATTTGTTTTTCAAAAGAATAGCTTCCAGTTATGTCTACAATCACCCAAAGTAGCACTGTGAATCTTACTTTTCTTGTGTGTTCCTCCCATATTTAACTGTTTGGTATTAAGCTGTTTGGATAAGGTGACCTTGCCATTGCAAATTTTGATTTATCATAAAGAGAAAAGTGAAGAGTAGGAGAGACTCTGTCCAGAAATTAATCTTGCACCTAAATTACAAGACTTCTACATCCAGAAACAAAAACATAAAATGTAATCATCTTGTAGTCAGCTTTGAATTTTTTTCTTTTTTCTCTCTTTTTCAAATGAAAACACAAAAAAATTTATTTAATTTATAAGCACATGAAAACCTTCTTCACACAAGCACTTAAAACTGACAGTCAAATATTTTAAGGTTTCAATCTGGCCAAAAACTTGGACTGAAGATACAGAAGTGAAGGAGACAGGGTGTTGTTTTTAGGTATTAGAGCAGAGGCAGCTTTTTTTTCTCCCCAGTGTCCATCTCAAAAATCACTGTAAGGAGGAGAAGAAATGGGGTTACTAGAGCCAAGAGACGAGAGGCACTTTAAGCAACAGAAAAGACTCTGCCAGGAAGTGAGATATTTCAGGAAAATGAATCTGACACAGAGGTCCACACTGAGATATACTAGGACTTTGTGAAGGCAAGAAGTAATTTCAAAATGGGCAATAAATTGCTGCTGTTCCTAAAAAATCATTCACTCTACTTCCATCATCATCTGCTAGTCTTCAAACGCTCTTCCTGCTCTCAGTCCATTACCTTGCCAAAACCATGTTTCATTTTAAACCAGCACAAGACACAGTGGGGGTGGAAATGAGAGCCAGGAAAAGGAAGGAGATGTTAAGATTGCTGCTTTTGATGCTGCATGGCTTCCGTCTCCTTATTGTGGTTGTGTAAGTACAGCCTGGGAGGAGCTGGGAGGAGAGAATGAGTGGAAAAGTAATGGGTATGAGATGCTGGAATGAGAAAAAATGAGATGCAAAATGAGAGGTAAAAGAGAGAATGAAAGACAGGCTGGAGAAAAGGGGTACTGAAGAAGGCATAAGAAGTGCTTGCTCTAGTGCCTCAGCATTTCCTTGGTGTCAGAAATAGTTTAATAGTTCATGGAAAAAGTTTCCAGTTTTCATGTACTGTGTAGTTCTGTTAAACTCTGAGATTCTTTCCTTATGAAAATCTACCCTGTTTGTGCAGAAGATTAAGTTCTGAGTATCTAAAGTTTTCTAGCTTCCTGATGATCAGTTATTCCTGAGAGTCAATATAACTGGAAAAAATCGTCAGAAACATTCATGCCAAGAATTGTAAAAATAAATGTTTTATTAAAAAAATGCTTTAAAGGTATCAAAATTAAGAAGTAATTTTTCAAGATTAATGATCTGAATTAATTCTGCATATGAAGCACAAATAATGTTAAATTAAAGGTTTCTGTTTTTCCTGACTGACTGCAGGATAAATAACATATGTAGACATATCCTGTTTTCTTCTTGCTCAGGTTTTATTCCTGCATTAATAGATATTGTTCTAACTCGGCTTCAGCAATGAAGTATTAATTTCCTCATGCAGTTCTGTGATGTATTCAACAGTTGACTATCATGTGTTTTGGGTGGATTTATTTGGTTTTGCTTTATAGAGGGTAAGAAACAGATTAAATTCAGAAGCTGATTTGGGAGTCTCTATTCTATACACACAAAGACGATGAATTAAAGGATTAATGGTGACAATCTTGTTCTGGCTCTTATTACCTTTTCCATTGTTTGGAAAACAACCTTCTGTAAAAGTATCTATTTTGCACAACATTTCCTTGGCTTTTTATGTTTTCTTTAGTCATTGTCCTCTGAAAACATAGGAGAAATATAAAATAATTTCCCACTCATTTAGAAGTCTTGCCAGAATTTGTGGAAGCTATTTATCTGTTTAAAAGCATACTACAGCAGCAGTGGTCATTGAATTAGGTGAATTCTTCTAATTGTATTGAGGAATTTCAGTACAGTTTCAAATGGTGTGATGTAGTTCTGCGATCACTTTGAACTACATCTAGATGAGCTCTTTGCACATAACTGTGAAATCAGGAAGTAGCACATACTGGCATAGTAATAATTAACTGAAAATTTGGACTTCACATCTGCTTTTGAATACTGTCACCACATAATCAATATAGGAAGGCTATAAACATGGAAGCTAACCATGAAATGAAAGGCGTATAAATGTGTCAGGTTTTGAGATCTTCATTCTGAAAACATGTGCTGCTGCTTTAAATTGCAGTTGAAATCTGCAATTAAGGTATGACATGCCCTTCTGGTAATGAAGTTTTCCAAATTATATTAGAAGCATATGATTCTCTTACAGAATCACATGAGCCCACAGCTTAGATCCTGAAGTATCATGTTTGAATTACAGGCTGTTAATTTAACTTTAATTAGAAAATCACCTAATGTTCATGTCCAGTTTTAATGACAAGAGGCCTTCAAAGCTTCCACTTATTTGTTTTTACTTATTTACTAGTCAGATGCATTTAAAGCTTATAAATCCATTGTCACTTAGGGACAGCAATATTAATCAGTTAAGAATCTGTTGTATATATTAAAAAGCCTTTGCTCATTCAGAATGTAAATTGTTTTCATTAAAATCTATTTTAAACTGATTAATAGGAATTTATGTATGAATTTGCTTATGTGAATGTAGATAACATTTAATGAAAGTAAAGTTCCCAAACATTTAACTTAGATAAGGAGTCAGCTTCTTGTAAAACCCAAGCTACTTAGCAAAATAATCACATTATAATTTACTACACTTTTGCATATTTAAGGAAGAAACTCAAGAAGTGATTCATTTATGGCCTTATCTTAATTTCTTTTCAAAGTAAATATTTTCACATTAAAAGAAAAAAAAAAAAAAAAAGCCAAAACCCCTCTACTTTAATAGTCAACTTAAAATATCTCAAATAAATCCACATCCTATAGAAAACCATGCTTGTGCCAGCTAAAGACATTACTTGATTGCATCCTCTTACCCACATCAACATCACAATTCAGAGGCATCTTATGTAAAAAATAAAGCTTACTACAAATTCTTTCTTAGAGACTTTACATATTGGTTGCTAAATTGGGAAGGCACCCTTGGAGAAAATCCAGTCCAACCTTCCTATCCAAAGTAGGGCCAACTAGGGAGCAGATTGCTCAGGATTGTGCTCTACTATGTTTCTAGCATCTCCATGACAGAACCTCCAAACCTCTCTGGTTAACCTGTTTTGACCACTTTAGTGGTAAGAACAATTACTTGTATTTAGAGAGTTTTCTGTATTTCAGTATGTGCCCATTGCCCCTTGGTCTCTCACTAGACATCACTGAGAAGCATCTGTCTGTTTTGTTTTCTTCCCCTCCCTAACTGATATAAATGTATTGGTAAGATGCCTTCAAACATTTTCTTCTTGACATTAAACAATCCCAGCTCTCTTTAGCATTTCCTTATGTATTAGATGCTCAGATCACTTTAATATCTTTATGGTTCTTCACTGGATCGGCCTTGGCATATTAATACACAAAAGATGCATCTAGAAGGCTTTTCTATGCCTTCTACAAAAATCAATCAATATTGTACAGGCATTTTATGTTTCTTCTAACTTTTCAACCATTTAAGTCTGAAGTGGCTTATTATTATTAATTTTTAATTATTTGCAGTTTAGGTTTTCTTGTATGTGATGCTTTCAGAAGGCGCAAGTTACCAAAACTGATTTAAAATTTTTGTAACAACTTTATTTTGGTACTATTATTGTTTAAATATTATTAGTTGTTTAAAAGACTAACCCAAAATCAATCTATATCAGTGAAACATTTAGTTTATATAGCGTAATTTATAGCTGTTATAATCAACTTTTATATTTGTAGGTACTGGCTTGACCTAGAAAACATGCAAGTCCCACTTTGTCCCCTCAGTCCCCTCAAGTCCCCCAAGTCTCCCTCACTAGAGACAGTGAAGGAGTGAAATAGATTGACATAGTGGGAAATAACAAATGTGTTAAAATCTGTGATAACAACAATTCTACACTGTCAAAGACCTGTAATTGACCTTTGATGCCTCCCCTTTCACTAAACGTGCTTGCTATGTCCAGTGTTAGTTTATTTAAATTATTCAGTAGTTGAAAGCATACCTCTAGTGAATTAAATTTCAAATCCCCAAATATTAATTTATGACAAGGATCACCAACTTTAGCGCAATTTAATTTCAAATCCCAAAGTGTGCATTGAAATTTCAATGAATATTTCTAACGCTAATTACTCAATTTCTATATTTATAAGGGAACTGGCATCTCATAAATATCACATTGTGCTATTATCTCCATATGCTCCTGTTCCCTCTAAATATAGCAAATCAGCAATTAGCACTAGAAATATTCATTAAAGTTTGAAGGTAGATAAATAACAAGTAGGAATGCCATTTATTTATTATAATTTACAAAGCAAAGAACATCTAAACGCTTCTCATTTGATTAAGGTGCCACATACCACCAGTTACACTAAATGCTTCAACTGAACTAGCACCAGATAAAGTTCGTACTGCCTCGTAAGACAATGTGCCTAATGGCTTGTCTGTTTTGGCATAGCACAACACCTTGTTAAGTTTTGATTAGCCTCACCTCTAACATTAGGATTGCAAAAGAATCTTAGAGGTACTCTTTTTTCAATCCCCATGTCTAGGATTGTGTTTTGTTTTTTTGTTTTGTTTTGTTTTGTTTTATTTTGTTTTCAAATAGAAATGACATGCACTTGGGCTATCCTCAGTGTGAGGAAGTTTTTTTTTTTTTGAGAAGTTTTCTGTCAAATCATGAAATCTGTGAGCCACCTGTACTGAGAGCTTAGTCAGCCTGGAAAGTGTAAACTTAGGAAATTGGCTTCAGTGTACAACATAATTGCTCCAAAACACATCCTTCTGATAATTTGTATACCATGAATACTCCAGCTCTTTTCTCTTTGCACATACTAACTGTTGCACATTTGGTGCTGCACTGTTGCCATGTAGTGCGGATGACATAAGTTTTCAAAGCCTGTCCAGATACCAGTCTTAAGTATAAAGACAATAGGGTATTCATGTCTCCCTTTGCACAAAACTCAGGGCAGGTGAAAAGTCAAAACAGCATTTGTAAAAGACCCTATAAACAAGGAACTCTTAAAAGTACCACTGCTTTTCCTACTCTGCACTCTTTCCTTGACTGTGCTTTGGTTATGACTTGGATGTCTTTCCACACAGCCTCAGCTATTAGTGATACATTAGAAATATGAAATTACTCTTTCCAAAGAAATTCTTTAAACATACACTCAGCAGAAATATTAAAAAGAAATACTGATTTTATAGGTTCTGGAAATAAATTATTTTTAATGACAATAAGGATAAAGAAACATTAAGAAAAATCCATTGTAATCTCAGAATGTTTTTTATACTCCCTTTAGGTTTGTTTTCTCTTTTGTCAGTGTTAAGGCTTAACATGCAGATACTCACGTGTTTCTGAGGAAATCATTCCAATTTAGATTTGTTTCACATCCCTGTAAATCAGCATCTATATAGCTTTGTAGCTAGAATTGACTTTTTCCTTTGTTTGTGTGTGTGTGTGTGCCTGTGCCCACGCGTGTGCTGTAAGAGACTTAAAAATCACAATTGCCTCAAACAGTGTTAAGATCACTGAAGGACTTTGCCCACTCTGGCAAACTGTGCAGAGGAGCAACTGCTCACCTGCAACCACCCTTGAATATGCCTCTGCCAGTACCTGGAAATTCGGACTGTGAGTTAGCCTGAGAGGAGCTTGAGATAGGATAAAGGTAGTGCTATTGTCCAGTTGCCTCAGGTCTAAGGAGAGGTTACCAAGGCTGGGGGAGAAGCATGTGCCCACTAGCAAAGCCAGCTCTGCAGCTGTGCTGAAAACCAGCTCTGGCCAGGTGCAGCGGGAGGAGGCCGCAGCCCAGAGCCCGTTCCTGAGGCCCTTCCACCAGAGGACTGCACGGGATCCACGGTGTTGGAAAAGACAGTGTAAAACTCCCCCCCAGCCCCAGGGGAGGTGTTTGGGCATTCCCAGTACAACTGAAGGCGTACTGTCACTTATTACACAGGAAGGCAGGGAAGATTTGCCAATAGCAAAGAAGAACACAGCACCTGCTATCAGAAGACTAGAACAGAGATCAGGATGGTGTGACTAGACCATGGCAGCAGCTCAAGTTTAATTTTTGTATATTGCTTAAGAATAATACCAGCTTTTCTATAGATGTCTCTCTTAAATTTATCTAGATCTTATGTGCAATTTACTTTTAGTTGCTGGAGCGATACTTTATGGCACATATCTGATAAAGCGTGATATTTGCATAAAGCAAACATTTCCATACAATGATTTTATTTCTATGACTTATCTATCTTCTACAAGCATGCTTTATATTCACAACAGATAGTCTCACCTCAGCTACTGAGATTGTGTCGTAAGCTTAGCATTTTAAAGTAGGATAAGCAGAAAAACTTACAAAATGAAGGAAGTTTAAGCACTTACTTCCAGATGGTGAAGCTAATCATATTTAAAGCAGGTGGTGACAACAGTTTTTCTGGCTGAACTGAGAGCAGAGTCTACTCCAAAGGAATGCTGGATATGCGTACAGAAGCTTTGAGGTATGTAATGATGCATGGACTTGTAATATACTGCAACTTTCTTTAAAAATAAGAATAAACCTTGGTAGAATTTAGCATTACAGTCTCAAAAGGAGTAAATATTTGGAAGCACTGTATAACTTTCACCCTTACATGTACCTTATGTGGTTGGATTTAGAGAGAGTATTTTATTGGGCATCAGATAAGACCACCCCTTGACTTTGCTTTATATTTATTGTCTTTTTTAATGCACTGCTGAAGGTGAAGAGATGTCAAGAATGATACATTAGCTAATGTCTAAATGTATTCATAGCGAGACATTGAAGGACAGTTCTTTAAATGCAGCTGGACAGCAGGAAAATAAATGACAGAGTTCTCAGAGTGTCACTTAGAATTTCATGGTTGTCAGTCATCAGACTAAATTCCAGTATGCCTATAATGAGGACTCTAATTATATATGTATATAACAGGAAATCTAGCTTTCTTTTTTCACTCTTAAATTAAAAACAAAAATAAAAATCTTTCAGTAACAGCTCTCCTTATAACATTTTCATATATAGGAGTCATCTGCACAAAGCTCCTATATGAGGGCTTTAAGTATGAATGCTCATGTTTAAAATACTGCTTCAAGTCCATTACATAGTTTAATTATTATTAATTGGTGCATTCTCTCATAATACATGATGAATTAGACTTGTTTAGTCATGATTCTGTAAGAAGATTAAATTTAATCTTTTAATTTTCAATTACTTATATTATTACTGGCAGGTGCCAGATATTACTTCTACTCTAGGTGCAATATTAATTACATTAGATCTCACAGATAGTTGTGGTCCTACAGACTGGGTGTGCTGGAGCTCCTGAGACAAAGTCGGAGGATTCAGCAACAATTAACCTAAAGGTCTCCAGCGCCCTATGCTACACATGGCCAGTTCCAGTTTCAACCCCAGCACAGGGCACGGCTGAGCCCCTCAGCCACGGGCGGGCGGGCGAGAGCCCCGGGGAAAGCCTGGGCAAGGGAGGGCAAAACGCTGCCCGGCAGCCAGGGCTGAGCGAGGGGAACCGAGCGAGACACAGCCCTGCGAGCCCCGAGGGGACAGCGGGAGCAGGGACGGGGGCAGGAGAGACCCGGCAGGGATGGCCCTGCGGCCTGGGAGAGACCCCGGCGGGGCAGGTGGACATGCCCTGAAGGAATTATGGCCACTGAAAAGGCCATGCAGGTGCAGGTTTACCTTGAATGACTGCAATCTGTGTGAAGGTCCCAGGCTGGAGCAGGGGTAAGTGTGAGGAGGAGTGAAAGAGAGAGAAAGCGCTTCTATGGACTAGCAGTCCTAATTCCCCATTCCCCTGCATGGCTGGGGCAGATGGATGGGAGGATGGAGTGAAGTTGACCCTGGGAAGAAAAGGAGGGGAAGAAGGATGTTGTAGTTCTTTTTTTCACAATATTCATCTCTAATTCAATTGGCAATAAATTAATGTTTCCCCGACAGATTTGGCCCAAGACTGTAACAGATAAGTGATATCTCTCTGCTTATCTTGCTGATATTTTTAAGGGTTTGAGAAGTTACATTCCACTTTCTCTAGTCCTAGGGTTGGGAGGTAATTTGAGGCCTATCCCTGACTAGCAGTTGCCATAATGAGGAAGTTCCGTATCATTTTGTGTTATAGAATTTTTCTAGAAAGGTTTTGTGTGCAAATGCGGAGGACGAGAAAGATGTGTGAGGGAATGGTGAAAACTATATCAGAAGGCCAATAGTGTTTCAGGAAAACATCTGTACTTGTTTCAGCTGCCGGAAGGGGATGATGTGGGGAGACACAGCCTTGACAAATCCTGAGACCTTAAGCTGTCAGGTTAATAGAATGCCCCACAACCTTACACTACTGGAGGAAAAATCAAATGTATTGTGCTACATCCCTTAACACACACAACAGCCTCTTTCTTCCCAAGAGTTTATGGCTTAGCCACCTTGGGTTTTTTTCAGTGCTCTCGATGGTTGTGACTGGGTAAACACACACAATTCAGTTAATGTTCCTAGAGGTCAATGTTGATAAAGATATTTAGGCTTATACAAAAACTGTATAATAATTATATTTTGAATTCTACAGCTTCTTTCTAGCACAACAAATTTATAACAGGAAGTTCTTTAGCAATATTAATGTAGAACTCTTGAAAAAATATTTTAAGCCTTAATTAGAGCTTTGAAAAATTACAGCTTTAAGTGAAATATGCTTAGCTTTCATCTTTCTGCAGAAATGTTCAGCTCTAAAGTAATTCATTGATTTTCAGTGCAAATTTTAATAACAAACTTATTATCATGTCAATCAGAACTTTCATGTTTTCTTTTCTTTTAAGCAAAGAAAACACTCCAAATTAGTTCTACTTAAAATATTGGCAATAAAAGGTGTGTTAAAAACTTGAGCAAGTACAGTTAGTACTAAAAGGTTTCTCTTAAAATTTTCTAAAGTTATTACTCAGAAAAAAGACCTACTTCATTTGAGCACTTTTGAGAATGTATGGAATACAGTGTTGAACTATTTCTTCCCTGTAAAATTAAAAGACATAACAAAACACTGGTATTTTTTACTTCTTTTTCATTAGAGTAAACACTCACGCCCAATTGTGTTGGGTTTCTATACTATCCTGTCAAAGTAAGTGCAAAGTAGTATTCCTGATTTTATCAGACAGTCTGGCAAAATGCATAAAATTGTACTACTGTACTATAGTAGTATCTTTCTTTCTGGATTATCTCACTGTTTTGTACAACTAACTGTGTGGTATACACAGGGTAAATTAGTTTCTCCTTCTCTGATCTATGAGAAGACACAGAGGTGTGTGCCTTAGCACAATTCATCAAAAAGATTATATTCTAACCCTTTGCTGAATTATAGTTATAATGACAGTGGACAGTCCAACCTGGGTCTAAACAAGTGTTTAGGCAGATATTAAGACCATACATTTGCTCATTTTTCAAGCATATGCTTACATTCTGTGTTGCTTTGAGCTCCAGCAACTGCAAAATTCTCAAAACTGAACAGTAGCAAACCATTTAAATACTCTCTCCTTAAGGAAACATTTTATTGCCAAGAAAATTTATTTCCTTTTTAAATACAATATTAACCATGTGCTTTTGAAACACTGCTTTTAGATTCAAGTGAGGAAAAAGATATTTGTTACAAGTTAATGGGCACATTGGAAATGCTTTTAAATCTTAATTTTCATCATCTGTGCCTCACAGTCTCCCCATGACTCTGGAAAACATTCTGGTTTGCATTTTGCTTTTTTTTTGCTGCAGTGAACTTTTTGGGAAATATGTGGCTGACTGAAGAATGCAATCTGATAGATGACAGTTCATGGCATGGTACAAAACATTTTACAAAATATCAGATATTTTGATCTGATTCTGTTTTCTAAAGGAGAAATTTTAGTGGAAGCAAAATGTGTTCCATCTGGCTCAAAGGGAAAATATAATAGGTAGTAAGGCTTAATGTAACATATTTATTTCTGCTCACACAGATGATCATTCTACCATTTTTATCACTGACACTGGCCAGTGGTAGATGCCTAAGAAAAGAGGAGACAGGGCAATTGCATAGTAATTTTTTCCCAGGTTCCAGTTATGCAGATGCAAGCACTTTCTGACTTAAGAACTTCCTGAGGTCATATCCCTGTTGCTGTTTTAATATCATTAGTAATTTTTTTCCCTCATTGAATGTATCTAATTGTTTGGGTTGAAACTCCCAATGGTTTCAAAAGGTTATGGCTCAAAGGCATGGTCAGAGAATTTACATAATAACTACACAGTCTTACTTTGTCTAAGTATGTCCTGGATTATTAGCAATAAACATAGATTTAAAACACAAAAAAAGGATGTCTACTTTTAACAAAACAACACCATCTTATTTGCTCAAAACTATAATCTAGAGCTAAGAATCAGAGAGCTGGTGCATAATATGTTATAATTTTAATTTCTTTTACCTGACAAGGCTTTTTTGGGAAGGAGAACCTTAGTTATTCTTTCCTATATAGTCTCAGTGGAATCTAGAGCAAAATGGAAATGGGGACATTTAGCTGGAAGATTTTTGCATACAAAATAAATGGCAAAGTTTTAAGGGCACAGGCGTTTGAATACTATAATCAAAATGTCATTTAATGCAAATTCCAAAAGTAGTATCAACACAGAATTATAAACTTGACAGTGAAGTGCCTTTCATGAATAAATAGTTAAAGAAAGGTTAGGATATTGCCATCTCTATCATGCTTCTGTTTGCTCTTCAGAGTTCCTGCTATTCTAATTTGGTGTAAAGTAGGTAGTGTCGTAAAGGACTTTTTTTAGCTACAGGCACCAGTTTTCAGTTCTCTGCAGATATTCAAATATGTCATTGTCCTCTTAAAATGGAGAAATAGCTATGCATGTAAAAATACACACTCAGAAAATTACACTTAGTCATTAAAAGAATATTCAGTCAAATCACTTCAAGTTGGAAGTGAAAGGGATTTTCTTTTTAAGCTTGATAAAGTGTGTGGTTTAAGATGGGAAAAGTAAAGTAGACTTGTCTTAATTTTCTGACAATATATTCACTTACAAAGGGCAACATTGTTTAATCTGTGTTGAGTTTTCCTCACTGGATAAAAGATAAAAATAAATGAATCATAGGATCATTTAAGTTGAAAAAGACCATTAGTATCACTGAATTCAACCATTAACCTAACACTTACAAGTCTACCACTAAACCATGTCCACAAGTGCCACATCTACAGATATTTGAAATGTCTCTAGGGATGGTGATTCCACTGTGTTCCTGGGCAATCTGTTCCAGTGCTTGGCAATCTTTTTGGTGAAGAAATTTTTCCTAATATCCAATCTATACCCTCCCTGGTGCAACATGAGACCATTTCCTCTTGTCCTACCAGTTGTTCCTTTGAAGAAGAGATCAATGACCATGTTTTTATAGTCTCCTTTCAGGCAGCTGTAGAGAGCGGTATGGTCTCCCCTGAGCTTCCTTTTCTCCAGGCTAAACACCCCCAGCTCCTTCAACTGCTTCTTACCAGACTTGTGCACCAGACCCTTCACCAGCTCTGTTGCTCTTCTCTGGACATGCTCCAGAATCTCAGTGTCTTTCTTGTAGTGAGGGGCCCAGAACTCAACACAGGATTCGAGTTGTGACCTCACGAGCACCAAGTACAGAGGGACAATCACTGCCCTGATCCTGTGGGCAACATTATTTCTGGTTCGAACCAGGATGCTGTTGGCTTTCTTGGTCACCTGGACACACACTGGATCATGTTCAGCTGGCTGTTGAAAAATATTTGTTTCAAAAGTTATTTTGATAAATTTCAAGTTGAAGAAAAAAACCCCACAAGTATAAGTAAAAATGTTTTACAGCCTGCTATTTGGTGCTGTTTTAAGAGGTTTCAAGCTTCATGAAGTGATTGAAGCATTTTGAATATATCTGAATCGCATTAAATAATTAAATTTTAATCTCTACATACATGTACAGCTTTCCATTATCTTAAAGAAAACAAGTAAAAAAACTGAAAACCAAGATTTTTGTTGTCCATCCTTGTGTAAGTGTAGCCTTTTCATGGCTCCTCTGCTTAAATATTACAAACCATGCTTCTGTTTGAAGATGAATGTGGCATCTGTAGTTACTGAATGGCATTACATTAATCAGAAGATAGAAAGCTGTATTTTTCCACCAATCGCATATATTACTCTGGAGACAAGGTACAGGAAATATGTTTTGACAGTGATGAGATTATGGACTTCACCTTTATCATAACACATTCAGCTTGGCCACTCAGTTCTCATCTTGCCATATCCTTATCTTGTTTTGCTTTTGTTGAACACTTTCAACTCCTCCAGCATGCAGGTGAATGTGATTTTACTTTCATGCAGCTACACAGAGCACAGAGGTGCCCTGCAAACAGGAAAATGCAGTTTAGATACTCACAGAGCACGTGTGATAAATGGATAAGAGAACCTTGAAGTTCTTGATATATGTTTTACGAACTGATGTTCATTAAAACTTGGTCGATCTTGTTGATTGTTCCTCATTCTTTAAATACATTCGTATCATAATTCTCTGTTAAAGATTTGTCATGAGAAAAATTTATTATTAATGTGTTTTTATTATTTTTTATTCTCTAGTTGCATGGTTCAGCTTTTAAAAGTAATATTTTCCCATGAAGCTTATATCAATATCTTCAGTCTTTAAAAAACTAAGTAAAATTGGTGTTAGAGAAACTTAGAATTCTTACAAAGATTGTCTTTGATACTGATTATTTAAGACAAACAATTTTCAACATAAAGTCACCATGGAATCACAGTTGCAGAGTCTTAGAACTGTACAATAACTTAGGTTGAAAAAGACCATTAGAGTGTAACCATTAACCTAACACTCTCATGTCCATCACTAAACCATGTCCCTAAATGTCACACCTACATTTAAAATTCTTCCAGGGATGGTGACTCAAACAATTCCCTGAATAAATTCTTCCAATGCTTGGCAGTCCTTTCAGTGCAGAATTTAGTTCTAACAGCCCATCTAAATCTCCCTTTGATGCAACTCTAAGTCATTTCCTCTTGTCCTATTACTTATTCTTTGGGAGAAGAGAAACACCCACCTTCCTACAACCTCCTTTCACGTAGTTATAAAGTGTGATAAGGTTTCCTCTCAGCCTCCTTTTCTCCAGGTTAAATACTTCCAGTTTCCTCAGCCACTCCCAAGCAGACTGTGCTCCAGACCCTTCACCAAGTTTTTGCTCTTCTCTCGACATGCTGGACATAGTGCTTGAGTTGAGGCCTCACCAGTGCCGAGTACAGAAGGACAATTACCTAGTCCTGCTGGCTGCATTATTTTTGATACAAACCAGGATGCCATTAGTCTTCTTGAGCCACCCAGTCACATGATGGCTCATGCTGTTCAGCCTTCTGTCAACCAGCAAGCCCAGGTCCCTCTCCACCAGGCAGTTTTCTAGCCACTCTTCCCCAAGCCTGTAGTGTTGCGTGGAGTTGTAGTGGCCCAAATGCAGGACGTGGCTTTTTGCCTTGTCCAACCTCATGCAATTGGCCTCAGCCCATCGCTCTATCCCGACATCTCTGTAGAGCCTTCCTATCCTCCAGCAGATCAACACTCCTACCCAACCTAGTGTCAGACTGCCTGAAGGTGCACTCAGTCCCCTCATTCAGATCATAAAGACATTAAATAGGATTGCCCCAGTACTGAGCCCTGGAGAATACCACTTGTGACCAGTCACCAACTGGATTTAACTCCATTCACCACAACTTCCTGGACACAACCATCCAGCCAGATTTTCACACAGTGAAGAGTATGCCTGTCCAAGACCCAAGCAGCCAGTTTCTCTGACAGAAGACAATGGGAAATGGTGTTAAAGGCTTTATTAAATCCTAGGCAAACAACATCTCAGCCTTTGCCTCCTCCCCTAAGCGGGTCTTCCTGTCATAGAAGACCAGTTTAGTCAAGCAGGACCTGCCTTTGATAAACCCGTGCTGGCTGGGCCTGATCCCCTGGTTTCTTGTACATTTCATGTAGTGGCATTCAGGATGATCAAACCCATGACCTTCCCCATCACCAAGGTCAGGCTGACAGGCTGGTAGTTCCCTGGATCCTCCTTCTGACTCTTCCTATAGGTGGGCATCACATTTGCTAGCCTCCAGATATCTGGAACCTCTCCAGTCCACCAGGGCTGCTGGCAAATAACTGAAAGTGACTCAGTGATCCCCATCTAACTTCGTATGTGGGGTTAACTGAAAATTTAATGACTGTAAATTAAGAAAAGGTAGGTTTAGATTGGCTATTTAGGAGAAATTATTTCTGTGAGGGTGTTGAGGCTCTGTAACAGGATGCCCTGATTAGATGTGAATGCTCCATGCCTGGAGGTGTTCAAGGCTTTGAGAAACCTGGGCTAGTAGAAGGGGCAGGGATGGGAGGGAGGTTGAACTATTTCATCTTTAAGTTCTCTTCCAACACAAACCATTTTATGAGTCCATGAAATTCCACCTAAGCATGCCTTTGAAATTTTTCTTTTGCTAGTAGAGTGTTTTTAAATAATCTGAAAAATTTAAATACTTAGCTACAACTGACACATACATGACAATCTTGTTTACCAAGTTTACTTAAAAATAACTTCCCTAATAATTTTAGTTGGTAGCACTTCATGGTCTTTTCTGGATGTTTGTACTTTGCTAGTATGCTTTAAAGATGGTATTTTTATCTCTTGAATTTTTCATTCATTATTTAGAGCAGAGTTTTATGTAGAGTTTAAAGACCAATAGCAATAATAGCCTGCCTTGAAGCCTGATTTGAAGATGATGGAGTCTCCAGTGAAATTAGACAATTACATCCCTCTTTCCAGCTAACTCACAGCCTAGATATTGCTGACAGCATTTTCCCAAAGTTATTATACTGCCGGTCAGGAGCTTATATAATTAATACATATAGCTTTATTCCACTTTTCAAAATTCATGGAGTAGTAGTGCATTTTGTCATATTCTGCTGGATAGCTAAAAGGAGTAGATCTTGGCTTTTAAAAACATAATGATTCTGTAATAACGGACAAAATAGGAGGGATCACTAATAAAACATTGTCAATATGTCACCTGAGGACACAATTTAGAAACTTTTAATAAATGCAGCAACTATGATAAAATATGGTGGCTGTATTGTTTGTTCATATATGCATTTCACAAAAAAAAAAAAAAAAAACGGCTGAAAGGAAGTATTTAATTACAATATATATGTTAAGAGTGAATCAATATCATCCTGTCATTGACTAGGCAAGACTGCTGTTCATGAAGCACTAGAATTCCACAAAATCAAAGGAATCAAAAAGTGTCTTTGCTTTATCATATTATGGTACATTAACTGGTAAAACCATCACTGAATAATTCAATACTTATATGCTGAAAAGAAAACAATAATAATTAAGTTTACATTTCTTTGCTCTGATACCTGACATACAACAACTCTTCATCACTGGTTTCAGTTCTATTTCTATTTTGCCCAGAGAGAAGTGGATGCTCAGTGAATTATCAGAAGCCATATATAAAGACCATGGCAGCATCCGGAATAGGATGCATTTTCAAGCTCACAATATGGTTCAAGCTGCATGCAATTGAATTTATTGACCTGAAATTGTCGGACAATAAATACAACACAAACCTAAACCACAGTCCAGCTAAAAGCCAAGGAGTGTTTAAAATAAATCTGACTGCAATTTTAAACATCTTCTGTTTCAGTTATTAATATCAATTAACAGATTAACTATGCCTTAATTCCAAATGGAACATGCTGAGCCTATCTAGGACATTTATTCAAATGGGTGTACTTAATTGAATCAGTATCCCAGTGTTGGCACAGATCCAGGCTCCAAGTGTACAGAATTCAGAGATGGTGAACTGAGTAGGAGTGCTTTATGTATTCAGACAAAACTTAATAGCAGGGTTTGAGAATTTGTTCGAAGCTCTGGGTGCTTTCATGCTCAACTTAAGAGTTGTTAGATCCTGGTTCCATCCTTCCAGACGTATCTGAGCAACTGCATCATACATTCCTATTGAACCACATGACTGACATGTGAAGAAGAGTCATTGAATCCTTCTAAACCTTCCCTGAGGGGCAGAAATATTTTTGCATAAAATATTTAAAAGCTCTCCAGGATGATAGCTGTGGCATTCACATAACATGGGAATGCCTGGATTTAGTGGAAGATTAAGTGAACCAAAGCAAACCCAAAGAATATCTGCCCCATCTTCACAAGCACACATACTAGAGTGCAACGTCTGGTGGTTGAGAAGCTGCCCTTTAGGGGAGGCATGTGTTCAAACATCCTCAGAGGGAAACCATTTGCCCACGTTCTTGGCAAACACAGCAAATAGCAGCCATAAAAGGAAACAAAGCCATTTTAGAATACTTGGGAGGAATCTTGGTAAGAAATAAAGTATTTTATTTCTAGTTCATAAACACACGCAATTTCAGTTCAATTTTATGAAGTTGATTGGTTTATGCAGAGAATGTAAAAGATATTACTTTCACACAGTCTATTTTTCAAGAGCAACCACAATAAAATGCAGGTTGATAGAGGCGTCTCAAAGTCATTAAACTGTCAGCCCTCTCCAAAATAAAATTTTTCAAGTGGATTTTTATTATTTTTCATGTGCTTATCAGTGAAATCAAACTTGGATTTGATTACAGACATGCACTTATTATGAGATTTTTTTGGTTGTTTTTCTTTTTCATTATCAGCTGGAGAAATTTTTACAAGTCTCCTGTCCTATACTGATTGACTTAGTGTAAGGTCATCAAGTGGAATGAGATCATACCCATAACCTTTTGAGGTTTCAGAGGAGTGGAGTCAGGAACCTTTTGTTTATGTTTGGAAATCCTATTATGGAATGCACCACTGACATCATGGCTAGACGTGTTTAGATGTCAATGACATAAAATGATATCTCAGGAATGTTCATGTAGCCAGTTCATGAAATTTACAATTTGATAGAGGCAGTATGCTCATGACTAAGTTATTTCAGGAGATTCCCGTAGTATTAGAACTTGAGCCTTACATCACTGCTGTTCTTCGAAATATGCAGTGATATACACAATCATGTTAATAACAGGTGACCATTCTCATTCTGAGAGCATTATATGCTTACCTTACATGTGTATAAAACATTGCAGGCACAATGTCCATAATAGTAATGACTAAATAAGGATTTGCTTATATTTATATTTTCAGACATCCAGGGTTGTGGGCTTACGTAGTATTTGCAAAGGGTTTCTTGCACAGACTAAGAAGTGGTTGATATTTCCTCAAGAATTCTGAATTTCTTAGGACTTAAATATTTCATATTCAATTGCCATAGATAATTCAAAATCATAAAAAATGGACATATTTATAGAAAAGTTATGAAATAGGAATTCTTTTTCAAGCTGCAGCTTTTAAAATCACTGATATGAAAATATGTAATAGCCAGAGAGATTACTCTGCTTAGCCTATAATTTTCTAACAAAACCTATATTTCTGTCTGAATAATCAATTTGTCCAGTTATGAATTCCTGGAATGCTTGAATGGAAATTTTTATACACACAAAAAAAAAAAAAA
Source organism: Promerops cafer (assembly GCA_013398275.1). Classification (NCBI taxonomy): domain Eukaryota; kingdom Metazoa; phylum Chordata; class Aves; order Passeriformes; family Nectariniidae; genus Promerops; species Promerops cafer. The sequence continues at coordinate 861,678 of VZSE01003443.1, read as the reverse complement.
AAAAAAGAAAAAGAAAAGAATGAAAGGTGAAGCTCTTTTAGATTTGATGTTAATTACTAGGAAGTAAGTGATAGAGTTCATAATCCTTAGGAAGAAAAAAAACAAAAATAGACTTCAAAAAGGTGGACTTCAATAAACTCAGAACACTTAGAAACAAATTTAGTGAAGTATTAGTTAAGAAGAGACAGTTGATTCCTAAAGAGACAATACTCAGGGCAGAAGTGCAGAATATTCAATTACAGAGGAAGAACAGGAAGTATATCTAGAGATCAAATGACTTAAACCATTAAAGAGATCATGCAGACTATGGAAACTAGGTCAGATAGAAACTTGGAAAGATAGGACAAGTAGCTCACATAGATACGAACAACACCAGAACATATATAGCTTAAAATACAACCAGGAAGTAACATGGAAGAGTGTTGAGAAATAATTCTGCAAATATATTTAAGGAAAAAGGAAAGCCAGGGGTGGAAATGGTCTATCAACAGGGGAAAATTACCTTGTCTTTCCATCAATATCCCCTGAAATACTCAACTAAAGGCATAACTGATGTCACTGACAAGGTCTTACTGGCAAACTGAGAAATAATAGGCTGGAGCATACTTGAAACATATGAATCTGTTAAAATCTTTTGGCCCTGATGTTATGTACTTAAAACAGCTTTAAGAACCAATAAATGTAATGTCAGAATGTTTTGTCCTTATTTCTGAGAGTGCATGAAAAATTAATGAAGTTTCAGAAGACTGGAAAATGAAAAATATAACAATGTTTTTAAGAGTGCTGTGGTTTAACCCTCAATGGTAAATAAGCACCACACAGCTGCACCACACTGCTCCCATCTCCTTCCCCACAATGAGATAGGGGAGACAATCAGAAGAGCAAAAGTGAGAAAACTTGTAGGTAGAGTTAAGTTCAGATAAATAGGGCAGAAAAGAAGGAGTATAATTATTATAACAATGATGATAAAATAATTAGAATATGCAAAACAAGTCATGCACAATGCAATTGCACACCACTCTCCAGGCAATGCCAGCCTGTTCCCAAACAGCAGCCTTCAGCCAGCTTTCCCCCAGGTTTATATACTGAGCATGGAATATCCCTTTGGCCAGCTTGGGTCAGCTGTCCTGGCTGTGTCCTCTCCCAGATTCTTGTGCCACTCCCACTGTCTAGCTTTGCAGGCCATGAGAAGCTAAAAATTCTTTAACTTAATACAAACACTACTTAGCAACGACAAAAAACTTCACTGTGTTACCAGCACTATTATTCTATTAAAGCTGAAACAAAAGAAATTTGCTATAAGTATTCATTGTATTAGTTTGATAGTTTCTCTGTCCATGGTGAGAGAAAACCCCCCTTGTCTGGGGGATTTATAACATATTTCTTAATGCAGATCACTCAGGAATAAGGATTAGGTGGTTTTGTCTCATTATTGGGTTCTGCCTGTTTCTGCTGCTCTTCTCATGATGGTCCTGCTTCTTTATCCCTCACTAAATGAGCTGCAGTACCTGTCATCTCAGTTGAAGTATCTGCAGCATTTGTCATTTTGCTGTCACATCCAGAGACCATCTCTTCCCCTTGAGGGTACTGAGAGATGTTGAACATGGTTTGGTAGGCCGGGGCCTAGCATCTTGCAGCGATTTGTTTTTCTCTGGAACTGCCAGGGTGATAGCATACTTTTGCCAAATATTTTACTGATTTTTACAGATTCTGCATTTTTTCAGGCGTGGAGTTCCAAAACACTGGAGGTGCCCACTCTTATAGGTACTCGCCTATAGTATCCCACGCACCCTGCCATTCATAACTATCCAGCCTCAGGGCAGATCTCTGGATGTATTATTAAATAGTTGCTTAACCTTAAACAATACCTGGAACACATTCAGAACAGGTAGCAATAGGAACATGCTGGTTTGAAAATCCCAAGGAGAATCAAAATTCTCAAGAACTATCATAATTAGCCTGGAGGAAAAGAAGGGGAAGGTGGAAGTGTCTCCTGCATGGATTGCATCTCCCAGGAGAAAAGCTAAAAGATATAATTATTAAGAGTTTCCAATAGATGGCTCCCAAAGTACGGAGATGATGACTATGCTGAGTACAACTATCAGATTAATTTCATGACCAGCAATTTTATATTATCATTAGGCAGTGCTACAAAGTAGAACAACATGATAACCTTAGCCCAGCTGTCATGGATGATAAACAGCATGATGGACAACATATCCTGCAAGGAAGATACTACACAAGGCAAGTGAAAGTACAAGCACACCAAATTTGAGAGCAAATAAATCAACATTGTGACCAGCAATTTTTAAACTAATGCAATGTGTCTATAACAAATATATTATTATGTGTTCTAGTCAAATTTGTTATTATCTCAACCCATCATACCCTACACTGGGCAACAAGAAGGATTGTCATGGTTTAACTCCAGCTGACCACTAAGCACCACAGAGCTGTTTGCTCACTCCCCACCTTCACAATAGGATGGGGGAGAGAATTGGAAGAGTAACAGTGAGCAAACTTGTGTGTTGAGAAAAAGACAGTTGAATGGGACAAAAAAGGAGGATAATAACAATAACAGCAATTAGAATAGACAAAATAATTGATGTACGATTTAATTGTTCACCCCTTGCTGACTGATGATCAAATGATTTGTAAGATTTTAAAAGATAACAAAGTAACAGCTAATTTGGATTTGTTTTATGTGTAGTAGAGACTCAAAATATACTATATTGTGGCCTTAGTAAGACGGCTGACACAGTTTCACATATTTTTGTCATTAGGCTTCACAGGTGTGGTATAGATGAGACTACCAGTGCTACAGTGAAACTGGTCAAAATATGGCATTTTTAGAGAAACTGTCAATGGTAGGAGATTTACTTAAATCTCCTCAGTGGATCCTACTTGAATTCTAGTTTATTCTTCATTCGAATCCAGGGTGATGGAATAGAAAGTATGCTTATTGCGTTGTCCTGGTATAAACTGCAAGAAAACTGGGAGTCTGTATTATAAATCAAAATAATTTTAAAAACAGGAGAAAAAATTATTTTTTAAATGAATGATTCAATTCAATAAAGGCAGCTACAGTCTTCTACTTTTAGATTGTAATTTCAGGTACATGAATACGGAGATAGAAGTTCTACATGAGTTGATTAAATAGCAACTCAATATCAAAGGATCTGAGGATAATCCTTGGCAGATCATAAGCCACACATCAATCAGTGGTGTCATGCTGCTGTAAAGGAGAGCATTGCACATCATGCTGGGATATGTAAATGAAGTACAGCTCACAAGAGATGCTAAGTAATTCTTCTGCTTTGTTCCTCATACATGAAACCTTAGCTGGAGTATAGTAACCTCTTCTGAGGAGCCTTTAGAACCATCAAGAAAGCTACACACCAACAATTCAAGTAGTTCAGAGGAGAAAAATGAATATAATCAGAGATATGGATAGTTTTATAGAGAGGGGAAATGCTACCATTTGGGATTGGTTGTCCAAAAGAATACCAAAGATTTAAGAATAATTAAATATGTAAAATACTGATTGAAAGTGAAAAGTAGTTGCCAGTTCTCTGTGTCAGAGATAATAGGATAATATATAATTAATAGGTTTAAATAACATTTTAATTTGCACATTTAAATAATAAATATAAAAATATATTAAAACAGGCCAGTCTCAGAGTCTGTGAAGTCTCCACTTTAGAAAATCTTTTCGAACTGGAAAACACCTTGCACATAACTATACTTTATATGTTGAAGCAAAGATACGGACCAAGGTCTTCTGAGATCCCTTCCAGCTCATTTCTGTAATTCTGTACTGACTAATTTAAATACTGAGTTTATAATATTTTTATATATATTTTTAATGCAAATTACCATAAAGAAAGAAGTGTTAGAGCAAATTTCTAGTGTAATTATGACACTCAAAGAAAAAGAGAAACTGACAGTTATTTCCCCAAAGAGTAGGTTTTTAAGTTGTCTAATTGATCTAGGTTTGCAAAGACTTATAATTAAATCTTAGGGCAAATATATGCATTCAAATCCTGTTAGAAAATAATGGGATTCAGATGTATAATTTCTCAACTCCTACACACAGCTTTGAAAATACCCTGAAGTCTAAACAAAAAGGTACCCACGGTGACAAAAGCAGAGTTTAAAAACAAACATTAAACAGTTTTATGTCTTTTCACAAAACAAAATGCCACATTTCATACCGACCTGCTTTAGATGTAGAAAGAAAGGGGGCTACTTTCATATTTCTTCTTCTCTTTCATATCTCTTTCTCAACAACCAGACAAACTCAATAAGCTGAATCTGCCCTGAAGCACATGACACAAACCCTAGCAGTAACTCTTCAGTTCAGTGGGAGACCTAGCCCACCTCTGGTTGTTAATTAAAATGATTGATTAGCTCTGTTTGGCACAAAATAAATTTCAGTACTGTAGAAAAAATTGAAATACAAAAAATGTCACTAGTCTTGTAATATCATGGTTCTCTGATTGAACTGATCTCACATATACTGTTGAATGGCATGAAGCCATAGAAATTAATCTTAAGTGTTTAAGCAATGTGGTATTTACATTAATTAAATCAGCTAATTAAGCAAGCAATTAAAAGCTTGCAATATTAACAAGTAATTGTATAATAGAATTTTTTTGAAGTTTGTCCATAAGTTTACATTATAGGCATTTTAATGAATTTCCTAATTGTACTGACATATTACACAAATTAGAATCAAACTGAAAATATGGAAAAAAGCCCTGGACAACACTAATTCAATCTTCTTAAGCATTTATGAACAGCTCAAAATAATTCTTATTGATTTACCTGATTATATCTGCTACTTAATCTAAATGGAATACTTCATTGCAGCGGAATTGCAGGTTTTATTGGCAGTTATAATACAAAATGTTATCTAGATAATTGGTAGTTATAGAACTGTTGATACAATAAGACTTAAAAAAATTATATACAGCTTCTTAAAGCTTTGAGCTTTGAAAACTACTTTATTTGGGTCACAATATTGAATATTACAGTGCAATTATCAATGTTTTATCATAGAGTTTAAAGCTTTCATCTTAGTCCTTTGATCATTTTAAATCAACAAGGGATTCATTACATCATGTAAAAAAATCTGTGCATCTTTTATGTCATGAGAAAGGGATCATAGTTCTGTGTGCAAATGAAGAAATTATAAGGTATTGATTTGAGGAAAAAAAAACAAACTCTGCCTAATCTTTCTTCCTCAGCTAACTCACTTTCCTCTTACTTCTGCACTGCCTCTTATGTATTAAGAAATAAATAGAACCTATTTGTATTCTTTTTTCCTTTGGAAATTGAGAAAGTGGCCTGTTGTTGGTATGATGTGTTTCTCTTTCTATAGGAACTTAAAGAAAAAGAAAGTAGCTGCATATAAACCAGATCTTTTTAGAATGCATTATATGGAATTTACTTGATCCTAAAAGAGTCCTGTCTAGTAGTAAGTAATTTTCAATATTAGATTTTTTCCTATATCTTGCACTTTCCTGTTCTCCAAATAGTTCAAGGTATAAATTTGCCATAACACTGTATTACTCTATTGACACAAAATCTTAGTCTATTTGGGCTGATGGATATCAAAACAAATAAAAGCATTTAGTTATTGAATTTTATTTTAAAATAAAAACATAGAATTTTTTGCTGCATTGAAAATAAAATGTTAGGTGCAAAAGACTGAAAAAGCAGGTAGTAGCCTTTTGGGAGGAAAGATACTGAAGAACTATAAAAATTTTATACTACCTATAAACTATAAAAAGCACTATACTCTAAGATGTATCAATGCCAATGAGAACACTAGAACAGTGATTGGAATATGTTGGAAAGAAATTCACGGCTTCCTCATGTCATTTGAGAGGCCTGCTCTTTAGAACTAAGAAATTAAGCAAACAACATCATCTAGAAAGGACAAGCCCTTAGTTCCCACAGATAAGAATATCTATGGCTAGTATCAGGCATACTTGCCTGAGATAAGTGACATGGATCTAAATTCTCTCCCGAGATAACTTCATGTCTGTCCCGATTTTCCTTAATTTGTGCTCAGGGATCTTTTATCCATCAATTGGTTATGCAAAAGGAGATCTTTGTGGCTGTGGTTTGTATATGCAGGGAGAAGACTTGAAAGGCTGAGACTCAGTTGAAACTGGACAGTGTTGTATCAAATAAAAAGAAGAACCTTTTAAATTATGTTAATAGCAAGAAGAGGTCTAAAAAGCCATTGGATTGATGATTGTTGAAGATAATCATCTGACTAATACTAATTAATAAAAAGCAGAGGCATTCAATGCATTTTTTAACCTCTGTCTATCTTTATTAATTTATATAGACCTTGGGCTTCCTGGGCCCCAGAGTCAGAGGACCAGGACTGCGAGAACAGTATTCTCCATTTGTGGACACTGAAATTGTAATGGACCAGCAGTATCAGCTGAAAATTTACAACTCTGTAGGGCTGGATGGGATTCATTCCAGAGTTTGAAGGATCTGGTAAATGTCCTGGTGGGACTGCTCTCAATCATCTATGAAAGACTTGGGAGTCTGGGGAGATCTTTGCTGACTGGAAGCTGGCAAATGTTATTACAATCTACAAAAAGGGCATGACGGAAGAGCCAGCAAACTACAGTCTAACCTCACCTCCTGAAAAAATTATGGAGAAGAATATGAGTTCACAAAGGGAAAGTCCTCTTTAAATAATTTGACATATGTCTATTATAGGGTCGCCCACTTCATGCATGAAGGAAAGGCAATGTTTGTGGTTTTTTTGCACGCTAGAAAGGTGTTTGATGCTGTCCCTCACAGCATCCTGCTGAGGGTTCAAGATGCTCTGGGTGAAGAACTGTCAGAAGGACAGAGCTTAAAGGGCTGCGGTGATTGAAGCTTCATCTGTCTGGCGACCAGTGACCACTGATATTTCTCAGGGTGCAGTTCCAGGGCCAGTCCTGTTCAATCTCTTTATCAGTGATCTGGATGTAGGAATTGAATGCACCGTTAATGAGTTTGCTGATGATCCCAAACTGGGAGGTACTATTGACTTTCTTGAGGGACAGGACAGGAGGCTTGCAGAGTCCAGCTGCCAGGTTCTAGAATGGAGTCATGCTGGAGACAAATATAAATGAGAAGAAGAGTGGCTGGAGAGCAGCTCTGTAGAAAGGGACCTGGGGGTGCTGGTTGACAGAAGCTCAGTGTGACTCAGCAGAGTGTGTCCTGGTGGTCCAGAGAGCAAACACTGTGTGCCCTCTCAGTCCTGGACTGTCAGTCCATCAAACACGGCATCACCAGCCAGGCAAAAGAAGTGATTATTCCACTGTATTCAGACTTGGTGTGGCCTCACCTTGAGTACTGTGTGCTGTTCTGGGCCCCCCAGTTTAAAAAGGGTGTGTAGGTCCTTGAATCACTCCAGAGGAGGGTAAAAATGGTGGTAAAATGCTGGTAAAATGCTGGTAAAATGTCTTATGAGGAGCTGCAGAGGACTTCAAACTCTTCTATTTTGGACCAGAGGAGGCTGAGAGGTGATCTCATTACTCTCTGCAGCTTCCTGAGGAGGTGAAAAGGAGAGGAAGGTGCTGAGACATTTCTCCCTGATATCCACAGGCAGGGCAGGTGGGAATGGTTCAAATAATTTTTAATGGCAAGAGAAGGCTTAGTCTAGACATCAGGGAGCTTTTCTTCACCAAGAGTATGGTCAACACTGGAACAGGCTTCCTAGCAAGATGGCCAAGGCCCCAAGACTGCCAGTGTTTAAAACACATTTGGACAATACCCTAACAACACTGCCTGAAGTGGACTTGATTGTTGTCGGTTTCTTCCAACTGAGATCTATTCTATTCTATTCTATTCTATTCTATTCTATTCTATTCTATTCTATTCTATTCTATTCTATTCTATTCTATTCTATTCTATTCTGTCGTGGTCTTATCTTCTTTTTTCCTTGTTAGAGTCGGGATTAAATGCATGAGAGATGGTATTTCTTGTTCAGACTCAGATGTTTATTAATTCTTATCTTTTTTACAGTCTCACAAGCTGCGAGTTCTATCTAACAAGGTGAAAAATGGCAATGTATCTCTTTCTCTACAAGGCCTTTTAAGTACAAACTATCCAATTAAGAAGTGACACCTAAATTATTTTCATTTTCAATCCAGTAACTAAGAACTCGTAGTCCGCAATGCGGGCTTTTCTATTGAATTACAAAATACCACCCAAACCCATGGGGAAGAAGGTAAAAAAGAAGGACTAGCCTATGCCCAAAAACCTCCATCTTGCCTTATATATATTATATTATATTCTAAAACCTTAAACTCTAAGTTTTCCACCCTGTGATATTACACAATTCTATTCAAACTACACACCCATAAACCCAGAGCTATCACTCAGTTTTGGAAGCCTTCTTCACTGCTTCCAGTCAAATGCAGTGTTTTGTTGAGGGTCAGTGCCTGTCAGCACAGAAACTCTAAAATTCTCAGTGACCAGGGTTCCAACACTATTCTATTAGGATCTTGAGATGAAAGCATGCCCTCCTACCATTTTCTTTAAAACAGTCAGATGAATCCCTTGCAGAAAAATTTGTAGCACAAAATCCTGTGTATTTTCAGAGAGTAAAGTATTTCAACAGCAGAGCAGTAGTATGTGAAGTGATAGCCTTGTGTCCTAATTTTACTACTGTGTAGTTTACATGGGACCTTGCTGACTAATACTGTCCCTATGAACTGTGATCTGAAGTAGTAATTACATATTGTGAATGGAACAAAAATTTAGGTTTATGGATCATGCATAGTATGTCATGCCATCATATGGCAGGACAGTATGTAAAGTTGCAGGAGCTATAAGCCTGCCTGCTGAGGCTAATTTGTCCTTTCTTCATGTGAATCTTACTTTGCCTCGTGCCTCTCTTCTTCATCTGTAAAATGCAAATCAGAAAAATAAAACAGGATATGATGGAGAATGATCTAGGGATAGCAGGACCAATGTGTGACTGCCCAGGAAAGACAGTTGCTTTATGCATTTCTTGAGTTCTTGTCTAGGAAAGATTAAATATTAATTTTATGAACTCTTCCACTATGAAGTAAAATTTCATAGGAAGTTTTCCATTCTCCTCTCTTCTGCTTTTTTATTTCCATTGCCTCTTTTCCCAAGAGAAACTGTGCATTAAACAGCACTGTGTAGTTCTTTAAAAAGAAAGAACTGTGTTTGCAACACAACTCACAGGATATAAAAAATTCCTTTGTTTCACTGAAAAAAGTATTTTTGTAATTAAATCATATAAATAAACAGACTTTATTAGGTAAAGATTGATATAATGGTTTCATTTTTAACAAGCAAGCTGAGCTTATAGCCATAATGTCTTCAATACAAAAGAATTGCAATAAAATATGGGAGAAAACAGCTTCTTTGAAAAGGATCTGTTATTGATTTATTCAAACTGTTAACTCTCTAATAGCAAGGAGTCTGTATCAAAACATTTTGAAGGATGCTATATTTTAGAATAAGACTTCTAAAGGGCTACATATATTATAGTTAGTCATGGTTGTGGATAACTGTCAGTACTGTACCTTTCAATGAATTTCAATCTGTATCACTCATACTGTACATAACTGCTAGGCTATTGGTTTATATAGGAATTTGTTCTGTGCTTTCCCCCTGAAATTTTATTTTGGCTTTGAGAAACCTTTCAGAATGAGAATTTAATGGAAGAAAAAATAAGTACTTGCAAAGTAGCTCATTTTTAAGGTATAAAAAAACCATACCATGAAAAAACAATATGAAAAATTTTAGTCCAGGTTGGATGGAGGCCTGAGAAACCTTGTCTAGAGGAAGGTGCCCCTGCCCTCAGCAAGGGGTTGTAATTAGCTGATACTTAAGGTCCCTTCAAACCCAAACCATTCTATGATTCTGTGAAATAAAACCCTTGCTCAAACTTAGTGAATACACCCAGAAATGTCAACAAGCAAAGAGGTTCTGGAAGAGGTACATTTTTTAAAACTTTATCTCCCTTTTCCCAGTCAGACAGTCTTCATGCACCTTTAAAAATAACAGGTATTCTTACATGACAGAAGAACCTCCATAGCTTCCAGGAATGTGAGAGCTCCCCTTGGACATGCCTGGCACCTTAAACCAGATTATCAGGCTTCTGCCCTATTCTGATCTAAAGAGAATGTTACTTAAACTTCTGGCAGTGTAAATAAATCAAACCCCTGCAACTGTTTCATAAAAGTTTGAAAAACTTAAATCTACTTATTAAATCTCTGAGTCATACTGTTTCATCACATCAGGTAAAAAGAGATCATTTCAGTGTTGTGAAACCTGAAAAAAACCTTCACTTCATAAAGTGATATTAATTAAATATTTAAAAGGTGACTCTCAATATGAACCAAGATAGCTAGCTTAAAGTTCAAAAACTATGCCAGGTTTTGTTTTCTAGAACAGTGAATTAATGCCTTTGGAGTAGTACTTAGGAATAGATGATGAGGAAGAGAAATTGAAAAGATATTACTTAAAATGAAATTTGCTATATTGTTATTATTGTCAGAGGTGAAGAATAGATTTCTCATTTGACATTAGCGAAAAACATTTTAAACTTGAGAACAATTTAACTTGAGCTACATGTGGTGTGTAACCTGCTTTGTCAACAGAAGGCAAGGGGATCCATTTTATTGACTGGTAAATATTTTCACTTGTGCGTCCGCCCTCACAGGGATTTATCGTACTGTTTCAGACCTTTTTGTACAGGGTAAAGCTTTTATGACTCTCTCTGCTCAGAGAAGAGGTATTGATTATGCAAAATTGCTAAATGTTGCTCAGTTACAGGGATTTGATAATAATAGAAAATGTTGGTTGTTTAGTTGGGCTGATCTTTCAGTAAAGGTCTGATGAAACTTTAAATGTTGGGGCTATTTTAAAGTGATTTATTTCAAAATCAGATAACAAAATGGAGTTCTGACTACAGACTGAACTTTATAAATTGACATCATATCCCATTTAATCATATCCCATCATATCCCATCATATCCCATCCCATTTATCCCATCCCATACCTTATAAATTGAAAACAGTTATTTTATTTCTTGAATTATTTCTAAATGTTGTCTGGCATTTCTTTTTAAATATGAATCTTTCTACTTGACTGAGAATCTTATCATTGGATATAATTTTTCTACTCTATTTGACACACAGTGACATTTAGAGGAGATAAATATCAGGATTCTTAATAATTTAATAGAATAATTTTGGTGTCCCCGAGTTGTCAGTGTTTGAGGGATACATCTGCCAGCTCGGGGGAATTTTGTCTGCACATTTTGACGGTGTATAGAAAATAATGTCAAGTATTAAGATTTCTCCGCTTAAAAAAAAAAAAAAGAAAAAGAAAGAAAGAAAAGAAAAGAGAAAGGGAACCTTCCAGAATGGCTGCCTGTAAAAGTACAAACCAGGTTTCTTTGTTTAAGGAGATTGTCCAAACAATAGACCTGGAATTGTAAATTTTATTAAGTGGCACTTATGCTCCTGTTCTTTTATAATTTTACCATTTTATCAATTTAATTATATTATCAAATTATTTAGGAATAAATTATTTTTAAATGATTTTTGAAATCTGCAGACAAAATAGGAGAGATGGAGACTGAAATAGCATTCTATTTAAGAAACATTATAAAACAGAACAAAACAGTCAAAACTGTCCTGAAAATGTTTGGTTGTTTTGGTTTTTATTCATTCTTTGCCAAAATACAGGGCAACATAATTTTTCACCTCTGAGTCCTAAAGCTGACTGTTTCAAAAACTGAACAACCCTTTTGAAATTCAGAAACTTTGGAAGCTATAAATATTTTTAAATAATAGACAGACATTCATTTCAGTACTCTTTTCTCCCCAGTAGTGACAAGGTATAAATCCTTTATAGCCTTGTTGTTCTACATCCAAAAGCTCTCTATCACTGATTTCTTTATCCTGTTGACATTTGTACTTATTGTCTGGAAGTATGAATTGTCTAAGAAGTCTCAAGGTGTGTATGTTTTCTGATTACAGATATACAACTGTGCACAACACTTTTTTCGCACATTTTTTTCTGCCTGTATTTACATATTAAAATTATTATCACAGAAGACATTTATTTAAATTGTCCCCAGCTGGATTATAAGTAAGACTAACAAAGTAAAACAAAATCTAAGATATATATTAAATAATCGCAAAATCTATCTCATACTCTCCCCAGTGTAAGAAGTAGAAATCCTTCATATGAATAAATTGTAGTGTTCTGTAAGGTTTTCTTTAAAGGAAAGTCCTACCACAAGTCAACATTATTTCTTCACTAATATATATAATTTACATTACAGCGCTGTATTATAACAGCATGCACATCTTTTGACTCAAGTTTGAAACATCAAATCCACCTATACAAATGTATAGGTGGGATTTTATAATATGTACCAGCAAGCACTGAAGCTTGTTTATCTTGTTGTAAAGATAACATAGGAATCCACAAAGATTCATAAAGGGTAGAACATGGGCAATCATCTGCATATACATTACCATGGCTGATGTGTCAGCAGTAATGCTGATCTCAACAAAATACATCATTAAGAATTTAATTCCTATATCATTAGAAGTATAAACAAATTCCACTGTTTATAAGCATGTACAATGCAAGGTAAGGTTAGAATTCCATATTCTATCTAGAATACTGCAAGTGGCTTTCTGGCAGGATTTTTTTGCTTCCTTTAATATTAATTTCCAATATAGAATTTAATTTGATTATAAATGCACACCTCAACTTTAAAATGTTTCTTTCTCTAAAGCTGAACAGTCCTGTATAAATTATTTTACTTGGAAGTGACTACAATTATGGAAATGTTAGGGCTGTTAGAAGATGACAGCTTGTGTGGCCTGCTTCTACTGTTAGTTGGAAAACAATTGTCACCCCATCATTTTGTGGTGCTTGAGGCCTGGCTCAGCTGATATATTTTTATTTAGTTATTGCACCAAGATTAAATTATTTTAAGGATTGAGACATCTGAGACTCTGCTATGGGAAATCTAAGGCCAAAGGAAACCTGAGTCTGCCTCTGAGTGTAGGGTGTGTAGGGAGCCAAGCAGGGCACCTCACTGAAAGGGCTGCAGTCCCTGCCCAGGTGGTGAAGGTGTGACTGCCAGATTGGCTCCTGGATAATCAGACAGGGAAGTTTTCCTAAAAACATTCCTGGATGTGAACCCATTCCTGCCTTAGTTTAGGCACAGCAAAGATCAACAGAATCACTATATATGTACTGGAGACCTGATGGTAATAGGTACTAGCTGATAATATACTAACATTAAGTGTATAGAGGAAATACTTCGGAGGGCACAGCCACACTTAATTTAGGGTTTACAGTATATTCTGCAGTGCTCTTCATTTACACAAATGAATACTGTGCTTGAAATTCCTTGTAATTGGCATGTTTATTTAGGATTTAATTCTGAACTATTTACATGTGTAACTCTAAGCTTCTTTCTATTCTAGCATATGGAGGTTGCAGTATCTCATAGCTCTGTGCAGCACAGCTCGGTACTTGGCTAAGAAATTCACATCCCACTTTTAAAACTTCCCATAAACTTGACCGAAATATACCACAGAAACACAAGGTAGGCCATTGCTTACTACTGTGGGTGATCCCATCATCCTCAATGAAACTATTCATACAGGTAAAAGTACCATTTCCTGGGCTGGTCTCATGATGAACAATAAATTCTTAAATTTGGCAAGCCTTAAAGATGAAAAGGGTGACATAAGTGAGAACAGTTAATGCTACTTTATCATCACCACCTTCTCATGGTCAAGGGTTTATGTCTGTGTGTATTACACAGAGTTACATACATGTGTATGACCCTTTTATCTTTAAGAAATGCTCAATTATATTAGGAATTAGGGAAAGAAGACATGCCAAGTTTTCTGACAAATAGGCAAGATGAGAAATACGAGATTTCCTAGTTCCTAAAGTAGCAATTTTTGTTGAAAGGAAACAACTGCTTTAGCTCTGAAAAACTCAAAAGCCAAAGTGATCAAGACAATTTATTGTCTCTTCCAATCTTCCTACTCACTCTGGCAAAGTACATTTGACAGAGGAACTTCCATGCCAACCACATAAATACTGGGAATGGAATTACACTCACAGTTGTATCAGTCACTGCAAATCAATTGGGAAAAATGCTTTGTGTAAACACAGTAAATCTCAAAACGTTCTCCTCCATTTCCAGTCTTCTTTTGCTTTAGTAGAAGTGGAGATCATGAAAGATGTCCAATGAATCGAAGTTTGAGTGGGTTCTGTAAGCAAGAATGGTGAACTGGCTCTGGAAGAAAAAAGCACTTGGTGTTGGTTTTTCTGAAGACTTTTTTATGTGCTTCACAGATCTTTCTGAAACAGAATACTATAAAATATGTGATCTGTATAATTAAAACATGACATTTGAAGATAAAGTTGAAAGATTCAATTTTTAAAAAATACTCATTTGAAAGGGCTCAAACAATGAAAATTATACTTTCTTTTCAGAGCAAATTATTAGAATTTGACTGGTTTTAATTTTAGGGATAGAAAAGTTGGCTTTATGCATGCTGCATTAATTCTAAGCCTCAAAATAATTTTTTTCTTTGGCAAAAATGCTACATATCCCTTTTATTTTACTTTATCTCTTTACTGATTTAAATTTCCTTTAGTTTGATTTCTCCATATTTTACTAATACCTAGCATAGTATCAATCATATGAAAAATGTTTCATGCAGTACCTTATGTTCTTACATCAAGGTTTTGGTGAGCTGATGTATTAACAACTCTACCATGTCAGTAAAGACACAAGAGTAATGGAGAACTCACCAGGTATCATTTCAATATCAAATTATGAAGATGTGACATGATTGCTCCTGGAGAAGAAAAAGGAATGATGTGTCCTTTCCAAAATACAATGGTTTTAGGCAAGAGTCACATCCAAAATCATACAGCAAGACATGCCTTGAATGTCTGGACTGTGCTACCTGACTTACTACATCCAAATCCCCGAGTATTTGGATAGGAAAAAATATCTACTGAGCTCATTTTATCTACTGTGCTCTGGAAAACCTGTGGAATCCTGTAACAAAGTGTCCTTTCCTTCTTGGTTAAGAAGAGGAGGAGGAAACCCTCTTTTCTGCAGGAGAACCCGTCCCACTGATGATTTCTCCTCCCTTTTGAGAAGGTAGAGGGTGGACCCTCTTTTCTCTCCTGGTCTTTTTGTGTCCCCTGCCAGATGAGAAGAAAAAAAGACAAATAAAGCCAAGCAGTGCGACTATTTTTATTCTATTCAGAGGATAATGTTAACCCAAGGACTGGGAAGAAAAATGAGGAGCGTTTGGAGAACTATACATTCCCTAGTCACATTTTTCCTGCTGTTGTTTTTCTTGCTTGATTTGCATTTCCATCATTCAGTGGAAAAGCAGAGAGTTGGGAAGATGGAAGAGAAAAGGAAGCCTACATCTGCTGTTAACCAAGAGGAGACAGAGAAAAAGGAGTCCTATTCTGGTCATGCAGAAGGTGATAAACATTGCTACAGGAGTCATTGTTTGTTCAAGACTGCTAATTTCTGCTCCCTTTCAGCTGATAGGATTGATTTTTTTTCAAAGCCAAATCACTGTTATGTTGCTAGATCAGTAAGCAAGCCTTAGATGCTTTGTATTAGCTATTTGCATTTGTAGCAAAACAGGCCTGCTAAGCACAGGGATCTGTCAAGACTAATCCTGTAATGTGTAGGTCACTTTTATTGTTTTCCAAGCATTTTTTACTTTCATGTGTATAGAGGAAAAAAAGTTGGAAATCTCTAATTAAAATACTAGGTACTATTCCAACCTCTCCATATCAATTGTAACACATTAATGTTTCTAAAAGTCAAGCAAGAAAGGAAGGTATATTCACCCAATATAACATGAGCTATTCTTTGATAAAAACTGCAATTTTTCATGTGGTCTGGTCACTATGGTCATAATATCTGTATCTCCATTTCTTGCTATCTTTCATGGGTTTTTTCCTCCCACGTTATCATGAATGCTGACTTAGATCCATGTTCGATTCAATTTAAAGACTTTAAACTCACTTCAGCATATGTTGCCCATGGAATGTGTGCTTATGGTTTGTTGATGGAATAGGTCATTTCCCTCAGGCCACTTTTACCTTTAAGGTTGGTTTCCTCCATAGTCAAATAGCTTTGAACTTAAATCAAGAGGTTTAGCACCACAAGAGGGTAACAGCGTGTAATTACCCAGAAGACTTATAAGATCTGAAAATGTTAAATGTCACAGATATTTTCAGAAGATGCACTCCCACAGTGTCCATTGTGTGTTCCATATTGATGTTTCAACAGCACAAGTGATGCCTTGAGAGGCTACCTAGAGCAGAGGCTGGACAGTGTTAAAGGAATAAAATAGGTGTTTATTAAAAAGGCCTTCAAAGCATACACCTTGGGCAGTGCAAGAGCCTGGCCAAGGCTACACCCAAGATGGACACCAGGTCACACATTTTCACACTTTTTAAAGTTCTTGTCCATTTGCATATTGGGGTTAATTGTCCAACTACAACTTCAGGTCATGAAGTCCCATCCTCCCAGATTGCTCTCCTCAGTTTGCTGTTGTTTATACTTTTTGGGCCTGAAGCTGTAACTGTGTCCTTGGTTCTCGGGCTCTAAAAGGATTGTTTTGTCTAACTAAACAGTGAGGACAGCTTGTAAACACTTAATATGAAGTTCAGAGTTATACACTAATGCAGTACAGAATCTGGAAAACATGAAAGATAAAACTTAAGGCCTCACGAGGAGTGGTCTCCCATTGCAGTAAGCATTGCAGTAAGCTGATTCACTCGCAGCTTCTCATGACACCACTCACCGGTGAGGAATAGTGAGTGAGCAATTCCAGCACTGGTCTCATTGCCGTCCTTGCTGTGTTGAAGCAAGCATGCCCATGAACAGAGCACTCCACCTGGAAGGGAAAATGTCTGCCATGTGAAAACGACATAGAAATCCTGATAGCCATGTATGACCACATCTGCTGGTCATGTGTCACAACTCCTTGGTACCTTCAGGATGGTAAAAAGCCCTCCTTTCATGACTAATTTGATAATAATTTCCAATACTGCAGGCTTTTTTTGCACATTGCCGTTATTCCAGAGTAGCTTCAGCTGTCTGAAAAGAAGAGAGCAGATGTGGCATTTCAGGAGCAGTCTCTTCGCCACAGAACAGGAATAGAAGAAAGTAATGAGGAATTGAAAATAGAGTGACCTTCAAATACCTTTTCCTGTCAGTAGAAGGAGGCTGTGTGCCTCCTTCTGAAACAGTTGCTAGAATTTCAGTGCAGTCTTGCAAATTTAAACAGAAATTTGCATCCAGCATGCATAGTATGACTAATTTTATAAATTCAACTGGAGACAACACCCATTAGAGAAAGTGCCTTTTAATATCAGATTGGTGATTTGTGTACCTGTTTAGGGGGCATAGTGGCAGAATCTGAAAGCACTCCATATGACTTCAGAGGTATGATAATCAAACTGGGTGCAGGACGTGAACTGTTATACATAGGTATCTAATCATGCTGACCTGTGAAAAATAGCCAGGTACAGTGATATATATTCCCTGTTCCCTTCCCCAGAAGCAAACTAAGTTATGAGGTTAACGTAACAAGCACAAAAGGTATACTGTGACCTTTCAATACAACTGTTTCACAAGGAACTATTTGTTAACTGCCACTGGGATTGAGTGCTCCAGAGCATGTTAAGCCTTGCCAGCCCAGTGGATTCACTTCTGTGGATCAGAGGCTGAACATGACAAATATGCCTATCAATGTATTCCTTGGAGCTACATGTGTTTCTTTATTTTCAGGATCAGCAACCTTGTTAAGCAAGAAGTTATGGGAACTATGTATACAGGGTGTTGTAACAAACTATTGTTGCAATATAAGGTTGAATGTTTCATTTATTTATACATTTTGGGGAGAAGCTAGGACAATTTATATTTTAAACGGCTTGGCTATAAATATACCGTTATGCCAAGATAAATGGTCAAAACAGTGGTTATAAATTTTGTTTTGGCATTGCAGTAAATTGTGTATATTCCTTCCTGAATGTATGTGTGAATTAGCATTTTTATGTATTCATAATGTGACCTTTATGTTTTAAACTTTCTTTAGGAAATAGTACTCCTGGAATGTGTTTAGATTTCACTAAGTCCTTACTGAGATGTTACTAAGTGAGGTATCTGTCCTCTAATATGCAATCCAGTAGTTTGTGCAATCCTAGAAATCCTTCAAAATTTTCTGTCCATGCTCTTTTCAACTCAAAATTTTTAAAAAAAGAAAGCCTTTTGGAGGGATAAGAGAAGAATCCAACAAAAATACTGAGTTTCCCCCATTTTTTTCCTATTCCGAGTCAATCTGGAAGTGAGCTGTTCAGATTTACAAATGGCTGAGTCCTCCTTTGTTTGCCTTCCATTGGTGGATGTGTATGAAGCAAATCCAGGGCCTTTTTTTACATGTCCCCACATGAAAGCACTCAGAAAGTGCACTTTTCACAGAATATTTACAAATGAAAACAGGTAGCTGTACTGGACATCAATTTCCTTACTGGATGCCATGAATCTGTCACAGAAAGAACATTGGGCTCATATTTATCTTTAGTGAAATTACATTAAGCATCTTAAAAAAATAATGGAGCTTCAACAGACCCTAAATGAATAAAATATGTTGTGTTGTTGGTTTTGTTATTGTTTTTAAATGACTTAAAATTTTTTGCTATACTAAAAAAGGGTATGCTATGAGTACTGTTATTTGTGTTACATGTGGAATGCATTTGAAAGGTCACGTGTTACTGATGAGCTCATTGTTTATAATTAAGAAATATTTGACAAACTGTGAACAAATACTTATTTATTTTCAGAATATTAGCTAAAACATAAATTATTTTCACCTATTAGAGCATCCTAATGAGGAACTAATATTAATTCATCTAACAAAGTTCACTTTTATTTGAGACACTCACCAAGTTAATTACTAGACTCCCTTCATTAACATTTCAAATCTCATTAAAATGTAAATGGGATTTTTTTTTTTTTTTTT
>VZSE01003443.1:610779-842087 GCA_013398275.1 Promerops cafer | reverse complement strand
AAAAAAAAAAAAAAAAAAATCAGATCTATTGAAATTTTGTCATACAGATGCCCTTTACACCATTCTTCCCCTCCCCCCTTGCCCCCACCTCCCCCCCTCCACAAATTAATAGGTAATGGTGAGGAACTATTTAATCTCTACTATGTATTTGTAGCTCTTTCTTATTTTTGAGACTTCCATGGTTGGGAGCATAGGGCCACAGAGTGGCTAGGACTAGGTAAGGGCCAAGAATAGCTAAAGGTCATAGATACTACAGATTGTCTGGGTTCTGGTAGTAAACTCGAAAACAGAACACAGTCACCAGCTCCCAAAGTTTGGACACACAAAGTCTCTTTTTGTGGATTCTGATCCTGGTATTTTGCTGTTCACCTATTTGACAAGCTATTAAAGGAATTATACATCAATATTTCAGTCTTGACCAGATCATGTGAGATTTGATCTGAATGCTCACACTTAACAGGCTTCTAAAAGAAACTGTTTTCCTCTATCATTTTAATACAATAAAGAAACAGGATTTATGTATAATATATAATGCTTGACCTTATCATATATTACCTTTTCCAGTCTTGCATGTATCAGATAATTTTGTATCAAAGCAAACCATATCAATATGAAAGAAGATAAAAACAATGAACTGAGACACATAAGAGTATTAAGAAAGTGGTTTATGTACATAGGGTACTGCAACCAGTTTTATGCCTATGATAATTACTGAGGTATCAGCTTGAGAACTAAAGCATCTCTAGTAGGATTGGTTAAAATGATATTTCAATTAGTGGCTCAGAGTATATGTCACTCAGTCACTGAGGGACCTACCACAGTTTCAACAACATATTGAAGATTCCTTACCCTGAAGGAAGACTGTTGTTAGAGGACAGGCATGAAGCTGATAATGAATTCCCCCAAGCACCTGTAGTAAAGAGATTTCACATCTTTGAAAGAATCCCACTGGTGCTCTCTCACTTGTTCTTGTCAGGAAAAGTCACTAACTTCTCTAAGAGAGTTTGGGAGTTGATGTGTTTGCAACTAAAATGAATGGAGCAGAGAAAAAATTATGTTTTTAATTTTGAGTTTTCACTACTGTTCTTGTTCTGCAGTAATCCTTTTGTTTCTCATAACTTCACCAAAGAATAAAATAATTTGGTTGCTTGTGCCTGGATTTGGTGAAATATTTTTATTTTACATAATTTGAACAGCTATTCTAGCCAGCGAAAATGAGGAAACCAAGTACACAATCAAGAAAGTTATCAAAATCATACCATTAGTTTTAGTAATGAAGTTAAAGATCAGTTCACTTGTTCTTTAGCTTGATCTGCCTCCTTGTGCCAGACAGCTGCTCACAGTAAATGGCAATAATCTCTATAAAGTGACACAAACATTGCACTGACCACACCATTTTCATGTGTAAGCCGTACAAGCAGATCAAATCTGGTGTGACTACATATGTAAAAAAAAACAACAAAAAAAGCATTATGTGGACTTGCTTGAGAAACCATTAGACCAGGAAAATCTGTGTTCCCTGGTCTGTCTGCAGAGCAGTGTCTTGCAACATAGTATACAACTTCTTTGCATTATCCATTATTTACTCTTTCCGGATTTTTTTGTCCCCTTTTTTACGCTGAATAATTGAGACTTTTTTCTTCTCTTCAAGACAAATCTTCTCCATAATTTTAAAGATAAGATGTGCAAATGTTTTTTGCTTCTCCATTACTCACTTAGGTATAAATCCCAAGGGCATGTATCTCTCCTTAAGCCTAGCACAAGCTTCTGAGGCTCGAGCTCCCAGTTTCTGTAGCAAAGAGCATGAACACCCTGATACCTTTAGTTCTTGTGACTCCATAGGTGCTTCCAACCTGTGGTAAGGCTGAGAGACAATACTGCTGTAACTGTGTGCTCCTTGCCTGGTGGCATTGAGTTTGTATGGTGGTTGCTCTAAGATAAAAGGAAAGGTCTCTCCACCTAAAGGAAGCTGAGGAGGGCTGCCCAGAAATCACTGATGTCATTGCCTCCAGGCAAAATTTAAATTGGAGATACTAGAAATGCAACATTTTTGTCTTATAATAAAGTGATATCTTTCATAGCAATTGTTTTTTCTGAAAGTTGCCGGCTAGTTTTGCATCTAGATCATAAGTAATGCAGTGTTCAGGTGTTACAGAGCAATCATTTAGTAGCTGATGGAGAAAGAAGAAATTGTGAATAGCTGCTATAGAGAGGCTGTCAGAGGCTGTTTTCTATGACTGGGGCAAAGAAAAATATCTCCTGTTTGTTCTGGTTTTAATTTCCTTTCTTTGATCTTCAGTATAATTCCTCAAAAAATTGATAATTCTTTCTGATTTCTGAGTTTTTGATGGTGATCCGAACTACTTTTGTTTCACATTTTGATGTGAAACCCTTAGATGTAGAATTTTATTTTGGAATTTGGACTGCTAATAAGATCTGAAAGCATCCTTGTCCTTCCCTGATTGTTGTTGTCAATTTGTAGAAATACAAAGGCTAAGCCATATTCTGCAGCACATTTGTGAGGGAAACAGAGCATTTTTTTGTCCCTATGCGATCCCCATTCTACCATCTTCTGTAAAACAGGCAAAGAAGGATAAGAGAGTCAACAAGGAGTTGCATCCTCCTATGGCTGAGAATCAAAATATCTGCCTTGAATTTCCAGCACTGTTACTGACCTGCAGTGGAAATCTGTGATCCTTTCCATAAAGGGCATCCAGCATGTTTTTGGAGTTTGACTACCTTTGTGCATTTGTCAGCAGTTCCTGCTTCTACCCAGCAATGGGCTGCTACACGGAGCAATGGCATCTTTCTCCCAGGCTTAGGCAGAGTTTTCCTCTTTGCTTTTTGATTAGAGGGTTTTTATGGTTCCTGAGCTTTCTCTGGAATACAGCTCCCAGTAAGGGCTGTACTTTAAAGGCCATGACAGAATTCTTGATTTTAAAATAAATGTGATAGCCCTCTAGTCAAACTTTTCAATATCCTGACAGAGCCCAAGGATGTTAAAATAAAATGTAACACAAGGAGAGTAAACTGCTTTATTCAGACAAGCAGGCTCTAGTGTAAAACCAAAACCAAACTACTAAGCATTCACCTATCCTAACAAAAATAAGAATTGTATCAGATAATACAATAGAAATAACAACAGGAAAGATTTAAACCTATGTTTTGAATGCCAACTTCTAAAAGGTCCTTTGCTATAAAGAAAAGAAGTGCTAGCATTTCTTAAAAGCAGATAATATTTTCTAATATTTTCTAATCAGCTCATAAAGAAAGGGAATCATGAAATGAAATTTGGTTATAGTTTTGGTCATGTTGGTCTGTATCACATACAGTATATACAACTTTGTTTTTGTTTGTTAAAGTGGATATGGTTACCCTTCCATCTGCCGGTCCTTACTAATATGACAAGTGTTGACAGTTATCAGAAAATGTAGAAAATAGTAGGTAGAAGAGTGATAAACAAGAGTAAACCATGAACTTTTATTCCTTAAAGCATTCTGCATTTAATGGATCTAAGCGAGTTTTATTTTAAAGTACATTTTAGATGTTGACACCACTTATTATAGCAGCTGGTTCTTTGTCAAATTGGATGATATTCTAAACACGATTTTGTTGTTCTTTTTCTTCTTGCCATCTGTTGCTGTTATAGACATTTTTCAAGAAATAGCTTCTAAATTAATTAGGTCATATTGTAAATGTGTTCTTTTTATGAAATGCTTAAAATTAAAAGCATAAGGAAAATTATGGTATAACTTAATTTTATAGTATAATTTAATTTCTATACAAATTTTCTATCAAAAAATTAACAAAAAACATTTATTTTTAGATACGTGTTGAATGGGTATAGGTTGTGACTTAACCTCATAAGAAATCTGATTGCTTACAAACCTGTAATTCAGTTTCCTATTTGAACACCAGACAATTATATAACATTTAAAATCAGGTGCTGAAATATAATAAAAGAGAAACAATGGAAAAATATGATCCTGAAAACTGCTTCTGTTATACAACTGGAATATTATTTCACATGTGCTTCAGCATCATTGACCAAAGTAGATAAATTGCTTTAGATCCTGAGCTCAGCAAATCTTACCAGCATATGTGCTTCTAAGCTTACAAGTAGTTTGGTTTACCACACTCTGCCTGACTTGAATTCCTACATAATTTAATTATTTTAAGGATCAACTATTAAATTATACTGGAGAGGAGAATTACACAAGCAGAAAATTAGAAGTTTTTGTTTCTTTCTCTATTGAAGCTAAGCATTTTTTTGAAAGCAGAGATAAGATTAGTCTGGATATTTAGGGTCTGACCAAATATATTTATTTCATCTTCAGAGAGTACCCTGAGACTTAAATGAAGCGCAAAGATGCAGAAAACATATGCGAACCTGTTGTAAAATACCCTCTCATACTGCACAAACAAAGGAAGAGCCCAAATGAAGTCTGTGCTTTCTAGTTTTTAAACACTTGCCATTTCAACTTTAAACATATTTTTACAGTAACATTTGCAATATATACCAAAGGAGACAATATGTCTGAGCTGAAACTGGCTTCTTGGAGCAATGTTCACATTGTATGCATGACCTTGGTCAGTACCCAAGGCTGCATTTGTAATGCTTTCTGTACACAAAGAAACAAAAGGTATGTGGCAAATCCCCTATGAGTTGTTACTCTTTTGCAATACCTGATAAATGTGATAAATGCCATTAATATACTCTCAAAAACTGATGCATGTTCCAGATGTTGATCAATGTTTGGCAGCTAATTGTTTTTTTAACAAGCAGCTGACTGAGGGCAGAGATTCACACAATGGGCACACTCACATTAAACAGGGAATATGTTGCAAAGGCAAAAGGACCAGCCAGGTCAATTGCTCCTTTAGTCAGTATTTCCAGCCATGTTCCATTTAGTGAAACTACTGCTTCTGTAGCAGTAACTAACATTTCTTACCAATTAGTACATATTAATTGTCATAGTCCTTGCACAAGCATGGGCAGGAAGGATCCTTCTAATTTCTGGCTAATAGTTAATTTAAAGATGGGGTTGCTTTTGTCCTGCTTAAATAATTATTTGACAACCGGTGAAGTGTCAGGTGAGTAAACTATTGTAGTGAGTCTGGCAGTGATTGAAAGTGAAGGAAGATGGGAGAGAAACTCCTAGCAGCAACTCTGAACAACACCAGAACACTAATAACTTAGACTCATTTGCAAAGCCTATATTCCTTGATTACAGCCTGAGCCCAAAAGGATTCATTGAAGTCTTGTTCTGCTAAACAGAAAGTTTGGAAATGCAAAGTCAAGAGACCTGGATCTTACTATTCAGAGTTCAGGTAAAGACAGGTAAGCACTTAAGTGTTGAGGTTTGAACTCCAACCAACCTAAAATGAAGAGTGTGTTGGGTCAGGCTCAGTCTCTTGCTCCCCAAATATCCCCCTTCACATAATTTCTGCCATACATTGGTGAAACTGCAACTTTAAAGTGCTTTGTGGTTTTTTTGCTCCCATTTCTTCTGATGGAACACGGTTAAAGGAATTTATTACTCTTGTAGCTTTAAATCATTTTCCAATTATCAGCCTAAATTCCTCATGGCCAATTTATTCCCATTTGAGCTGTACCAGTGTTGTTCTTTAGTTTAAATAGTTCTCCCTCCCTGGAGTTTTATTGCCCCAATCTATTTATTAGATTTAGTCTCTTTAGTCTTTGTGCTGCTTGCTAATTTTCATTACGATAGCTTCCTTCTTCCCTGATGATCTTACTAGCTTTTCTCTGTATCCCTACAGAGGTTTGATTTCTTTTTTTTTTTTTTTGCTAACAAATGATCATCACTATGTACAAAAACGATATCAGCCTGTATTCAGAGGTCTGCAGGTGACACACAGAATAGTCCTAATTAGCAGTCCTAATTTGAACAGTAACATGAGAACTCAGCACTCTATGTGGTTATACTGATAATACAGCAAATATTTCAAGAGCTACAGATAATGTGCCAGTCCACAACAATTTGGATTTTAGATTTATGCACCAGTTCATATTAATTTTTAACACTATTTTGAACAGTGGCATAAATATGTTCCTGTTAGGCTTGAAATACAACACCTGATTCACTACTGTGAACAGTTTTACATATATATATTCACACATAAATTATATATATATAAGTAAAATAAAAATAAACACACACATATATATTAGATATATAATGAAAAATTGCACTAATTCAGATTTATAATTTTCCTATTGCTAAGGATTTTTTATGGGTTTTTTTAAGGATTTTTTGAGGGTTGTCCTCATTCACTGGCACTTGTAATCAATGACCTTAACAATGTTTCTTGTTTGTTCACATGCGCACAACCTTCCACACAATACTATTTAATTTTGCTGGCTTTGGCAGTGCTGGGTGAATGGTTGGACTTGATGGTCTTAAAGGTCTTTCCTAACCTAAAGGATTCTATTATTCTGTGAACCTCATCCCATCTATATTATTTCAGTCTTCAATGTCTTCTTGTTCTGTCTCAGTGGTTTTCTTTCCCACTGGACAGGACATTATAGCCTTATTTGTCAGCACACTTTATTAGTCTGGTTCTTTTTCTGTGCCATGCCTAATAATAAAAATACTAAAAATGATAAATATCAAGCCTCAAACTTAAGAAACTGTCCTGGTCACCTCCTGGTATCCCCTAGCCACTTCTGTATTTTAGAACTCCTTTTCTAACCCAAATTTAAAAAATAATGTCTCATGAGGAACCATGTTAGGTAATTTCCTGAAGTCCAGGTAGATTAGTTATATTACATTTCCCTTGTTACCATATTGCCTACTGGGAGTCAATAGCATATTTGCAGTGTAGTCCTTGTATGCACCTTCCTGCTGCTCATGGGAGTGAAAGCATTTTCATAATTCATATTACATGTCCTTTTGCTTTCCTAATAACTCTTGCTGTTACAGGTGTCTGGCATTTTACAAAGGATTACTTTTATTCCTGAAACATTTGGTAAACTCTGTTCTTTACATAAAATTACCTTACCAGTTCAAAGCAATCAAATAAGAAGTAATAACTAGGAGTAAAAAAAAAAATACAGGTTTAAAATCTTCATTTGATTTTTCAAGGCTGAAGTATGGAGTTTCCAAGACTTCTGATCTTACTAAGGTGGGAAGTAAGCATTTTTCAGACAGAATTAATCTTTGTAAAAAATATTTTTCTTTTCTGAAACCAGTTAATTTATTTTAAGCTTTTAGAGTCCATGCTGCCAACTTTGTTTCTCTGGAAGAGCTTTTCCATCTGCAGTTGTTTTTGTTTTTTTGTTTTTTTTTCACAGCCTGGTTTTTGGTAGCAGAGAGCCACAGAGGCTCCTGTGAGAAGCTGCTGGAAACTTCCATTATGTCCAGCAGAGCCAATCCCTGATGTCTCTGAAGATGGACATTCTGCTGGCCAAAGCTGGGCCAATCAGAGATGGTGGCAACACACTTGTGATAACAGATTTAAGAAGAAAATCAAAACAAAGTTTGAGAGCAGTTTTAATTCCAGCCAGAGAAGAGGAGGAGGTGAGAGAATGTGAGGGAAAAAACATGGACACACCAAGGCCAGGGGAGAAGGAGGGGGAGGAGGTGCTCCAGGCACTGGATCTCAGATTACTCTGCAGGCTGTGGTGAGACCATGGTGAAGCAGCTGTGCCCCTGCAGCCCATGGGGATCCACGGGGGATGCAGAGATCCACCCACAGCCCATGGGGATCCATGGGGGATGCAGAGATCCACCCACAGCCCATGGGGATCCACAGGGGATGCAGAGATCCACCCACAGCCCGTGGGGACCCACGGGGGATGCAGAGATCCACCCACAGCCCGTGGGGATCCACGTGGGATGCACAGATCCACCCACAGCCCACAGGGATCCACGGGGGATGCAGAGACCCACCTGCAGCCCATGGGGGAGGTGTCCATGCCGGAGCGGTGGATGCCTGGAGGAGGCTCTGATCCAGCGGGAGACCCGGTGGAGAGAGGGGGCCCTGCTGCCAGGCTGGAGCAGCCTGTCCTTGGAGGATGGCACCCCATGGAAGGAGAGACCCACACACACCACAGCAGTTTTGGGAGGGTTGTGTGCCCGTGGGAGGGGCTCACATTGCAGCAGGTGTGGTTTGGCTGCTGCTCGTGAGAGTGGAACCACGGTGGAGAAGAACTGTCTGCCGTGGGAGGGACCCCACGGTCTCACAGGGGCAGGACTCCTCTCCCAGAGGAGCGGAAGAAAACCCCGGGTGATGAACTGAGCAAACCCCCATTCCCCACGCTGCTGGTAGGAAGGAGAGAGGGGCTGGGGGGAAAAAGGAATTTTAAGGGCTTATTTTATTTATCCTCCTCTGATTCTGTTAGTAATAAATTCACTTTTCAACTTTAAAGGTCTGTTTTGCCTTTGCCCTTGAGCCTGTTTTGCCCTGGAAGTGTTTTCTCCCAGTCCTTATCTCCACTCATGAACCTTTTGTTAATTTTTTTTCTCTCCTCTGCCCAGCTGTGGCAGGGGAGGGTGAGCGAGCAACTCTCGTGGGTGCCTGTTGTTGGGCCAGTGTCAAATCATGACAGCAGTGATAAGTCTGCCTATTATAACATACCTAGATTGGTCAGGGTTTGTGGGGGTTTTGTTTTTTGGGGGGAATTGAGTTTTATTTTCAGGGGGATGAGGAGAGAGGTGTTGGTTTTTTGTTTTTTTTGTTTGGTGTTGGTTTTTTTCTTTGTTGTCATAGGGTTTTTGTTTGGTTGGTTTTCATTTGGTGTTTTTTTGGTTTGTTGAGTTTTGGTTTTTTGGGCTGGGTTTTGGGAGTTATTTTTGGTAGTTTTGTTTGCTTGTTTGTTTGTTTGTTTTGTTGGTTGGTTTGTTTTTTTGGTGTTGTTGGTTTTGGGTCTTTTCCCCCTGATATGAAAAATGTAAATTTTTTTTTTGGCATGTAGTTTCATTGCAAAATCTTGTTCTCCCAGCAGGCCTTTTCACCAGGTGAAAGCAAAATTATTATAGCTATAAACTATTACGGATAGCATAAGGAGATATGAATTGACTTCTAACAAAGATTTTACTCTTATGGGGCATAACACCATTTTTAAGAGCAAATGAAATCTATCATCTTTTTATTGTGTGGCTGAAGTGCACTGAAGCCACTGTAAACTCATGGCTGATGACTAAATGATGCCAGGAAGATCCAGACCTACAGACAGAAGGGTGCAGAGAGGAGAAACATTTCAGAATAACCAGGAGCAAAGGATGACTTACTTTCTGCACAGAATAAAAGACTATCAAAGTGAACAAAATAATACAAATGTAAAGCACAATCAAATAAGAACAAAAATGAACAGGTTCAATTTTTTTGCTTGCTCTCAAACTCAAGCATGTAATTATTTTGATTTTTCATTCATGAAAGTCTATTTGCTAAACTGTAAATGCAGTTATGTGCGGGATTTACTTCTCTGTCTGTTTGAAGGACTCTTTCACTGTCTCCTTGAAAGGTCTATTTACACATTTAGTGAACATTCATGTCTACGTGCTGTTGGTACATGTGCTTTAGGTATATGTCTGATGAAGCTTCACAGCTGGCCTCATCTATTTGCTTCAATTAAAAAAAAGAAAAGAAAATTGTCTCTTACTGCTTTTACTCTGAACTTCTAAGCACTGCCTATGGCCAGACACATGTCGAGACGTTGGGATATGTTTAAGTGGGGTCATTATGAATAATGTTCATTTATAATTTCTTATTCAAAATTTTTCATCATAATCAT
Organism: Promerops cafer; assembly: GCA_013398275.1. NCBI lineage: Eukaryota > Metazoa > Chordata > Aves > Passeriformes > Nectariniidae > Promerops > Promerops cafer. The sequence continues at coordinate 832,330 of VZSE01003443.1, read as the reverse complement.
CATTCCTTTTCATGGCCAGAATGATGGTGATTGAGCTAGATCACAGGTCATTTCTGAAACTGAATTTTAAGTGCTTGTGAAACAAGAGATAGCAACGTATTTTAAAGGATCTATCTCCTCTTAGCCAGACTGCACTTGTTTGGCAAGAGCATGTACATGTTTTTGTTGTGACATGCCATTCTTATGACTTTTCATTTCATATTTATGAAACACAGCACTATGCTTAATTGCTTCTTAAGGAGTCTTGTCATAGTAAATCTTAATACAAAATGCAATGCAATGTAGCATGTCTAGACACAGAAATGAACAATACAAAACCAAAATATGCTACAACTTTAACATGATTAAGTACAACAGTGATAGCAGCTGAGTGTGTGAAATAGAATTAAAGATACTATTTATGAAAGATGCTGTTCTTCAAGAAGTTTCATGGATACATCACATCAGGATGTGAGTTTTTTGTTTCAGGGAATTTTGGTACATCCAACATTGGAAGTGGAATCAGGAAGTCTGACTTCCTGCTGTGTCTTCCACAGCATTGTTGGGTAACAGTAGAAATATTTAGGGAGTGTATTCACTCTGTTGACTCTTAAGTTTTAACTACAGCTATTGAAGAATGTCCTCCAGCAGCTTCACTTTAACATCTGTGTGGAAAAGCTTTAACAAGTACATGATTTGTTACACTCCTAATTCCTGCAGACCTGAAGAGTTGAAACAGAATTCAGTGTTTTTCCTCAGTTGCGTTGAACTTCTAATTTTTCAAAGCTCCAAAAGAACAGGATCAATGTCATAACAACATGTATCAGACCTTGATCTAAGTTAAAACAAACTAAAGACTTTACTTGAAAGAAAAGAGAACCATAAGAGAACAGAGATATGTTTGATGTGGGAGGTGCATGAGTGGAGCACGTTGTGATTCTTTCTCCATAGGAAACAGGGTGGAGGTAGTTCAGAGAACTACTCTGGAAGCATCCCACAGTGACTGCAGACAGTTCCCAAACCAAAGTGAGCAGGGACAAGTCCTCCTCTACTTCACATAGTCATCAGTGGGCACAAAGAAGTCAGAACTCCATTCAGGCTGCTGTTTGTAACTAGGTAGACTGGACAGATATGTTAATCCTCTCATGCCTAGGAACAGCCCCTAAGTATCGTTCCTGGTCGTGTCTGCATGGTGACTTCTTGCAGCTACTGCAGAGCTGCTCTGCCTCTGCCACAAGCTGGGAGAGAGCTTCTCCCACTGCTGCTGCTCCCAGGGCACATGGCAGGCTGGATCTACCACAACAAGGTGTCCTAAGGCAAAAGAGAAAAGTGAAAATAATGCCAGCTCATCCTGCTGGTCTGCCTGCTTGGATACAGAAATATATCTCACACACAGTCTTCTCTGAATCCCCATGGCAAAGCATATTGGATTGCTATGCTGCACAGGAAACAGAACAAGGGGAAAGGTGTAATCCTGTCACAAATGTTTCTGCTGCTCAAATATTTAAGTTAATCTTTAAAATTAAAAGAATGTATAAAAAGAAAAACAAATAAATTAAAACCAAAACCATAAATACACACACATTCTCCTCCCTAGAAAAATAAAAGTTCTGTCCCCTCTGTCAGATGACAACTGACAATATCTTGTATCTTGTCAAACCTATGAGATTAGTCAGGCACATATGTTTATTAGTCAGGCCTTATCTCTGTTGATTCCTACTCAGCTCCTAATCATATGGAAAGATTCAAAGATGGGAGAGGATATTTTGAAGAAAGTGAAGCAGCTCAAAATTAATTCCCAGGTATATTATGTTCAGGTATATACTGGCCCTAAATTATACAATTTATTTAATTAAAAGTAACTGATATTACCATAAATAAATGTTCCCAGAATATCTCATCAACAATAGACAGACACTGAACTGAATTTGTGTTTTGAATGGAAATTAGTTTCACCCTGAGAACAGTAACACCTGTATAGCAAAATGTACTGTTCTTGACATGTTTGAAAAACACTTCACAATAAGCATGGTGCGGAGAGGAAGAGGGAGAGGAGAGGGTGTGATTATCAAAGCTAAAACAGGAGTCAGTCCTTGACTTATGTGAGAAACCATAAACCCACTCTTAATAAAGACACATCCTTATTTTTCAGGCCATTAGCTACCACTGTTCATGACACAGTTTTGTGCCATTATTGAATGCATGTCATGTGTGAAGCAACCTATTAACCTGAACTGGATTTAGCAAACCCTGTGTTATTATTTATCAGCATTAAGTATTGCACTGTTTACCTTTTAACTACAGGAAGCAACATGCCAAATGGTGTTCTGGCCATTTTTGCATTATTTGTGGTACACCTGCTGCATGTGTTAATGCCAGTCACAAATGACAACCTGCTTTTTTCTGAGTATGAATTAACAGTTTACATTATACAAAGGAAATGTATATAAATGGAGATCCTATGGAATAAACAGAAGACATCTTATAGAAAATTAGAAAAAACTCCAAGAGAAAACATTTTAAAACATTTTCATAGCTCCTGTTCAGCTAAGTCCCTTCTTCAGGCATGAAATTTAACTATTGGTTATGGATCAAGTAATTGCTTTCATATAATAGGACTTGGCTACCTGTAGCTTTTTCTAGACCACTAGAAAATTTAGTTCTTCTTTTACACCTTGCTTAAGAGATTCCTTCTTCAAATACATGGGGTGAGCCTTGCAAAATATCTTTTCTATTGTACAGGATTTCAATTTAGTTTAAATTTTATCATTTAGAGAAAGTCTAAGCCATTCTTGAGAGAGGCAGAGATCAGAAAGTGTATTTCTTTTCTCAGCTTTAAAATTCTTTTCAATTCCATAATTCTGGAGACAAGAGTTAAAATTATGAACACATTTGTCAGTAAAAACTACTAAAAAAGGGATTATTTCTTTCAGAGTATACGGTTTATCAAATCAAGCAAAAGTCAATGTTTCTGAGTTAAAAAATACTTGTATTTTAATACAAACAGTTTTTGTGAACAAAACTCCATCAGCTTACAATTTTCTTCTGCATTAAAGGATAAATATTATTAGCTTATTTCTTTTAATATGTCCAGAAGGAAAATATTCATTTACTTTGTCCAGCTGGATTTGACCAATTTTACCACACCCCATTAAGCTTTCTGTCTGCTTCAGACATGGTGCACAAGGGATACATTATGATTTCATGTTCACAAAAACCCCATTTAAACATAATTCCTCTCAAAATTGATCACAATAACTAAATATAGATGCTTCTTTAACATTAAACATGTACAAAAAAGCACTCAATCATATTATGTGCAGTTTTTTCTTTCTTTTTTTTTTTTTCCTTCAGATACCTTAATCTTCTGTCCAAATAGTTGCAAGGGAAAGGATGGGCAATACAGCAATTACTTATGCTTTCTACCAGGTATGCACATTCTGTTACTCAACATTCCTGAACTGCCATGGGCGTGTTTCATTACAGCGTGGTCAGTAAGCACTTAAACCAAATTTTATTTACATCAGCTCAGATTGTTGTAGTTTTTATACTATAGTAGGAAAGTTTCCATGGGTGCAGAACAAAAATCTGCCATAACTAATACTTGCAGTTTCAAAGATAACAAGGGGTAAGCATCTGTGTGATTCAAAAACCCAAAACAACAAAAAAAGCCAAATGGAAAAATGAAACATTACTCTACACAGAAAGTAAAGGCAGAAAACGGTTCATTTACTCTCTTTCCATTTGCACAACAGTAATAAAAATGCCAAACAGACTGATTTTCAGGTAAACTCTACACTGCAGTAAAGTTAAGATTACAAGAGAAGATTTATCGATACAGCATATATTTCTTGCAATATTGCATTTTTACCTCTCTTTCAAGGATAGGCCTATGTCTTTGTTCAGTTTCGTTTTAACCGGTTGCTGCCATTTAGTTTTTAATATTTATGAAATGATCTGCCTTCCTCTGAGATAGAAGCATAGAATTTGCATGTTACAATTTTATGTATTAAACATTACTTCCAGAGTTGTTAAGACTTTATTGTTAGAAAAATTTCACACTGCTGAAGAGAGGAAAAAATACTTGTTCCAGTGAATTGGTGACCTGATGCCTTACTTCATTTACTTGTTCTAAAGCTTTTGGAGATCATTTACATATTCTAAAGCTGTTACAGATTCAAGTCCTCTTGAAGACAGAACATAGCAGAAAATCTCACTGGTTTTGTTGTTTTTTTCCTAGATAAATTTCAACTTTGTCTCATCTGAACTAAAATTTGATTGGCGAATCTAAAAGGAAATAATTTCTTCTTAAACCTGTCACAAAGCGAGTCTTTTCCCTCAAAATGATGTGAAAAGAAAAAAAAATTAGGCAACATGCCTAAATCAAACGCTCCTGAAATCCAGAAATCTCCTATAATATAGCAAAAATTGAAGCACATAAGAATTATTTGGCCAAAGACAGAGGGCAAAAGAGATATAGTAGCTCATAAAAGCAGCCCTATGGAGGCATACAGTCAGTGAGAGAGGTGCTTAGTTAGGATCTCTGAATTGTTCCTCCCTCTCTATTGAACAAGTCTAGGAAGACCATAAGTCTATGTTCTGAGCCACTGTGTTTAAACAAAACATCTTCTTTCAGGCATTGTGAGGCTTGGATCCTTGAGATGGTCAGAACTTGCCACAACATTTCTGCCACATTTTGGCTTTTTTGAAGTATGATGTGACAGAGTCTTCCATGACAAATGCTATTTTTTACAAAATTTTAATGCATATCACTCTGCCTAAGCCCAGATCGTGTAATTATTCACTTTGAAGAGTACCTGATTTCAACAGTCGAATTGAAATAAACAAAATCACATAGCTATTTTCAGAATCTAGACTGCAGACAACTTCTAACTGTTAATATTGAGGAGGTGGAATAAATATTTTTAGATGGAAGCCCCTCATTATGTTTGTACATGAATTTGTTCACACTCTCCATTTTAGCAACTGCTCACAGTGTTATAAAACAACGTCCCATTCAAGGACATCCCTCTAGAAAGAGACAGGCAGGTACTTCTGCCAGAATTGATGGTCCAGAAGTGAACATCCTGTTGAAGGAAAACAGCTAACAGGACAAACTGTTTAGCTCATTCCCAAGAATGGAAAGCCACAGTCCTGAACATCTGCAGAAATGGCAGAAATACCAGATTTTTACTGAAACAAGACCTAATGTTAATAAATATGTGCATGAGTACATTCACATGAACACACACATTCTTAAACCAGCATGTTTTATGACATTAATATGTTTTATACAATACTATGAATCAAGTGAATTATGCTGCAATACTGACCAAAGGCCTATCCATGATAATTGACATAAAAATGCCTTATCAAGGCTCTAGTTTTGAAAATGTATTAATTTTTAATCTCTGATTAATCTGCCCTTTTATGACACTACTTTTTCTTTAAGTTAATCAAATAATAGATTGCTTTAAATAGCTCTTTGTTTTCCTTTGAGTAATTACAGCATAAAAATTCCTCAGATATATGAAGTTGGCAGTTTTCCTAGAGTTAAATATCTAAACAGTGTACCTTTCTGTGTTCATGGACCCTGACATCAGCATACATTCATGTTTTCAAGTTGTCCTCTTACTGGAAGCAGAGAGACAATTGAATTACACAAAGCAGACTCTCTTAATGTAGTAAGGTTATATAGTCAAGGAGAAAAATTATGAGTTGTTATAAAAAAATATACTGTGCTCAAATCAATTTGAGTTATTTAATGGACAACTTTAGAAAAATGGATACTATCCCATCATGACATTCAAGCATATTGAGTAGCTCAACAGAAAATTATGTGTGTAAGCTTCAATTAATTTTTATTTTCAAATCCCCAGAGACACCAGAGAAAGAAAATCTGATGCATGCAGTTCATAGTACACACAAGTTCCAAGGACATTTGAGGGAATACAGTTATTATGGTGATGAAAACACATTTTTATAATCAACTTTGACATTCTAAATGAGTTCATGTTAAACAATTATTTTATGGGCTTTTTCATTGGAATAAATTCATAAAGATTTCTGGGTGTTGTTTTTGTTGGTTTTTTTTGAGTACAGTAGCTAAAGCTTTACCTCATTATGTACCAGTGATAGGCATAGTTTTGGAACTGTTTCATCTCTTTTTTNTTTTTTAAAATTTTTTTTTTTTTTTTTTTTTTTTTTTTTTTTTTTTTTTTTTTTTTCAGGGAGCACATTAAACCAAAATGTGTGATCTCTAAGGCAACATTTTACTGGAACACAAAATAATACATTAGAGTAGAGAAAATGCTTAAGTAAGGAAACCCCAGATAAACTCTGTGAGCAGAACAGAACAAGTTAAAATGAATTTTAGTACTGGGAACTGTATCCTTGCAGGGTAAACTTTTCTCCAAAACTTGATCTCAGTCCAGCAAAATTTAGATGTTCCATTGACCATTAAAACTTCACAGTCCCCTCCCATTAAAAAGAGTATAATTTTGGTTTCTAAACTAGAAAACTGCTCATATGCTAGCTGATTTTTCTCATGACATATTCTATTCTCTGAAAAGAGGAAAATAGTTTCAATAAAAGGGAAGAAAAGCTTCATACCAAAAGCTATTCCAGTGGCAATCTAAAATACACTAAAATTCTGCTCAGTTTTTCCTTCTCTCTCCTTCCATCCTAACTCTTAATAAGCCTCTTCTGCCTCTGAGGACTACATACATCAGTGACTTTAGAAGTTGATTTCATGAGTTCCGAAGTTCCAGTGCTAGAAATATCTGCTGAATTATGGCAAAGGTGCGTGGAACCTTAGAGGGTAAAGACCTATCTAGGTTGGACCCATTCCCTTGCACGCAATTCCCAAAGAGAAAAGCAAAATAATTGGAATGTGTTATGTATTTGCATTGAAACAGAGAGTTATAAAAATAACTTTATGCGCATAACATAAATTTCAGTATGCTTATTTCCTGGAATTGCACTCAGTGAAAGCTACAGAAACAGACATAATGCTGAAATCACACTGAGGGGATCAGCTCTCTGTTTATATGAAACACTTTAGAAGAGATCCTGACACCCCTTGGCATTTTTCACCTGTTGTTTAACATAATGGCATACCTAATGCTTTCTCTACTCTCCAGATTTTACCTTAAAGTAGAGCTCATTATTAGCTAATATGTACCAATTTTATGGTATCATTCAAAGCCTTGATATTCAAATGCAGGGAAACACAGGGCTGATCATCAAATATATGAATATATTTTCTTGGTTTTTTGTTTTTTTTTGTTTTTTTTTTTTTTTTAGAAACAAGATTGGCAAGTGTAAAAGTTTGCAGATTTTGGACCACAAACTCTCTGAATACTTAAGATCAAGTAAGTTATAAAATATGTTACTCATCAAGTAGTAAATCTCTTCTTTCAGCTTTATTAGAATTCATGTTTCTAATAAAGAAATTTTTATCATAGCTGTAACAAATCCTCTTTCATCCAGCTCTGGTCATTTTTAGAAAAAGTATATTTTCTCAAAAACAGTGGAGCAATGCATTACTTTTTATGCATCTGGCATTAAAAAGTACCATTATATACTATCTCCAAAGTACTAAACTTCTATAAGATCAGTAATATTTCTGTGTCAGCCATGAGCCATCTAAATGTGCTGAGATTAGGATAATGTCTGTTACATAGCAACTGAGAATTTTTCTATGAATATCTCTAAAATTATCTGTATTCATTATAAATTTGCAGTGACAAAAAAAAATCTGTTTGTCAGGTGAAATTTTATCATGCAGTTACTGTGAAATGCTGACCTGTGGTAGTTGTAAGGAAAAAAACCCAAAACAAACAACACTCTTGTGAATTATTAACTCTGCTACAGAATACAATTTTCAGTTTGTATCACTTGTGCAATTGACTAATGTGCCTTAATCTGATTCCATAAAAAAAAAAATTATTTTGAGGAAAAAGAGAGAGTGAAAACCAACAAGGAATACCACTAATTCAGATAACATCCTGTGAAATTAAGAGTACACTCAACCTCCTTGGTACTGTCCAAGGATACTGAATATCCAGCAAAATTTTGCCCCAGGAAAGAAACAAGAACATGCCTCTGCTTGACAGTGACATAAATTTAAGAATATGACTATTCAGAAGAGTAAATCAGAAATGTCATTGTCTGTTCAATCAATGATAATCTTATCCTCAAACTGTATTTTAAATATGACAAATTTCTAGGTTTATTTGTTTTAAATAGTTGAAAAATTATCAGTTGGTGTCTTCTTTCTCTATCACAGAATGAATATATTTCATCCAAAAAGCATATTCAGAATTACAAAATCCTAGAGTACCTCAGGACCTTGAAAGATTACCTAGTCCAACTTTTTGTGGGACAGGGATTCTAGACAAAATTATCTAGCACCCTGTACAACTGCACCTTGAAAACTTCCAGTGAGGGCAACTTTATCCCATTCCTGGGCATGTTGTTCCAGTGAACAACTGTAAAAATGTCTTTCTTCTGTTGAGATAAAACTTCTTCTTGTGCAACTTGTACCTGTTGCCCCTTGCTTTCTCCATGTGACTCCTTGTGAAGAAAGAGCCTCTGACCTTTCTGTATTCACCTTTAAAGTAGTGGGCTTTGATGAGCCACTGATGTTCTCCAGGGAGAACAGAGCTGTAAATGTACACACACTATATACAAGAAGATACCAGATAAAGTACACCTCATGAAGGAGCTAGGACCTAGGGTCTAGCCTTCATTAAGAGTTTGCTTAATTGCTTTCACATGTGTGATGGACAAAAACGTGACATATAAAATGACTCCTCATTCAATGTTTTTTCTAGACAGTATTTAGTGGTGTTAAAGTTTCAAGAAATTAAAGCATAGAAGATGTCTGATGTCTCCATTACTTTGAACGAGGTCCTTGAAAAGAGATCAAAGAGTGAAGAAATGCACAGAAAATACAGATGGGCATGGACCTCCTGACAGGTCATGGGTCAGCCCCTGTAGGGGGCTTGCTCACACACCTCTCAGTGGGGTGAAGAGCAGTATGGGAACTGCACTGATCTTACAGCAATTAGATGGAATGCATATAAATAGAGAGATGTATTTTGTAGCACAGAGGAGTGTCCGTAGAATTAAAAAAAATACAGCACTAAAGATTCCATAAGACTTGTCACACTGTGATTAGATAACAAGGTGAATGATAACTTAGTTATGGAGGTTTTAAGCTCCAGTTCTTAAAAACCAGTGATTACATGTGCCTTTTACCTTATTTGGGTTTTTATTTTGTTTTCATTTGGGTTTGTTCAGTTTGGTCCAGTTTTGTTTTGCTTTAGAAAGGTGTTCTTCTAATTGTCTTTGTTTTAAGCAAAAAACCCAACATTTTTTCTGTAGTGTCCTGTTACTGGCCTAAGTATTAATTAAACAAGTATAAAGATACATCATGCCTTTTTAAAAGAAAAACTTAATTCTTAGTTGAGGACTAAGTACTCCCCAATATTTCAATTAAGATTTTTTGTATTTCAAATTTTTGATATTTGAAAATTCTCCACTGAACTGAGAAAATGTTTAATATTTTATTCTAGGCGAGGATCTTACAAGGTATTTTAACCACACATCACAATTTCTTAAGCCATATACTACATTTGGATGATTTGCCATTAGGTCTCATAGAAATGGAGGAGAGTAAGAAACTTTTACATACACGGTAATTATGAATGTTTCTGAATTTTAATCTATTTTTTTAAACAAAATATATTTTTATTACTCAAATTCAGCATAAGGAAAATGGAGAAATACTTTTTACTTACGGTGAGGTGACTTTCTAAGATCAATTACTTTGTATAGCTCTTACCCCTTGAAGTAAATAAATCATCACATTATGCTTATTATTATAAAGGATGCAGTAAGTATCACCATTAACTGATTTATTATTTTTATTATTATTTAAAAAGTGCTGGAAATAACAGCTACATATTGCCTTATTTGATTTTGGCAACAATAGAAAAAAAACCTCCCCCAAACACCAGTGACTCCACCAATCTACTTTCATCCACATATCCTAAATCGACCAGGGAGAAAAAGGCCACATAGGAAAATACACACAGTTGTCCCATGGGCAAAAATCTCATCATGTCCCTGTCCCCTGAAAGGTCAGAAAATAATGAAATCTGCACAGTCCCTTAAAGTTGACCCAGGCCCAGAGTCCAGGGAAAGCAGTGAACCAGCAAACACAGAAAGGATTTGAACTCTAAACAGTTCCTTGATTATAAACATTGACAATATTGTACAAAATGGGAAAACCCTTTTTGTCATCATGCAGAGTTTTATGCTGATGCTACAGTTCTGCTTCCAGAGTTTGATCTGGCCAAGTTTTTCAAATCATCTTTTACCTCTCTGTCAATCCTTTTCCTCTTAGAGTGACTTGGCAATGCTTGTCAGGACAGCCCAGTGGCTGCTGCTGCATTTGGTGCAGTTCTGCAGGATGCTGGGCAGCTGCTGGCAGAGTGGGCAGCTGGAGCCCCTGTGCCAAAGGCTAGCACAGGATGGTCTCAAGTGATGTCACAGAAGATGGGAAGGGCTTTAAAGAGACACTGAGTCCTAGTTTATGTGTCTGTGAAACAGCTTTTATTCTAAACATAACTTCAGATTTTCTTTTCTTGACCTTTCTTCACTTTCTCTTTCTGTTCCCTCTCATGTCTCTTATTATCTTTTTAGAACATTTCTTCTCAAACAACGCACTTTTTCCAGCCTATTGAGGTCATAATTTCTAACTTGTTTTGGTTTGTTTTCTGCTTTAGGACACAGCAATTAGGCCTGTGCATTGTGTGTTCAGATATAAAATAAAGGGTATATACACTCTTAAAGGCTGGCAAAGCATTTAATTAAAAAACCATGAAATCAGCATGAAGCATTTCATTCAGGGAAACCCCACAGATACTCCTCTTACTACCTGATATAATTTTGGTGCGACAGGAAGCAGGGATACCCTGTTAGCTGAATTGTTCTGTAGTACTGGTCTCTGCTAATAAACTAAACTGATGCAGAAATCTCCTTGCCTTTGACAGACAAGGTACACATTGTATCACAGAAAACTGCTTGTGCAATTTTGTTTTATTATAGCACTCACAATGCCTCGTCAGGAAAACCCTTTACAGGTCACAATAGAAGTAATGGGATATTGTTGAGACCAACTGTAATCAAGAAATGCTACTCCACTTTCTACCATTTGTCAAGCACTTAAATCTGCTTTTTTGGAAGCAGTGCTTCAGAAGTTTACTCTGTGCTTTGCTAGTTAAACCTTTACTTTCAGGATGGACAAACCAAACTATAGATTTTTGAAAGAGCATGAGTTTTACAGGTTTCAATAAGACAAATCTTGCCAGACAAAAAAGACATATGGTACATCTAGGAAGGAAATTTAAAATCTGAATAAATAAGAATGACACTCAAACAAAACAATTCCAGAATTCTGGAAATGGCTAAAAAAAGACAAATTTTCATGATACAGACCTGAAATGAAAAGACTTAAGGATTCATGACCACAACATTTAATTATTTCAAGGCATCAATGATAAGGAAAGGGAGAGCAACTCACTGAAGGTATAGGGGACTTTCAAAGCATAAGACTAAATGCAAAATGAAAACAAATAGAAGAAGTTATTTCTGCAAACAAGCACATAGTACAGGTTAAATACGAGTACCAATATGATTTTATTTGGACAACTTTTAAATAAATTTCCCTATAACTCTTCTACATAAAGGTAAAATTAAGTCTAAAATAAAGCAAAATAGTTCAAAGAAGCTTTTTCACCATATAAAAATGTATAAATTAATAAGTTGTCCTATTTCAAACTGTGAGCAATAATTAATATTTGAAGTAATGAGTCTGGTTTTTGTATGCAATCTCCAGACAATTTTTTTGCTACTTTTAAGTTCACATATGAACAGTAACAATTATCTTCTGCCATATCTTTTCTATGCATATTTTAATTAGATATTTGGTTGGTAATACTTTTTTTTTCTATTTTATAAAAAAATGCTGACTGTAACATTTGAAAATTTTCTTTCAATTTATTTGGAGCATAACAAAGCAATTTATCCATTAGGTACCTAAGCTATGACTATGACTTCAGGTAAAAGTGTAACTAACCTGCTCATTTTCCTGCTCATTCCAGTCTGTATTTTCCTCTGTACCCAGTATCACAAGGTATTGAACATTAAGTATTGAAAAATACTTAGTATTGAAAATTAGCAAATACATTTAGCCTCACAAATTCATGCTGTTATACTACCTCAGATTTGTAGGAAAAGAAGCAAGGCTCAGTCAAGTTTAAAAAAAAGGAATGGAGATTGTGGTTGGTGGAAAATTGCATCACCAGCTTGTGTGCATTAGTCAGGCATGAGGAATGGAGGCCAAACACTTTCTGACATCTATGTTCACCATCAAATGGCTGGGAAGAGCTGCATGTTACATAACTGGCTGATCATTTCAGATCCTACCCAGTAAGAACAGAGCAGTTAAGGGTAGGGTCTTAAGGAAAGAAACCCTAAAAGATAAGAAAAAGAAAACACATGGTAATTAATCCATTGAATGATTAGGTGGACAGGTGAGTTGTGGAAGACTGGGTTTCAGTTATTCTGCCTGATGGATGACAGATGCACTTCTTCCTGCTCTCAGAGTGTTGTAACAACCAGAATATGAGTCATTACAAGATTCTGCTCTTTCCTTCCCTTTAAAGCTGTTGAACAGAGCAGAAAAGATCTAAAAGTTGTGCAAGAAAGTGGTAGTAAGATACTTGGATTTAGAGGTGTTTCTGTTCATTGTTTTTGCTCAGCCAAGGGCATGATGTGAGAATGCCTATGGACTTAGCTCTCCAAGGAGAGGAACATCTTTCTGGCCTTGACAATATGCAAGCTGTGTGCTAGGACTGTCAAAACTGAGGGATTCCTATGCATACTCAAAAGCAAAGTACGTTCCAAAGCAACATTAATACCAGTGCCTGACGCACTTAGACTTGTCACGTTCTTTACAATAATAGTTTTGATTTTAAGCACTTAACTTCAGCTTGAGATCTTCTTTGAGAGTCTGAATCCAGACGTAAGAAATTTGACCAAAATTATATTGACATGTTTGCCAGGGAACAGATTTAAAACTCCTGGAAATGCTAGAAAAAAGCTGCAAGTAAGAGAAACCACTTTGTTTTCTTGCTCTGTATGGTAAGCTGTGCTGTGTTTACTCCTCAAAGATGAGGTATGTGGTTATGTATTTACTAGGAATCAGGAATTCAAAAACATTATTTCTGCCAAAAGCTTTCTGGCCCCTACTGAAATTTCCATAATCAACATTAAAAAATGCATTCTTTTTGAAATCATTAACTATTACGATTATTATTTCCAATATTGTTCAAAGTTTTTTATGTCTTGAAATACAGTACGGTGATATTGGGAAGCACTAATCATTTCTGGCTTTAGTAATTTAACACTGAGAATTATTATGGATTGAGAATTGTTAATCATATCCAAGTAAAAATTTATCGGCCAAGAGAAAGTATTTTTTTTTTTTTCCAGTGAAAAACTAATACTTAATGAACACTTTCATTAAAAGTTCTTCTCAGATTCTTTTCTCCTTCAATCACAAAACATATTTGGCTTTAACCACTGAGATATTTTTGTGTCTGCTCATAGGATTACACATTCGTAGCAGTGGCAAAACAAGTCTAATATGAGAAAGACATTTTGAATCATTTACATTTCACTTGAGAGATAACATTTTCACAACAAATTGGGCAACTGACAAATGTTTGGTCTCCAGATCTCAGAAAGTGAGTTAAAAATCGTGATCTCAGCTTACCAAGGAAAAACAATTAACATTACTTGGCTTAAAGATGAACCATTTGTTATAAATTCTTGTTATGAAAATTCATGTAGAGGATTTATTTTTCATTCCCTATGGGTATTTTGCCACTTTTTCACAAAATCCTGATTTTTACCAGGATCATATTAGTTCTTTCCCTTGAAAATCCTTTGAAATACAGACACTGGTGTTTCACCTGAATGAGTTGTTACATTTCTATTTTGTAACTTGGGGAGAAAGACAAAAGTTGTGGTTTTTTAAAGTTCTACCAAAACAACTTTAAAGAGTACTCAGGAACAGAAATTTTATTACAATATTTTATAATTTTTCCCTAAATTGCAATGATGCAGTCATTGCAAAAACAGCAAGGTGTTGATGTTGTCAAATTAGAGAAAAAACACTTTTCATCAGTTTCTTTTTGCTATCTCTTTTTCAATGAACAATGACTATTAAAAGTCTTGCTGGTTGCTTTTTCTCAACATTTGCAAAATAACTTTGTCATAGATGGTGCAAGGTATGGGAATCCACAGGTTCAAGCATCAGAAAATCTCTGCAGATATTTGTATCTTACTCTATGCATTAAAATTCCGTTCAGCTCTTTTCATCTTATTCTTTGATCCTTGGTGAACTACTTCTGTACTCTGCCAACATTTGGTGTACAAATAGATGCCTGTCTATTTTATACTTGCTGTTAACTTCTGACTGACTTGGGAATGGAAGTAGATACAAATTCCATCACTGTAAACTGATTTATAATACTTTATGTGATAAAATATCTGCAAACAAGCTGGAGCATGAGTATTTAGGACAAAATAAAGCTCAAATAATCTTGACTTTAGAGTGTTCACAGATGAAAAATCTAACACTGATTTGACAAGATGTTCCATGGATTCATGCTCCTAAAAATGTGTCTTTATCTCTACTGTGATTTGTTCTAATTTTAGCTTTCAGTTTTCTTTTATCACTCTGCCTGCTAGATTTGAGAAACATTGTATTATAGAGATACTCAAAGTCTAATCAAAATTTTCTTTGATAAATTAGTAAGATTGAGGTCCTTTGGATATTTGCTAGAGAAAAGTTTCCCAAAATTTCAATTATTCCTGTGGACTTCTGAGCACTATTTCACTTGAGCTATAAACATATGCAGGGTTATAACAGTCGCACCATTGCCAAAGATGCAGAAAGCATATTGTCTCCTTGCTTTTAATCCTCTTTTTCTTTGAATTGCTGAAACACAGAAAAATAAACACCTTGGATGAAAGAACGTGACTCTCATGTGTGCTTTTAGGTATAAAAAGTCTTTTATAGCATTTTTAATGTTGAGGTTTCCTTGATTTGACAGAGGAGTGATCAAGCATTTCAGAGCTGTATTTTATAGAAAAAAGCAGCTATCCAAAGCTGAAACTGTACATCTTACTTTAACTATTTATTTTTTTAAGTGTCTTCAATCTAAATCTAAAACAGAATTTTAGGTCCTTCAAAGACGTGTATCAGTAATCTTGTTTTCTCACTATTAAAATTCTTTAAAATCCATACTTTATTCTCTGTTCTTCTTCTGTCAATGCTGGACTTAAACAAAATCACTACAAAAATATCCAGAAAATGTTATTTTGTCACAGCATTTATATTAAACATTTAGCTTCTACATACTGAGCTGAAAAAATCTACCTTTCCTTTTAATTCTGCCAATTATTGTTTGGTTTTTGTTGTTTTGTTGTTTTTTTTTTCCTGGAGTCTCTCTCATCCTCATCTTACTTCTTCAGTTTAAAATCTTATTTATTACCAGACGAATATTTATTTTGATTACTATCAAGCTTTTTTCTCTTCCCATTTTTAGTATCAAAGATAAGAAATCACTACAAAGCATGACCACAAATCTTCCATGCTAACAGTTTTAGGTTAATGTTGCAGAATAGCTCTCTGTTTTTGTGTTTTCCTTCTAGGTAATTTTGAGTATATCATCAGTGAAAAGTCCCCCACTTTCTTCCTTCTCCAATCCAAATCTATCTTCTGCAGTTAGACTGGGCAAAGCACTTAAAACTGCTTTATGCATCAAGCACTATGATAGTCCCTGATAGTATATCAAAGCACTATGATAGTCCCTGAAAATTATGAAAACATGTTCAAGTAAGCATGTGCTTTAGAGTATGTCCCAATTTAACTAATGTGAGATGACTATGTGGTACTCTAAAGGGATGTCGTGTTCCACAAGTCTGCCAGAAGTTGTTCATGGGAAGTCATTGCAGGGGGGAAAGTTCCTCCTTAGGTGTGTTCCTCTGTCTGGAACAGGAGCAGTGTGTTCATGCCTGGACTCAAGCTAAGGAATATTGCTGTCATGCTCAAAACCTCAGTAACAAGTGGTGTCCCCCATGGGTCCATACTGGGACCAATGCTACTTAATAACTTCATCGATGACATAGTGAGACTGGTGTCAGGACAAGGGACAATGTTTTTAAACTGGCAGAGAGTGGATTTAGATTAAGGAAGGAAGAAACATTTCATGATAAGAGTGGTGAGACAGGGGAACATATTGCCCAGAGCTGTTGTGGCTACGCTGTATCTGGAGGTGTCAAGTCCAGGTGGGATGGGGCTTTGAGCACCCCAGCAAAGTGGAAGGGGAGGGTGAGTAGATTATATTTAAAACTCCCTTACAATCAAAGCCTTTCTATGACTGTATGATCCTTTGAAAATTCCATGTGCATTCAGGGACTGTACCCAGCCCAATGACAGTGACAGTAATTGAAACAGCTGTTTCATACTTTTACTCCTCCAGACTTCTGTATATGCTTGTGCTAAACTCCAATGCATTTCTTTGATGTCTTTGTGACTCTTTAAATAGGCATAAAGAAGAAGGTGCCAGGAAGTTGCATTCAGTCAAGTGCTACTTTGGTACATCTTTGTACCAAAGCACATTGTTGAGAAATCTTGCCCTAATTTCCAGGCTATAGACCATGATATAGGTGAGACTCTCAAAATCAAATTTGCCAGAGCAGTTTACATTCTTTTAAGCATGATGATAATCCCTGAAATCATAAATACCCTGTACATTAAGATTACTAAAGTGCTTCTCTTATTGCATCTAAATCTGTACAGAAACAGGAAAAGGATACTAATGAAGTCTTCTGAGAGAATAAGGGAAGGAAAACAATCTGATTTCATGCTGAATACCTAGATTTCCAGATAAAAAAAAGGGCCTCTTCTTAAATATTAACATGATCATTCACAAGATTTGAAGAAGAGATTACTTCTAGTCTGGTTGTACTGTCACCAGTTTAAACTTTGTGGAGCAGAAGATTTTCCTCTCTGACGTAAATGTTCAGTTTGTAAATGATGTGTGATGGTGTACACATCATTTACAAACTGAACTTCCTCTCTGACCCATTTTGCAATCTCAAAACAAACAACTTGGAGTGGCAAAACATCTCTCACACAGGTCATCAGTGATCTTGAAGCCCATTTTAAGATTGCAAATCTTAGTTATGATCTTCTATGTAAATCACAAAGACAGAATAAGCCCTTGCAATATCAGAGAGGAGATCAGATGTGATTCAGACAATCTCTGCTATACCATGCATAATATATTTTTGTGTATATGCAGCCATCAGAACAGCTGGTTTGACCGTGTCTTGACTACAAACTGTTTCTTGACTTTTGGATCAGAAAACTGATTTCTTTCCATCCATTCAAAATACAGGTCAGCTCACCATGTCAGTGTCCCTTTTCATATCAGCAAAAATTAGGGTGTTTGATCTCAGTCCTGGACTTGGATTTGCTGAGCTGCAGAAACTGTTCAGGTATCAACATGACATAAATTTACTGTTCTGCCCCAAATAGGCATTAAAACACTGAATATAAATAAAGACAATTAGTTTATTTTTCTTTGAATGTTACAGATTATTGAAAATGTGATATATTTATATATATATATATGTGTATATATATATACAGACACCTATTAATTAGGAACTATTCAAATGCCAAGAAAAATAATAATGACATGACTATAATGAATTCTGAAGGGAAAAAGAGAATGATGTTTTCTTAAAAAAGAAAATAATGCTTAAATAGAGGTTTTCATTTTACAATAATCTGAAACAGAGTTCACCTGGAGGCATTCCATAAATTGGCACTAGATCATGAGAAAAGCAAAGAGTTAGATCTCCCAGTACCCACAAAGGAAACAAGAGCTGCTATTAAATACCTTAAAGCTCAAAGAAGGCTCCTGGGCTTGACAGTCCTCTGCCTGTTTTGCATTTTCTATAAGGATGTGTTTTCTCTAAACTCCTTAGGTTTTTAGTATAAAACCCCACTTGGCTTGTTCATTGAACTGTTAATTATTTCTGTAAGAAAAACAGAATACATTTAGCAGGCTGAAAAAAAAAAAAGAAAAGAAAAAGAAATACCATTTTTTTTCTATAGGAGAAATGTGCTGTGGTTTTTGCAGTGATGTTGGATGCTGTAATACAGAGTATTTTATATGCAGATCAATTTATTTGATGTATAATGTTATTACTCTATAACTGCATTCACAAGGGCAGCTTAAGCTGGAAAAGGCATTTGGCTATTTTTTAAAGGCAAACTCACTATATTTTTAAATGTTTTGACTAGAAGAAAAATTTCACTGACCCTATTACTGTATAATTGCAGTAGAACAACAGTTTATGGATAGGATTTATCTGAATAGGATACTTATGAAATTATTCTCTTCATATTTCCTATTTACTCGGGAGTCACTGGATTTGACAATTAGTTACAGGATGACTGATTTACTCAGAACAGAGCAGATTTCCAGTCTTTTTCTTCTGCTGGTGATATTCAAGTGGCACCTTGCTGCTTTAGTGAATCAGTGTAGTAAGTGGGTAAGGCATCTTCATCCAACACTGTGTCTGTGCGCCAATCCAGCTGCGGCTACTACAGAAGATCCTATACACATGCTAGTTACAAATGAAGAACATGAAATCAAAAGTGAAAAGAAACAGGGGAGGGGAGCTGTCAGGACTATGGAAGAAGAAGATACAAGAGGACATCTTGAACCATTCCAGGGGGGATTCAGTTTCTTATCAGTGTTTGCTTCAAATTTTGAGTAACACACCAAAAGAGGGTGAATTTTCTCACATGCTTCCGGCTATGCAGGTGATAAAAGAAGTTTCTCCAAAACTTTTTCTAAATTTACAAAAAAAAAAAAAAAAAACAAACCCAAAAACATTCTGTATGCTTGAATATGGAAGTTTAAGTCTCACTTTTTGGTTTTTTTTTTTTAAGAATATGATCTGCTCATCTCCAAACAGGACGTATGTATTATCATTTAATACTCAGAGGAATTAAGTGTTTTGCATTTATACACCAGGTGAACTGAGATGATTTATATCAGATGTTCCAAACTGCATTAGTAAGAATAATAATGTCTTGGAGCATTATTTGGTATAAAACTATGCCCCCTTAGGACCAAAATAAATATTGTTTCTGATGAGACAGCACAGAGATGGTTGCAATAACTTTTGAGAGATTCATAAATCTACATTTGGAATCCATTAGAATGTATATATTTGGGAAAACTGTATTGCCTTTTCCTTTTTTTTTTTTAACAGTGTAATGTACAATTATATCTGGCATAAATTTTTTTAGAATTTATTACCTAGGCCACTAATAACTTAAAAAAAAAAAAAAAGAAAAGAAAAGGTAATTTTTGGCTTTATAGAAAATTTTATTCCAGTTTTTCATCTGATCTATCTTTCTGAATTAAAATTAATGCATCTTAATCTCAAACAATAAACAAATTTTTGGCCCTGAAATAGATTTTTGTGCCTGAAGTCAGTGAGGCATCTTGATGCACTGTTAAACCAATCAGAAGGTAAAATAAAAAATGGTACCAATAATATTACATAAGGTGTTTCTTCATTGTATCTACCAGCATTTTGTCAAGAACAATTTGATTATTTTCATTATTTAATCCCTAGCAGCAAATTGCATCATTTCATCTTAATTAACTTGTCACCACTAGGAAAATGTACAATATTTCGAGCTAAAAGCATTAGCTGATTATCTAAAAGTGCCAAAATCTACCACATACTATATTTTTACAATTTCAAGTTACTTCCTTATTATTCTGTGACCATGTATTTAAGTAAGCTAATAGAATATCAGTTTTCACCTAAGTAGCTTGGAATAGTTTTCTGTTGCGTGAGATTTCTTTAAATAAATTTTTAAAAAGAAGACATGACATACAACCTTTAAACCAGTTCATTTTTTTTCATTTGAGAGTTCCATTTATGGATATTTGCGTACCAGAAAGACAAGACACCTTAAAGCAAACTGTTGTCTTTATGTGTGTATGTTTGTCTGCACACACACATGAAAGCTCAGGAATCAACAACCAAGCCATCAAAAAAATTGAAAATAGAACGTTTGTTTTAGCCTGGGGTATGACATTTTACTTAAAGTGCATTTGTGGTGTGTGTTGTGGGAAGAGATAGGATAAAATTGAGTTGCAGGCTGTGGGACGTACCTGCAGAGTGCCATGGCAGCACAAAGGAGCACACGGCGGCGCACAGGAGCACACGACGGCACAAAGGAGCACATGGCGGCACAAAGGAGCACATGGCGGCACAAAGGAGCACATGGCGGCACACAGGAGCACATGGTGGCACAAAGGAGAACATGGCAGCACAAAGGAGCACATGGCGGCACAAAGGAGCACACGGTGGCACAAAGGAGCACATGGCGGCACAGAGAGGCTTGTCTCCACCTGACCTTGGCAGGAGGACATGCCACACGGCAGAGCCCTGCAGACAGGAGACTGCTGGAAGCTGACAGACGGGTGAACAGAGCATGATCACCCCACAGAAGGATATTTAGAACATGTGTTGCTGACGTGGCAACATGGGATAGGTCATGTTGTGGAATTACCATGTATGATAATACTGTGCCTTGAAAAACGCACAAAAACAGCTTGTTTCTTTGAATAAATAATTCAGATTCCCTGCCAGTCTGGGTCCGTGTCACGGTCACTCACAGTGTGTAAAGTTTTTTGTATATGGCTTGAATGTCTTCTTTTTCTACTGTAATTTGTTATGTTTTTGTGTAAACAGACAAAATATTAACTGTCTGCTGACAGCTTATTTAAAGTAGTATTTTAAAGTCTAGTTCAAAATACATGTCAACCCTCAGGATCTGTGTAACTTACATGTTCAAGAATAAAAACACTTTTTCTCTTTTGAATGCCCACATATAATTTAGGTGCTTGCTATGTTCTTAATTGTAAAATCTGAATAAACTTCTGCAGAGTGTGAAAGAATTAAAGTTGGCCACATGAGAAAGCTGCTGTTGCTGTGAACAGTGACTGATCTTTAATGTTCAGAGCAGAGATATAACATGACCCAGAACTTTAAAATCTTTCTCCCTCTCCTTTTTCTTGACACCTGTTCGGGCAAATGACCAAGAAAATAACCACACCTTGCAGCATAATACACTTGAGCCCCTGTCTGACTATTAGGAGAAATTAGTCACATCAGAATTACATAGCTAATATCTTTATTTTAGATTCAAATGTAAAAAAAATCTTTAGAGTTGTACTTCGGCTACTACAATACATAAAGAATACAGATGCATTTCAACAATTGAGTGTTTTAAGTAAGTTACTGCCTCTTGGTGAGCAAAAATCCATGTCATTCTTGAAGGACTGGTGAAATGCATGACTTGAAATATAATTGCAGCATTTTGTTTTCTGTAGAGATTTGGAATATTTAAAAATATCCAGTCATCCAGGGAAGAAATTTGAAATAAAAGAAGTGCAGGAAGAAGTAAATGCCAACAAAACGGCTAAAAATATCTGCAGTTGCAAAGAAACTTCAAGAAGTTTTTTCAGATTTTTCGTGGAGATTAAAAAAAAAAAAAAAATTCTTCATTGGTGAAAACAGAAGCATTTTCTTATAGTCTTAGAAATGCCTTTCTAAGTAACATCTAAAACTTCTTTACCTCTCCTCACATCACATTGCTTTGCTTCTGAAAAATTAAAGGTGTTGACCTACCTGAGCCTCTCAATACAGGACTGAGCAATGTGAGAATTGAGATATTGGAAGCTGCCTCCATGGGTACTAGGAGTACCAGAAGGAAAGAGCCTGCTAAGGACTTGATCATTGTTCTCTGGAAAAGGAGGATGGTGCGGGAGAGGAAGGTCAGAGACACTTGATGGGCAGTGGAAATTTCTCCCCAGGCCTCAGAGGAATCTCCATTCCGTCCCTGCTCCCGCTGTCCCCTCGGGGCTCGCAGGGCTGTCTCGCTCGGTTCCCCTCGCTCAGCCCTGGCTGCCGGGCAGCGTTTTGCCCTCCCTTGCCCAGGCTTTCCCCGGGGCTCTCGCCCGCCCGCCCGTGGCTGAGAATGGGAAGAAATATATAATAATAAACAATGGTGTGTATATCATTACAGTATCTTAACATTTAATTTTAAGAATTGTCAGAGGTACTTAATGTAGAATGACAAAGTTAGAAGGGTTAAACAGAGAATGAAAACACTGGAACTCAGTGTTGCATTACTTTAAGAAAGCATCTGTGTCATCAGTTCAGAGCTTGTGCCTGTTCCTCATTTCTAGGGTTTTCAAAATTCACAAACTCCAACAGCATTCAAAGTATTTAACCACTGGGGTTTATAATTTTTCCAATGGCCTACTCCATAAAGACACTTAGCAGGAGGCAATTGACAGGTAAGTACCAAGCCCCTAAAGTGAGATCTCAAATGAGATGGAGGAATCCCATTTGGAGTTTATCCAAGGTGCCGGGGAGTAGTCTTTAAAGTGATATTCAGCAGACTGGGAGATTTAAGTAGTTACTGTCCTTGTTCCAGTTTTGTGAAAACAAAGTTTTGTGTCTAAAGTCCTTTGTCTAAAGAGTTGTTGAATTAGGACTCTCTGACACCACACAATAGTTTGCACATAGTTTTCAAACATTTTCCTTTTTAATGAACAAAATCTTCATATGCTTTGCTCACTGTAGGCGGAGATGTATTTCAGAAATCTCTTCCAGGGATGAAAAAATTTAACTTAGAAAATTAGATTTTAAAATACTTGATACAAGTTAGAGAGATGGATTTATGGTGAGAGGACAGTAAGCATAAACAGTGTATGAAAAGCTATTAATAGACCTTGTAATACAATGTCTGTATTTAAAAGCAAAAAGACTGTCCAAATCTTTATTCTACTGAAAAAAATTTAATTTGCTTTCTGAATATCTATTACAGTATAGCTGTTTGGAAAGTGGGAACTATATAAAGTCCAGCATTTTAATCATTCCCTAAACTAAACACACATGTAATTAATCTGTTTTAGGATTTCTTTAAGTAATGCTAAAAAAAGTAATCCTGTCTGAATGATTATCATAGTATTACATATTCTGGTTGTACATGGCCCAGCTAGGTAAAATGAAGACATCAAATTAGAAAATTCAGTCCTATTCAATAGGACATTTTGTACTTTCACATTTGTGTGTTCAGAAAAGATTTTGACTTCATCATCCTCTGGTTCACTGCTGGGATTTATTTTACCATTTTTCTTAAACTGTAGCTAGTATGTTCAAAGGTGTTAAAGAAAGATAAATACTCGTTGAACTTTGGTGTTCACACCTGACTTGTACGGGGTCTTTTAAAATTCCTGTTTTCAGATACTACAAATTTTGTCTGCGTGTATCATAGGAGTACTAGTGAGACCTTGAAAACCAAAATCCTGACACCCATCATAAAGCTCCATACTTTAAAAAGGGAAATTATGTTTTTTTTGTTTTTGTTTTTGTTTTTTGTTTGTTTTTGTTTTTTTTTTCCCTGGGATCAGAAGTCGTTAACTGATTGAAGTAAGTTTTAACAAAGAACAGTGAAAATGGCATTTATGTGAGTGCTACATGAAAGAGTCCATGAAAATGACCATTTCAAGTCAGCAATCATGGTAAATCAATACACTCTTTGAAAGAGATGGGAGAAGGAGGGGGAGTAGTCAAATGACATCTACAGAGCTGGGAATATTAAGTTTAATCTGTAGCTGTAACTCTTGAGGGAATTTATGATGAGAAACAGCAGTAATTATTAAAAAGGCTTTGTAGAGTGTGGGATTAATTTGAATGAAAAAGTGATTATGTTAGTAGAAAAAATGTGCTGAATTTCACAGCATAATGTAAGCTGTCAGCTTTCTGTTATTTATTTATTTGGTTTGTTGTTTAAAATAATGCATTTTGCACTTAGCTCTAGGAATAATTTAGTATATTTATTACATCTAGCTTTTGCTATGTTTTAGTAATGCAAATACTATAAATGCAGGTTTGCCCTCATTTCCTTTCTAGATTTCTGTTTTCAATTGCTTATGACTCAAGTGAATGGAGAAGGAAAAAATCTTCACTCAGACTTCAAGTACTGTGCAAATAGGCTTTTGACTAGTGAGGGACTTCATCCTGTGATCTGCCATTGTGCTTTCTCAGAGACTTGAGCATTTGCTTTTGCTTTACACAACAGTGTTTTAATGATAGGTGTACACACATAACATTCTTAGAATTCCCCTTGCATGTGTAAAAAAGTACAGACAAAAAAGCAAGCACTGTCAAAACTGAGTCTATGGGTGTATGTACACTATGGATGTATGTGAATATGTCTTACTTAAAAAATCTTGTGAAGGATAAGTGAAGTTTCCAGAAGAAAGCTACAAGTTCATGTTTTTCTCTACCAGTTTTAAGGTAGCTGTAGCACTTCTGTTTTATTTTCCATATGTGCTGAAGATTAAGTATCTGAAAATCAGCTATTGAAAATTAAGAACACTATTACTTTTCCTGTCTTTAAGCAATCCTAGCTGCAAGTAGAAATAGGCAGATTATTTTGTTTTGTTTTGGCATTAGAAATGGTAGACTTGGATAAGGCAGGCATAAATCAGCATTACCTTGCATCTTCATATACAGAATGATTTACTAAAATTAAGAGTAGGAATGAGCATACTCCACAAACTTATTAACTTAATAGAGTGACAAATGTATCACCATTGCATTAGGATTCTTTTCCATAGACCTAAAAAAGCTAAATAGGCAAGAAGTGAGAAAAGTTAGGATTTGTCCCCATTTAACACATCCCTAGGAACACTCATTACCCTACCCTGATCTTATTGTTAAAAATTCAATAAATTTTTCCCTAGTCTTTTTTTTTTTTTTTTTTTTTTTCTGTGACAGCAATCAGTGAGTGTTCTCTCCCTCTCTCTCAACCCATGAGCCTTTCACTCTATTTTCTCTCCCCTGTTCATTTGAGGAGGGGAGTGACATAACAACTTGAGTGGCCACCTGCAATCCAGCCAAGGGCAAACCACTACCAGAGAGCTGGGACCATGAGATATTTTCTTCTCAATGATTATTACCCCAAAATGGCTATGAGGATTTAAAAAAACAAAACAAAACAAAAAACAACAACAACAAAAGCAAAAACAAAAACAAAAACAAAAAAAAAACAGCTCATGAAGTACTTTAATACTGTGGAAAAAGAAAGGATTCAGAAAACAAAACAAAACAAAAGAGCTTTTGGCACACAAAATGTGATTACAGTTGAACAAGAGGCAGAAAAATAATCTAATGTATGGCTATCTTCTGCTTTCAAAATAATCATGTCCAGTAGATGAGAAAGCAAAGAAAGGTGAACAAAATGTGCTATGGAGGCTTTTCTTTGTGCATCCACCTCTTCCCCTTTATTCCATGAACATCTTTTGCAGCCTAAACCAGAAAACTTAAAAAAAATAATAAAAAAAAATAAAAAAAAAAAAAAAGGGGAAATGAGGATAGGTCTGAGTTTTTATTTACTTGAGGTAACATATATGGAGTCTTCCACATAAGTTCCTGTTGGAAATAAACCCAGGTATCTTAGCCTTATGTGTGGAGCTAAAAGTTGTGTGACAAACGTGAGTTTAGGCAAAAGAATGCTTCTGGACTAGAAACATCCTAGAAGAATGCAAATGGAAGTATTCCAGCCATGATGAAATACCTGAAAATGCAAAGGCTGTACTTTCACATTGCCTCGAATCCTGAGTTTGGACTGAGTCCACCACATCTGCCTCTATGCATCTGTGACTTGCACTTCCATTTGAATTTCTCCAAAGAGTAGATGTGAGCACACAGAAAACTTACATTCTGTTTACACAACTGTGAATGAAATCAACTTGACTAATTTTATTCTGTGATGTTCAAACTAAATTAAACATAGGTACTGAAGCAGTATACATATAATCTGTGATGATTTTACCTTGCTGAGACAGAATGGTTCCTCCTTAGACATTTGCAAGCTGTGCAGTGTTCCTATAGGCCTGGAGTGCTCTTTATGAAAATTGCCCCAAAGATATGGCACATATGGAGATATAACTCTCAAAAGTCAGTATTTGCAGAAAACAACAGTATTTTCCACAGATAGTTCAATCATTTTAAATTCTTTTCAAATAAGTATTTCTGAAGATTTTTTTTTTGTTTTCTGCTTTAAATAATAATAAAAAAAAATAGAATACAGCATTCAAAGAGGAAGACCTACTTGCCAGAATTTGAATACTGAATTTGTAAAGAGGCTTAAATATTAGGTAGGGGAGGGTAATAGGATACACAGCTTGAGAGATTTTTATACTTTCAGACCTTTCTTAGACATCAATCAGAATTTTAGCAAGTCTCTAACAGTTCCATCCTCATCTTGCTATCAGATCTACTTCCTCTTCTTCAGCTACAGTTTCTTCCCCTTGAGCTGAATTTTTCACTTCCATTTTGAAGCTTAAAAATTCAATGCCTTACTTTCATTTATCTTCTGTCCCACCAGAAGTATTTCCTCTTATTTATTTAGTTATTTAGTCAGTAAGTTAGTTTGTTATTTTCAATATATGTTACTGTCTTTTTCCATATTTATGAATTGCCATCTGCCTGTTATCACTTTCTCCTTTTATTTTCTAACGTTCATCTTTCACTGAGATATATCTGTTATATCCAGCTAGTACACCAGATCAAGAAACGCTTGGAAAATGTTCAGTGCAGGAGCAGTTCTTAGTGTACCTGGGTGTTGTGGCTTAGCCGTAGTAGACAACTGAGCCCCACACAGCCTCTCACTCACTCCTTCATGATGGGACGGGAGAAAATCAGAAAGGTAAAAGAGAGAAAACTTATGGGTTGAGATAAAGACAGTTTAATAGGGCAAGCTGTATTGTTTTTGCATGGCCTGGTTTTGTGGTGGTGGGGGAGCCACAGAGGTGGCTTCTGTGAGAAGCTGCTGGAAGCTTCCACCATTGTTATGATCTGGTTTAATCACGGATGAGTAAAGAGAACTAATTTTCTGTGAATAAAACAGCAAGAACTTTGAAGGTTCGAAATATTCCCCCCCCAAAAACGAGATAAAAACCCAATGAGATTAAATGTTGATGCTGAGAGTAAAGCTAATGCCTTTACAAACAATTCTATGGGCGAAGGTATGGATGTTCATGTCTTTGAAATGGGTCTTAATGTCTACTAAATTTGGGCAGCAGGTTTGTAACAGAGCCCAGAGAGCTTTCCTCCTAAAAGAGACAAGTGGTTGCATGAGCCTGAACATCTGAACTTTTGGGCAAAATAGTAGGTTCAGGGGAGAAATATGTGGTAGGTGGTTCAGGAAGGCTGTACCTTCCTAGTACCTCAGCCAATTGGGAAAGGAAGAGGGCATTAGCATAAAAGGAGGCTCCAGAGAGAAAACCCCAGGGGGTGTGCCCCATTGGACTCTCTCCCTTTATTCAAACAAAGTTGCAGGACTCCTCTGTCTCCTTTCTGGACATAAACCTCTGGTATTTGTGGATCTTCCTGACAATGTCAAAAAAATGGATATATTTTTATTTAATATTAGAAGAGGCAAACACAGAGGGAAGTAGAGAAAAGTTAGAAAAAGCTAAGGATACTTTAAAAAGCATAGGTTACCACCACACTGTGCTACCTTTATTGCTGCTGAGACAGGGTAGCAGGGAGAGAAGCAGTTTTTGCCTTTTTCTTTTTTTTTTTTTTTCCCAGTTTGAAGGGTCTCACCTGCCTCCTCCGACCCCGGGAGCGGTTTGGCTGGGATGCAGCAGCCCGTCCTCCGGAATGCAGTGCAGTGCCCGGTGGCTGCGGCCGAACCTCGGTGCACTCGCGGTGCTCTCCCCGCGGGCTGCAGGAGCGGGGTGGGGGTTCCACAGCTCACTGTGGCTCCGGTCCAGGGGTGCGGGATCGGGGGGCTCTCCCCAAGCGGGCGGTGTCAGCTCCCCGGGGCCTCAGGGTGTCTCACAGCTGGCGATGGTGGTGGGAAGGAGGGAAGGCGATGGTCAGGGATTCTGCCCCTCTCTTTCCCCTCCGTGTTTTGCACCGGTTTCGCCTTCCTTTTTATGGGCCTCGAGGCTGGCTACTCACAGTCCATCCCGCACGTAATTTTCAGGAGTTAAAGAGTGATTATGACAAGCAGACATAATGGCGAAACACTTTTTGAAGCCTTTCTCTCATTATCAAGCTCTTAACAATGTCTGGCAGAGCCAATCCCTGATGGTTCCAAAGATGGACAAGCTGCTGGCCAAAACTGGGCCAATTAGAGATGGTGCTAACCCCTCTGTGATAACAAATTTAAGAAGATATCAAAACAAAGTTTGTGGCGCAGCTGTAGTTTTCCTGTCAAGGAGCAGAGTGAGAATATATGAGAGTAGAACAACATACAGACACCAAAATCATTGAAGAAGTTGGGGAGGAGATGCAGCTGATGGAGGTCCATGGGGGATGCAAATATTCACCTGCAGCCTGTGGAGGAGCCCACGAGCTGGATGTCTAGAGGAGACTGTGATCCTGTAGGAGACCTGTGGAAAGAGGGGCTCTGTTCCCAGGCTGGAGCAGCCTGTCCTTGAGGGACTGCACCCCATGGAAGAGTGACCCATGCCACAGCAGTTTTAGGAGGACTGTTGCCCATGGGATGGATCCACATTGCAGCAGTTCACAGGGAGCTGCTACTCATGAAATGGAGTCACCTTGGAAAAGTTCAAAGAGAACTGTCTCTTGTGGGAGGCACCCCACAGTGCAGCAGAGGAAGGACTCCTCTCCCTCAGCAACAGAAGCTACAGGTGATGAACTGACCGTAACCCCTATTCCCTCTCTCCTTGCACCACTGAGATAGGCGACAGAGCTTGGAAGGAAAGAGGGGTGGGGGGAAGGTGTTTTTAAGGCCTTATTTTACTTCTCATTATCCTGCTCTGATTTTGTTAGCAATAAATTTACTTTATATCTCTAATGTTGTGTTGTGTTTTGTTTTCCCCCTAAAAGTTCAAAATGGTTTATCCCTTTGTTATTTGTACACACCCCTTTCCCTGTCAATTATTGTAACCCCTCCCTTTATTCCCAAATGTTCCCTTTCAATCATTGTAACCCTTCCCTCCTCGATCTGCCCATCAACTGTAACCCTTACCCTCTTTCCAGAATGTTCCCTGTTCTTCGGTTCCCCATTGGTTACTGTAACCCCTTCCTCTTCCCATCAGTTCCCTATTGGATGGGCCCCTTTGCTCTCTCCTCCCCTGAATGTGCCCCATTGGCCGTTGACTTGTA
Source organism: Promerops cafer (assembly GCA_013398275.1). Lineage (NCBI taxonomy): Eukaryota > Metazoa > Chordata > Aves > Passeriformes > Nectariniidae > Promerops > Promerops cafer. Next base: position 802,942 of record VZSE01003443.1, on the reverse strand, counting down.
CCCACCCCCTGATTCCACCCCCTTTAAAAACCCTTGCACGGAGGTGTTTGGGGCTGCTCTGGTCCCTGAACCCTCCTGGCAGGATCTCCTTCACCCTTACTCCCTCAGTAAATCCTGACCGGGAACCTCATACCAACAGCCTCCTCGCATCCTTTATCGCCTCTCGGACAGCTACAGACCATGCAAACCCGACCCACGGTAGGACTGACAGTCTGCGGATCTCCCAGTTGTCAGTCCCCACACCTTGACACGCAGCCTGCGTGCTTCGATCTACTGTGTGGCTAGCCGGGAAGCAGGCTGTCGCATCACTCTAAGGTAAGCCTGTTTTGCCCTTGATGATATTTAGTGAGTGATCTCCCAATCCTTATCTCAACTCATGAACCCTTCATTATATTTTCTCCCATCTGTCCAGCTGCAGAGGGGGGTGAACAAGTGGCTGTCATGAGTGCCTGGCATCCAATCAGCCTCGAACCATGTCAAAAGCAAAAGCTGCACATACAAGCAAAGCACAACAAACAGCCAATTTGCTATTTCCCATCAGCAGGCAGGTGTCCAGCCATCTGTAGCAAAGCAGGAATCCATCATGCCTAATGGTGACTTGGGAAGAGAAACACCAGAACTCTGAATGCTACTTCCTTATTCCCCTTGCTTGCTCCTTCTTTCCCCAGCTTTTATTGCTGTGAGGGCATCATATGATGTGAGATATGCATTTGTCCCTTTGTGGATGGGATGTGTCTTTCACCCAACTCCTTGTGCACCCCCAGCCTCCTTTCTGGTGGGGTGGTATGAGAAGCAGAAAAGTCCTTGACTCTGTGAAAACACTACTCAGCAATGATTAAAACATCCTGTTGTTATCAACACTGTTTTGGTCACAAATCCAAAACATAGCATCATATCAGCTTCTCTAAGGAAAATTAACTCTATACCAGACAAAACGTGTATATCATCAAAGTGGACTACTCCCACATTTACCTGCTTTACACCCCCCTGACTTAACTGAGACAGTTTCTAAAAACACACCAGAGAATAATCTCTGTGGAGTAACACTGGAAACATTGGAAGACACTCAGCACATTAATAAGGATATCCTGAACTGTTTAATGTGGCATGAGGAAGATGCGTGCTCCATGTGCCTGTTTCTAGGTGTGATGTCAGGATGATAACAAACGTAACCTTGAGATCATTTGCAGGGTGAAAGTACAGACACTCTCAATGATGACATGTTTTCACTAGCTGTGGTCAATAAATATTGAAGACACATGATTTCAAGATATGTGGCCAATTAATTGAACAATCTGTTCTGCAACTCTTTTTATGGACACAAAGCACTCCTACTCACTTATTCTATATCACAGCACTTTTGGGCTGTAAAAACTGTCATTAGTGTTTCTTTCTTCCTTTCAAAAAATTAAATCTTTAGTTAGCAGAAAAAATGAACCATGTACTGTGGTTTGCATTAGTCTTCAGTATTAATAAGTCATTTAACAGTCATAAATAAAAGATGCAAATAAAAGCTTTTAGATTAAAAAAACCTATTGAAACTATTGTACTTTAATAACATGATATTTCCCTAACTTTTAGCCTTGACAGACTTTCATGGCATTTTTTTTTTTTTTTTTTTTTTTACCAGCATAAAACAGTATTCCCAGGACCACTCAGGTTTATTTAATTTCAATGACCAAAATTTGATGGTCAGGGCCTCAGCTGCTTTTAAAAAACTCAGTTCCACCAAAGTTGATATTTCACTGTATTTACTGATCCTGGAGAAAGAAAGATCCTTTTCAGATACTTTACCTTTATGGACTCATATACAGGAAACAAATTTAAACTGAAGTTAAACAGTGACGTGCATCTTCAAGGGAAGAAGATAAATTGTTCACTGCACAGTAGACTATAGATTGCACTGTCCTTATTTTGGGACTAAAGCATTCGGCAGATTGTATAAACTACATTATCCTTGAATGGAAAGTTGATGACTCTTCAGTGTCACTCTGGAAGCTGAGCTGTAACACTCAGGAGGGGTATTGAGAAAAGAGTCCCTTGGACTTTTTTTCTCTCAGGAAAGTGCAAATCTAAGGATACCTCTTAGAGATGGTATGGTTTGTTATGTTACATTATGTAATACCTTTTAGCATGTTAGGAACAGAGATAACTTCAATTATTTTCTAACCTTTCTGTCTCTATCTAGCCAGGTACAAAAAATTAGAAATTAATGTCAAATGACTGCAATATTACTCAACTCTGTGCCTAATAAAAAGTTTAAATAGATGACAAATGTTTTTATATTTGACCACACATGGAGAAAGATGTCAAATACAATCTGTTTGCCTTTCTGTCTTCTTTCATTGTCATCATTGTGGCATGAATGTCAAATGTTATGTCAATGTGCTTCACTTCGGTAAACACAGTCTCCAGTGGATAAAATTTTAATACTATGTGCAGGTGCCAGTATTTTACAGGTGACTGCTGCTGCATCATCATCACTGAAGTCAATCAGGATTGTTTTCCCACTCCGATAATTCAGTTCTTAATGAGTTCATGGCCAGCAAAAACAAATGTTTGAGATGGAGCATGAGATAAAAAATGACACTTATGACTGTTGAGCCTTCGTGTTACAACTTCTCATATCTGAGACTTTAAATTACTAAAATTAATACTGAGTGCAGTTTGAACAGAAGTAGAGCAGTTCATTATGATACTCACTATGGGATGAATTTTGAAAGTGTGCCAAATTTATTCCAGCTTGAGCAAGCAGTGAGCAAAATGATACATCATTTACACTGCCCACAAAATCCCAGGAAAACTGCAGTTTTCAATTGCATTCAAATGGTTTGCATCAAGCCCAGAGTGCACCAAACAAAAACAATATAAATAGGATTATATTTTTCTTATACTAGAGCTAAAAGACTTGCATAACTTATTATGTGAATTAAAACCAAATAATAAATTTAATTGTCTGAGGAAATTTTTCATTATACAGGAAGCTATAGAAATTCTTGCACCATTTACTACTATTTGTGCATATGTATATCCTAATAAAAAGTTGCAGGGCTTTTTTTATTTGCCCATATGGTATTACAATTGTGGAACTTAAAAGTATAGCATAAAACAGAAAAAAAAAAAAAAAAAAAAAAAAAAAAAAAAAAAAAAAAAAAAAAAAGAACTTCTATGCTTTTGGTGTTTGAGCTCTTGAAATAGAGTTGTGAAAGCTACTCAATAGTGCTTTTAGTGGTAAGATAATTGTCTAAATATCTGTTTTAAGGAAAAAGAAAAGGAAAAGAAAGAAAATACTTCTCATTTGTGGACACTGAAAATGAAAGGTACCAGCTGTAGCCGCTGAAAGTTCACAAATATGTGGGACCTGATGGGATTTATCACAGAGTTCTGAAGGCACTAGCAAATGTTGTGGCAGGACACCGATCATCTCCCAAAGAGTCTTTTCTCCTTGGGAGTCCGGGGAGATCCTTGATGACTGGAAGCTGGCCATTGTTTTTCCAGTCTACAGCATATGAGGGAAGACTCAGAGAACAATGGGCACATTAATTTAACCTGAGTTCCTGGAAAAATTATGGAGAAGAATATGAGTTCATAAAGAGAGAATCCTCTTTAAATAATTTGATATACATCTATTATATACGTCACCCACCTAATGGATGAAGGCAAAGTAAATTTTGTAGGTGTTTTGCCTGTTAGGAAGGTGTCACTGTCCCTCACAGCATCCTGCTGAGGGTTCAAGATACTCTGGGTGAAGAACTGTCTGAAGGACAGAGCTCAAAGGGCAGCGGTGATTGAAGCTTCATCCGTCTCGTGACCGGTCACCAGCGATGTTTCTCAGGGTGCAGTTCCAAGGCCAGTCTGGTTCAATCTCTTTATCATTGATCTATATGCACGAGTTGAATGTACGACTAGCAAGTCTCCTTATGATCCCAAACTGGGAGGTGCTGTTGATTGTCTTAGGGACAGAATCACAGAATCAATTATGTTGGAAAAGAATTTTGAGAACTTCAAGTCCAACCCATGACCTGACATCACCTTGTCAACTAGGCCCACCTCCCTGGCAGCCTATTCCAATGACCAATCACCCTTTCTGTGAAGAATTTGATCCTAATGCCCAGCCTAAACCTCCCATGGCACAGCTTAAGACTGTGTCTTCTTTTGTCCTCTCTGGTTACCTGGGAGAAGAGGTTGTCCCCTACCTGGCTACAGCCTTCCTTCAAGCAGTTGTAGAGAGTGATAAGGTCTCTCCTGAGCCTCTTATTCTCCAGGATAAACACCCCCAGCTCCCCCAGAACCTCCTCATAGGACTTGTCTTCCAGACCCTTCACCAGCCTTGGTGCCCTTCTCTGGACACATTCCAGCGTCTCAATGTCCTTCTGTCAGGGACTATGGTTTGTGGCTTAAACATTCTTATGAAGGACTTCCAGCCATTATGGCAAAACTGTATAAAGAAGCTACAGCCTCAGAATCCCTCCCCTCCCTGAAGATGCCTCCTAAGGAGAACTTAGGACTGTGAGTTAAGCTACCTAAGGGAATACGAGATAAGACACTATTGTTCAATCATCTCAGGTCCAGGAAAAACAAACCAGGCTGAGGGAGAGGAATGCCAAACAAGAAAGCCAAATCCAGCAGCTGTGCTGAGAATCATCTCTGACTGGGTTCAGGGTGGGGGAGGCCACAGCCCACAGACCCATTTGCTGAGGTCAGGTTTACACAGACTCCCCTCAGCCAAGGAGAGAAGAAGAGGTTTCAGGTGTGTGGCATAACCTCTGGTCAGAGGCAGTGACACCCATCCTCTGTTACACAAACTGGCTCAGTTGTAGACCTCCCCACCCCACATCCATGGGACACTCATGTGAGAGGCAGCACTGGGGGTGTCATAATCCATCAAAGAGCCCCAAAAGTGCTACCCAGACTCATTCCTGAGGCCTTGCACTACAGGACTGCACGAGGTGCAAAGTGATGCAACTCATCCAGACTCTGTTGTGAGAACAGTGTCAAACTTGCCTCCCTTCTGAAGGAAGGTCCCTGGGCATTCCCACTTGGCCTGAGTGTATATTAATCCATTGGATTTTATGTTTTCGTGAAAGGAAGACCATCAAGAAGACCATCTGGAGAGATCAACAGAATGCCATCAGGATCCACAGAGTGGTGATACTTTCTTTGATCTGTCTACCTTTCTGTCCCTCCCACCTCTCTTCTATTTCTTTCTCTTCCTTCTTCTTTCTCTCTCTCTGTATCACATTTACTATCAAATAAAATCCATACTGTTGACTTCGGCATACCATTTTATTTGCACCTTAATTCAGTCAGGGGCATTTCTAATAATTTCAAAAACCAGACCCTAACACCTTCCTGAATTGGGGGGGGGAGGGGGAGGGGCGGGCAGAACTGGACACAGTACTCAAGGTGAGGCCTCACCTGTGCTGAGGGAAAGAATCACTTCCCCAGTCCTGCTGGCCACACTGTCCCTGATGCAGGCCAGGCTGCCATTGGCCTTTTGGCCATGTGGGCACACCATTGGCTCATGGTCAGCCTGCTGTAAATCAGCACCCTCAGGTCCCTTTCACCTGGCCACTTTCCAGCCACTCTGGCTACAAGAATCTCATGCAGCACTACAGGCTGAGGACAAAGTGTACGACCTGTCAATTGGTCTTGTTAAACCTTGTAATGCTGGCCTTGGCCCTTCTATCCAGCCTGTCCAGGTCCTTCTGCAGAGCCTTCCTACCCTCCAGTAGACAGACCCTCACACCCAACTTGGTGTCATCTGCAAATGTGCTAATGGTAGGCAGGAGGTCTTGCAGAGGGATCTTGATAGACTAGCACACTGGGCTATGATGAATGGGATGAAATGTAACAAGTCCAAATGCCAGATTCTGCACCTATGATGAAGTAAGGCTCAGACAAGTATAAATGAAGAGAACAGTGGTTGCAGGAAGGGACCTGGGGGTGCTGGTTTACAGAAGCTCAGTGTGACTCAGCAGTGTGTGCCCTGGTGGTCCAGAGAGCAAACACTGTGTGCCCTCTCAGTCCTGGACTGTCAGTCCATCAAACACGGCATCACCAGCCAGGCAAAAGAAGTGATTATTCCACTGTATTCAGACTTGGTGTGGCCTCACCTTGAGTACTGTGTGCTGTTCTGGGCTCTCCAGTTTAAAAAGGGTGTCAAGATCCTTAAATACCTCCAGAGGAGGGTAAAAATGCTGCTGAAAGGGCTGGAATTAATGTCTTATGACGACCTACGAGGGAGCTGCTGAGTTCCTCTCCCTGGTATCCAGCTGTTCCTGCAGGGGCAGACAGTGAATGTTACAACCTTCCCAAAAGTGTCTCCAGCTGGGAGGCGTTCAGGCAGGCACACAAACACTCAGCCCACACACACACACACACACACACCGCAATTCATAAAAGTTGATGAAGACAGGAAGGGTCTTCGATATAGAGTTCCGATGATGTTTATTGCTTCATACGCCGAAGGGGTCCAAGAACAAAAGACAAACTTGGACTGAGAGCACAGGGTTTTATACAGGATAAAGGGGGCCGATCTGAGGGTCAAGGGCCACTGGGAACAGGGAAAAGTGGTGCATAGGAGGGACAACTAACAAGGGTAACCAATAGAATAACAGGGGTGGAACAATGCAGCAAACTGGGGCCAATGGGAATTGGGGAAGGGGAAAGCATTCTGGAACAGAGACATAGAAGGGTAAAAGGGGTAGGGAAGGCCAAAGGGCCAGTGAGAATAGAGGACTGTGGTAAATTAACATGGTGCTGCAAGGCACCTTTTTCCTCACCACAACCTGTGGGGGATGCCCAGAGCGCAAGGTGTGTCCTTCCATGGCATTGCCCTTGTAGGCTCACAGGTCTCCACATCAGTGACTGGACATATGGAATGGTCCCTCAAAGCTGTCCCAGGAGAGTTTTAGACTGTACGTTAAACACTTTTTTTACGAGGAGGGTGGTTGAACACTGGAAGAGGCTTCCTAGAGACATGACCAATGCCCTTAACAACATCCCTTAATTTTTGGTCAGTCCTGAAGTGGTCAGGCAGTTGGCCTAGTTGACCATAGAAGATCCCTTCCAACCAAAATGTTAAGTTCTGTTCTATTCTATTCTATTCTATTCTATTCTATTCTATTCTATTCTATTCTATTCTATTTTACTCTACTCTACTCTACTCTACTCTACTCTACTCTACTCTACTCTACTCTACTCTACTCTACTCCACTCTACTCTACTCTATTCTACTCCACTCTATTCTACTCTTTTCTATGTGTGAAGTGAGGACCAGCTCTGCGTTTGATTATTACCTGACAGAGTAGGGTCTTCATTCATGGCTGGAAACCCTAGGTACCAATACAAATAAATAAATCATGTTTCTATGCTTTCACGTCTACTTGAAGACAAAGGAAATTCAAGTCTAATCTCTCTCTGTTTCAATGTGTTATTTCATAACCTTCAAAAATTCCTTTCAGCTCGTTGCATTTTTTATAGATTAATATATATAATGAGTCATTCCAATTGCTGCCTTACAGTGGTATTATAAAGGTTCATTCATTAAAGCTTTAAAATACCACATCCATTCTATATACACACACACATGTAATATCTATAATTTATACAGAAGAATATGAGTGACACAGGGTTATAATGTACCTTGATGAAGACTATGGCAAAATTGAAAGTTAAATCCAATATTCCTATTCTGAGAAACAATTTTATGGCCATTAAAAACATTTTAACTTTAATGAGACAGTGAATAAGTTTTAATACTTTGAAAGTACTTTAATGTAGTTCTAAGATCGAAAAAAAATTATAAGTGAATCCCAGTCAAAACTTAAAAAGTAATCTTGACTGAACTATTAGGCTTAAAAATATTAAAATAAAATACTCTGCCTGAAAATTAAAACATATGCTGTTGTGTGTTTTATTTCTGTGGATAATGGCCTTACAATACTGCGTACTTTATTTTATGTATGATATACTGGGCTAATTAATTAAGTGGGATATATTTGAAGAAATCCATAGTAAGTGAATAATATATATTCAGGATAGATAGATGCAGAGGTCATAGTAGACTATAAAATTTTCATTAAGATTCATTTTGAGAAAATTATATTCCTCGTAAATTGAAAAGCCACTATCGAGTTCCATCTTTTTTGAAGTGTGTGAACTAAACACTCTACCACATAAAAATTCTATGTATTCTCTTAGGATTTTTTTGTCAGAATAAGTTTCTGGAATTCTTTTAAAACTGTTTAAAACATTTCTATTTAGATTTTTACACACACATCCTTTCAATTGGATACCTTTACTATAATGAATCTAAGCTGACAGGTCTTAGAGACAGAGTAAATAATTAAATATCAAAACTTCAGAAAGAACCAAAAAAACCTCTGGCGACAGTAAAATATGCATGCTAGAATGTTCTGTCCCCTTTTCCACTTTCCATTTGCTTGTACTGGTTTTGAGACATCATATGTAAAATGCTCTCTTTTTGGAGGTCCAGTATTCAAAACTGACCATGCTGCACTGAAGAGACTGTGNCCAACTAGAAAAGAAAAAAAAGGGAAAAAAAAAAAAAAAAAAAAAAAAAAAAAAAAAGACAGAAAACATTGTTGTGGTTGCTGTCTGTAAAAATACAGAATATTAGTGGAATTTGCACACTGGAAATTGTGTTTGAATGGTTTAAGAAAGAAGCCTTTTAGTTAGTGGTCTGCAAAACAGGTGCTCAAGGAGGAGAAAAGTTTACATCATTGCATGATCCTATTAGGAAGATAAATGAGGAACACTCTAAGTGGTTTTAAACACTATGAAGTCTGTTCTTTTTCCTTCTGATTTTCAAAGAATTTAAAATATGATATTAAATGCTTGGACTCTACCAGAGTATAAAGATTATGGAAGATATGAATTTAGTTTTCCCAGCAGTTTTTGAGTTATGTAAGTAGAAAAGGTTTGACAGAACACTTTATAGTATGTTTTAAACACAGATGCTGTATATAGGAATAAATAGGATATGTTTTTAGGTTTTAAATCCCTGATCATTTTTAGATGTCAAGCAATCTAAGATTTAAGGAATTGATAAAGAGGGGAAAATACTTCTAGGAACTTAAAATACTAAAACTCTTTTGAAATTAGATTAATTCACAACTTAATTCAGTGTGTGCTTTAGTGCTGGTGTGTAACAATGGATCAATTATGTAATTTTATATTTATTTTCTTCCCTTGTCATGTGTGATTTTGTTAATGAAAGCCTATTGTAAAGTTGCAAAAGAAAATACAAAAGGGACAAATAGCAGGAGATAAAAAATTGACTACTTCACTTAGAAATTAAAATGAATAGCAGTCAGGAGGATTTCTAGGCACTTGAATAAAGTATAAAGTGAGTGACAGATTTTTGATGTGCTAAAATTCAACTGTATGCATTTCATGTCATTGCACTTTAGCCAGATACACATTAGGAAGCATAGTCACTAGGCTGAAAATTGAATATTTTTATTTGCCAGCTTAAAAGGCATATGGATCCTAGAAGCCTTTCAGTTTAGCCTGAATCTTATGATATTTGATCTCTTAACATGAGTCAGAGGCCAACATCTGATCACTTCAGTATCCAGAAACACAGGTACAATTTGCACACCTGTTCAGATATGGGAGACTGAATCTGTTTTCTACTAGAGGCTATAGATGTTAAGAAAATACGCTCAATTATGAATTAAATTTTGTTTCTGTAATGTCGTAGAATGAATAAAGTTTAATGGGAGTTCTGGAGATTTTTTAGTTCAATAACCCCTGCTTGCTCTCTTCACTACAGCAAGCTGACCAGCATTGTCAATTGGGTTTTGAATATTGCCAAGTACAGACACTCCATGAACTTCTACATATCTTGTTCCAGTGTTTAACCTCCATCACATTAAAAAACAAACAAACAAACAAACAAACAAACAAACAAACCAACAAACCAAAAAAAAAAAGCTTTTTCTCATGTTTAAATGCAATTTCTTGTTTTTCAGTTTTGGCCTGTTCCTTTTGACCAGTCACTGGGCACTCTTGAGGAGTGTGATGCTGTATTCTCTACTCTTCCTTTCAGACATTTATACACATTGATAAGATCTTCCTGAACTTTCTCTTCTACAGACTGAACGGCACTCTCACTGTGTCCTCATGTGTCAGATTCCTCAGTCCCTTAATAAATTTTGCAGCCTTGCACTGGGCCTGCTCCAGTATATCCAATTGTCTTATACTGGGGACCCCAGCACTGGAAACAGAGCTCCAAGTGTGTCAGCATTTCTGAGCAGTGGGGAAAGATCACCTCCCTTGACTTGCTGGCAGTGTTCTTCCTAATGCAGCCCATGTTGTTATTGTCCTTCTTTGCTGCAAAGGCACATTGCTGGCTCATGTTCAACTCAGTGTTCAGCAGGGGCCCAGATCCTTCACCAGAAAGGTGATTTCTGGCTGGATGACACTTGACCCCCCCCCACCTCTGTGACTCTATGTTCCCCAGATGCAGGAGTTTGATCTTCTGGTTCTTGAACTTCATGATACACCTGTTGGCCCATTTCTTCAACCTACAGAGGTCCCTCTGAATGATGGTGCACCCATCTGGTTTATCAATGCTTCCCTCCAGTTTTGTATCACCTTGCTGAGGACACACTGGGTCCCATGACCTGAATCATAAGGGAAGTTGATAAACTAAATCAGCCTTGCTATCATTCCCTGAGGTTTGCTGTTAATGACTTTATGCTACTGATCATAACCTTCTGACAGCAGCAGTTCTGTCAGCTTTCACTCCACATAAATGTTCTTTCCCATGATCTGCAATCTATCTGTTTATTAGTGAGGATGTTATAGGGAAATGTTTTTAAAAGCTGTACTACAGTCATTGTAATCAACACCCGGTGGTCTCCATGCATCCACCAAACCAGTCATTTACAAGGCTATCAGGCTCTTTATCACTCTCTTAAATGAGTTTTTTTCATAAATTATTGCTGCTTTTCTACTGAGATGCACAGACATTGACAGATCTTTGCTTAATTATGTGAACAAACATTTAAAATGCTTAAAGGTAGCATGCATATTAGAGTAGGCTTGTGAATCTGAGAAAAATAATACCTAAGAGGACGCTTGAAATGGGGGCTTGGGAGCAACCAGGAAGTAGTTTGTGCAAAACAAATTTCCCACAGCATAACAGATCCAAGAAAAAGAGTTTGTGGGATAGTTCTGGAAAGGAGAATGTGAGCAGTACTTGGGCAACATCTGTTTTTGGTAGGGAGCAAAATAAATTATTAGGCCAGAAAGATGGAAAGAAGTACCTGAAATATCAACCCAAATCAGAAGGGACATATACTTTGTCAAAGAAAAGACATATTCTATAATGAGTTGCCATCAGTTAGAAAAAGAAAACAAAACCAACCAGCACCCAAAACAAAACCCAAACCAAAATCAAGCAAACAGAAAAAGGATCTATGCCTTATGCGCGATCACTGCCTCTTATTAAATCACCATCTCAAGGATGGAATCAGATTACTATTAATTCTCTCTTTGACATGACATGAAAAATATCCACAGGTTGCTGGATTATTCCAGCTAATTTGGTGAAACTTTGGCATTTGCTTTGGGTATTTTTTGCTTCAGCATATATATGTAGTCTTCTTATTTAGCAAGGGCAGTTTATGATTTTTTTTGGAAATTGTTTCCGTGCAATTTTCACTGACAATGAAGATATTTGCAATGAAAGTTATTTGCATGATGGCAATAACAATAAAGAGTAGTAAAGTAATAAAAATATAATGGCCAAATAAAATGGTGTAAATAGTGGTAAAGTTATCTATTCAAAGTTCATAACAGCAACAAAAAAAGTAAATAATGTATGATAGTAATTACAATCTCAGGGGCATGCACACCAAGTTAGTAATAATATGTATGCCCATAATTGTAAATGCATCTTCTACTATTGTAAATATTCTTATCATATCACTGTATTTGGTAGATAGTTTTACCATAAATTCTGCCTAGCAGTCTAAATGCACGTGTAATATCTGCACCACATGCTAAATCTTACAAAGTGTGTGGAGGTCCATCCTGGAGAGGGCAGACTGCAAACCAGCCACACAGCAAGTAACAACATTGGGCCCTGGACACTAAGGTGCTGAGAAGGGAAACTTCTAGATAAATTAGGGTGAGAAGAAAAGAATGATATGAACAGTTGTGCAGATTATGTTATTCCTTATAAGGTTATGTTCTGAACTCTGCCCTCTGATTGGTTATTCTTGTGTTCCATATAAGGTATTGTTTCTGTTTCTCTGTGTTCATTGGTTCCCTGCCCTCAGTTAATGCCTATATAAGGTTGTGTTTACGCGCTCCTGGGCTCTTTTGGAGTAGCTCTATATAGGGTACAACTTATATTTTGCTGTGCATTGTTTTGTTTGCACACTATTTGCCTTTATTAAACTTTGATCTTTAGGCACTCCTGTTGTACCCATCCCTTTATTTATTGCCACGCTTCCAGCCGACCTGGTCTTCAGGTAGCACGCGTCGCTGCTACAAGAGCATGTGCGCGATGCTACAAAAGCATATCCAAAATGTATTTATAGAAGTAAAATAAAATAAACAAGGCAAACTGCACAAATATTAAGTATCTCTCAACTTTGATAGTAACATCAATAGAAGGATCTAAACACATAACCTACCTAATTAATTCCTAGTGAATCCTTGGGTCTTGATTATCAATAAAGTCTGAAGCTTGGGAAGTTTTCTACCTGATCTAGCACAATATATAGGAAGATAAAACACATTGATGTCTTGGAGAAATGAATAAAAATGTAAACAGCTACCAGAGAGCAGGTAGGAACATGGCAATTGTCCCTTAGTGCTTGAAAGCTGAACTTCTTCTGGAGAGCATCTGGATGGATCTACATAATAAGTACTGAATTCTAGGGACTGTCATGGCAACTGGGAAGAGGCATTGGCGAAGATCAGAAAAAGCTTTGAGAGAGAAACTTCACTTTAGGAAAAAGATTGAGTTTTATAGCATTTCTTCAGGATGTGGCTGAACTGAAGCAAGGGCATATAAATTTTGGCCTTATTCTTAGAGCAAACTCATGATCTTTCATAGAGCATTGTGCAGACACAAATAACAATTTTCTAATTCACAGTAAACTGCAGGAGCAGGAAAGATAAGGCATACTCCTTGTCTGCAATAACCAGTTCCTTGTCTACCTTTCTGTCCTTGCAACACAGAGAGAAGAAGCTGAAGAGGAAAATATGGCAAGATGGAAATCCAGGTAGCAAAACTGATCATCATTGCTGATTTCTCCAAACTCTTCATGCCATTTTGTTTTTTCACAAAAATCATAGTGCTTTTAAGGTATTTATTTAACCTTTGTTTTTATTGTTTTATTTAGAACTATTGTTTTATTTTTGCTTTGGTTTCCAAATCTTTCTGATGTTTATATGTCCATTCCAGTTAGCTACTCTTCTTAAATGGCTTAAATTCACTTTATTGAACTTTCTTGTTTTCTAAAGGTCTTAGTTTTACACACTAAAATTTAGAGAAAGGGAAAGGTAAAATATTTAGTTGAAATACAGTAGTAAATGAAGCACTTCACCAATCCTACCAAAGCGATGCCCAATTAGTCAAAAGTAGTTAGCATAAAAAGACACAATAAAAATCGCTACCCATGTCAGCAGACAAATCAATATGGTATCTATATAATCAATTTGTTCCTCTTAATCCATAAAATTAATCAGGGACAGAATGGCCCTTACTTCACTCAAGAGATGCACCGAATGTTTAGAGCAAGTAATTTTAAAACAGCCAGAGTGTCCAAGCAGTTACTCTTCAAGACTGTGGTACATGGAAGTAACAGTACTCGGCATGCCTTTTGCTTCAGCTTTCTTCAGTGGTGGTGTTCTCTGCTTGCAGGTCGATCTCACTTCTCTACAGTCTTTTTTAGCTTTAGAAATAGGTCATATGAGTAGTGCTTTTCATACATTAGCTTACAGGCTATTTTGAAAGCAAGATTTTTGTCATCTTCTGTTTTCCAGATGCTCATTTTCAGTCAATACAAGCAAAATGAAGGGTTTACACATCTTTAAACTGTAGGAAGTTATTTTCACATGTACCAGAAATAATGTCTGCTGCCAAGAAACTGGGGAATTAAGGGACATCTGGTGTCTTTGGTTCTGCCTTTTCAGTGTTTCCCATTATAATTACCTGGCCCTCCTGCTGAATGCCGAAGAAATAAGAACAAACAAAGTCATATATAATTTTGGTTCTTCTGATTTATCCAGAGAAATAGATTTTGTCTAGGCTATAGGTATAAAATAGAGTTCAATATGAAAATCTTGGATTTAGGTTGAAACAGGAAGCCAGAAGTGGTGCTAATTCTAATGGCCAGCATGTTCACCAGTATGACAGGCACTGAATCACAGAATCACAGAATAAGCTGAGTTGGAAAGGACCCACAAGGATCATCAAGTCCCACTTCTGCCCTGCACAGGACCATCCTGAAGAGTCACACCATATGCCTGAGAGCATTGTCCAGATGGTTCTTGAACTCTACCAACCTGGTTCTGTAACCACTTCCCTGGGGAGCCTATTCTAGTGCTCAATGACCCCCTGGGTGAAGAAGCTTTTCCCAGTATACAAAGTCTGACATAACTTCATGCCATTCCCTTGATTCCTGTCACTCTTAACCACAGAGAAGAGATAAGTACCTGTTCCTCCTCTTCCATTCACAAGGAAGTTGGAAGTTGTAGACTGCAATGAGATGTCCCCTCAGTCTCCTCTCCCTCGGGCTGAACAAAAGATCAGATTCATGTAACATTCATGTAATGCATAAAGTAGTGCCATGTGAACTGGGGACCTGAGCTTTGCTGTTGCTGTTCTTACTTGTTGAGAGCTGGTACAGAGGGATGCCTGAAAGAAGCTTGCACAAGTGAGATTCACAGTTTTCCCGTGATAAAGGGAATCTGCATTTTTTTCTTGTGCCCCACTTCTATCTCCACTCCTTGCTGATGCCTGGAGTCTGCCTGTAAACACTGAAATCTAGTGTGCATGTGAGTGAAATCCATTCCTTCTGGGCTGTCAGCTCACAGGAAACTGTGGCCAGAGTAGGATATCTGTGGCAGGGGAGATCTCTCAGAAGACTTCCAGCAACGTTACTAGAGGAAAACCCAAATGTTAATCTAGAAGGAACTCATGCAATTGGGTTGCACCAGTTGCTGGGACTACTGGAAAGAGCAAAAGCATAATTTCTGTCTGAATACTTGGAGTCATCATGAGGCAAGTGATGACCAGCATGTTTAGAGTTAAGAGCCATTCAGCACAGAAATTCCCAGCAGAAATTACTTTCCTTTTCTCTTCTTCTCTGTGCCATTGTAATGTGTCAGGCTGTCTAGCTCTCAATTATTGCCTGGCCACAGGGAGCATAGAAAATGGGTAAAAGAAGATGAAGCATTGCCTTCAGTGAAAACTCTACTTGAAGGAGATTAATCAAAATATTAGTCTGCATGCAGGGTTCTTGCTTTGTTGTCTCAACAGAAGTACCTCTTAAATTAATTCTTAAACAAAAAAATATATGTATAATTCTGAGGTCTTAAAATAGGTATATTGACTATTTTCATTAGTGGTTGTGATATCATGATAGGGGAGGGCATTCACAAGCAATTCCTAGGTAATTTAGGAACATACATTCCATTCTCTTTTTCTTTCTTTGCTCAATTTTGTCTAAATATTTTTGAAAACTACATTCAGTTAGGCTATGGGCAAAATTGGCTAGCAATAGTAAAAAAAAAAGGCCAACTAAAACTCAAAATAGGATAATACTAAAAAAAAAAAAAGAAGTGTCAAGCTTTTAAAAGTCTTTGATAAAGAGTGTATAACTACTGCTTTGCAGGAGTCAATGTACATACCTAAGGATACTATGGAACTCTCTTAGGAATTACCGTTCATTTACTGTGAAGATGGATTAAAATTGCAAATGTTACTGTGTCAAATGGCCTATTTAATAATTTACCTTCCTTGCTTCACAGTGAAAAAGAGAAGTTTTCTGAGAAGATAAAGGGTGATAAAAAGGTTTCATTATACAGAGTGGTCACTACAGAGGAAATCAGTATCTCTGAGAAGATAGACAGGTTTTTCATTATTTATCTGCATCTAGTTTTTGACAATGCAAAATCATATGCTTTCATCTATCTTTTTTTGAAAGATAAGTATATGACCTTTAATCTCCAGACTCTTTGAGGGAGGAAAATTTAGAATACAGTATGAAAGAAATTACAAAAATATATTTACCATATTTCTAACAGGACAAATAAATTGCTCAAAGAGGCTTGTGCCATTTTTGCCCTCAGTTTTTAATCTTACTGAAATGTATTTATACCGCCAAACTGGATGAATATGTTTTTCTTTTATTTTGTATTATGTATTTCTTTTACTATATATATACACATTTTATTTTATTTTTTTTATTTTATTTTTTATTTTATTTTATTTTATTTATTTATTTATTTATTTATTTATTTATTATTTTTTTAAATTTTAATTTATATTCTGGCTTGTGGGCCAGAGTAATGCCACATTCATATAAATAAATTGACAACCTTTGCATTAGCACTGGGTAGCTTTTTTAGCAAAATTCTTCTTTGGAAAAAGTAGAAATCCACATCAGTGGCTTCAGTGCAAAAGTAACTATTAACCACATAGTTGACATGCTGTGTAATGACAGTGGTGTCTCTCAATAGGGAGAGACAATATTTTAGAAAGCTGTAGGCTACTTCACCCCTCCTGCATTGTAAGCATATATTCATGAGGACTTAGGGCAAAGAAAGTAGTGTTCTTTAAAATCATACCCTACCTTTCTTCTTGGTGATTCTTCCTGTGTATTTCTCTATGAAGACTCAAATCCTCTTTGCTGTGGAGTCCCATAGCAGGTTTGTGTCAACTTCAAGTTAAGTTACATGACTGGTATTGAAGACTGTTAACTTGATAGAAGGAGATAGATGTAATTTGAAATTAGAATAGAAATATTTTTAATGAGAATTAAAGTTCTGCCTCAAAAACTCTTGTCATAATAATTTTCTGTAAATATTGTCTATACTAAACCAGTGAAATCTGCTGATTTAACATCTTGAAAAAGAGAATGTTGGAGCGACAGAAGACATTCTGGAGCATGAGAAAGAAAGAAATAATCAGATTCTGAATTAATTGACATTAAACATATTATATTAGAGAAGTTTTGAATAACCCTGCAGACTTCTGTTTCTTTATGTCTTGAACTCATGTAATTTATTGGTTGTTTAAGCATTGTCTGGAAACAAATGAGAACAAAACCTACATAAGAACAAACCCTAGACCTCTATCTGTCCAGGATCTGCATTGTGGAGTGTGTTGATATATGTGTACATGCATACATACACATATATAATGATCTACAGATACTTAGCTTAATTTTTGCATTGGTTTTGGTTTCCTTATATGTCAATAAGAGCATAGGAACATTAAGTGTTGCAGAGGAGGAAAGCACCACAAATTCCCTCTGAGTTTCAATAGGATGTCTATCTTCTCTGTGACTAAAAATGTTTCATACATGTCTGCCATGCATAAAACTGTCACATCTATTCAGTGTGCTCCTCATATTGGCAACTTGTAGTATTAAAATTCCAAGACACTGCAGTAATGCAGTAAGAAAAGTTGGGGTGTCATGGTTCTTCTTTCTAATTTATCAAAGTATTTTTAAGTCTGGCACTGATTTAGAGTATGTGTAATCCTCATAGGTAGCAGAACACTATGTACTGCAGATTTTTTTCTCATGGGTAGTACACTTATTGATTTTTCATAATAAAAAAATTAATGATAGATTCATAATTCTCAAGAGATTTGCTCTTTTTGTATGCTGTTATAGATTAAAATGACAGTATTTTGTGTTCTTAAATTGGCACTATACTGTAATAGTCTGGTTAGCACTTCTTTCATACAATTGTATGGCATGCTGAGTTACTTATCAGTGGAAAAATTGACTGCTTAGGCACTGACAGATGAGTTCTCCAAGTTAAAGCTTTACTCTTACACTAGTTCGAACAGTTTTATTTCCACTAGGTGGAGCATTGTTATCGCACCAGATTTTTTTTACATTAGAAAGATTTTTTTGAAGTTAAGGAAGAGAAAAAAAAGATTGAACTGGAGAATTTGGATCCAGATCTAGATAAGTTTTTGTGAAGTGTGTAATGGTTAAAGTATGCAAACATCTGTATTCCAATCCATTTTGATTGGTCTGCCTCCTTATCTTGTGAATTCTTTCTCCCTAGTTCAACATTATCCTTTCGGGCTTTGACTGAAAAACTGAATAATTTAAGGTAAAAGACATGAGATTCTTTGCCAATTTCACCAGAGGAAGTGGAGGGTCAGGTACCAATTTTTTCGCTCTCATGACCAGTTACAGGACTCGAGGGAATGGCATGAAACTGAGTCAGGGGCGGTTTAGGTTGGGTATCAGGAAAAGGTGTTTCACTATGAGGGATGGAACAGGCTCCCCAGGGAAGTGGTCACAGCACCAAGCCTGTCAGAGTTCAAGAAGCATTTGGACAAAATTCTCAGGCATGTGGTGTGATCCTTGGGGTGTCTGTAGAGGGCCAAGAGTTGGATTAGGTGAACCTGATGGGTCCTTTCCAGCTTAGCATGTTCTATCATTCTATGATTTCTATTAAAAAAAAAAAAAAAATCAAGGTGTTTGCTATGGTACAGATTTCTGTGCCTAAAGGATGGACTGGCAAATTATGAAATTATCGTGCTTTAGGAGACTATATTTAGTGATTAATTTAGTAAAATCGTAATGAATTCCATAGCATTTTGGGTCTAACAAACTCCAAAGTGAGTAAACTCAAAGATAAAAATTCGCTGCTAAGAGGTGCCTTTTTTGAAACTGGGGAAAGAATAAAGAACCTTATGGAAACGTAGCCTGGCTGATGCTTCTCAGTTAGACGAAAATATGGGTATTCTGAGGCTTAATGGATCACCACCGACTTTAACCTCACTTAGAAGCACAGAAGTGCTAAGAAAATGGCAACAAGTGTGTGAAAAACCACCGATGCTATATTCAATTATAGCAAGAATTGTGTATCCATACTCATGGTTATCACTGTCCTCTTAGGTTTTCAACACTACTCTTAGCTGAAATCCCACAAATAAAAGTGGTAGATCAGCTTTTTCTGATATCTCTGATGAAGCTTCATATTCCCAAGAAAACCTTGTTTAGGCTTGTACCTTTTCCTGTTTTTTTCTTAATTTTTAGCTAAGTATACAAGAGGTAAAATACTTTGCAGGTCTGTAGAATTCTTCAGGTGCATCCAACCTAACGCTTTGTCCCACAGGAAGGTACAAAAGGGTCTCCAGTGCTGTCATTGTGTCAGTACAGAATTTAAAAAGGGATGAACCAGGCCACAGAGGCACTTTCATTTTCCAGTAGTTTCAATCAGAAACAGCACCTGTGGCAGGAGAGCAGGCTAAAGCAGCTGTTCTGAGTTGTGTTTGTGTCTGAGCCATTCCGCATGTCACAGCCGGTGATGGGTAGACTGTTACAGCTGAAGCAGGCTGGGTCTGCTCTGCAAATGGGACAACAGGTTTCTGCTTTTTAATACTGGTCATATATATATGCATATATATACATATATATATATACACACACATATATATATATATATACACACACATATAAGCATCTACACTGCCCTGACAAATCAGTGAGCAAATGTACACAAATTAGCTTAAGGGCAGTTAGTTCAGTTATCAACGGCAGTATAGACCTCAGCCTTGTTTAGCTGTCCAAGAATGAATGAAGTGTCACTGGGGTGCATCTGAAGGCCTGTGCTGAGAAAGATTGAAGGCTCTTATTCTTTGACCTTGTGGCTTTCTGACTCCAACTGAAGGCAGAATTTACTCTGATGTCCATTAGATAATACTTTGTCATATTTATGAAGTTCTTGATGTTTGATGTAGGTTCCAGTGTTAAAACTGAGTATCCTTTTGCAACTGGCTGTGTATGGCTCTTCTTAGAGTAAAAAAATAGTAATGGAATAGTGAACATTAACAGATATTCACTAACATGTAATGATTTGAAAACTGAAGCAATACAATTTACTAATTGCATTTCTCCTGCACATTCTTGTTTTGGTTGAAATGCTTCAAATATGTCTTAGAACAGGCAACTTTCACCTGTATTATGACTCTATGAATAATACAGGTCCACTCTGAAGGGTGACTGACAAGATTGTCAGCACTCTAAATATAACTTCTTTGGACACAGCTATATGTTGTCATCATATGATTGAGACAGTAGTAGATACCAGATTAAAAGCCCTTTTTTGAGCTCCATGTATTTTCTGGGATGCTAATTTCTACAATTTACCTGACAGTCTTGCATAACAGAGGGCTGTTGAAAAGGAGAGCAAAATTTGCAAATGGTGTCTTTAGTTAGGGTTTTGTAGCTCACCTGAATTGTCCTAAATTGCAGGAAAATATTTATTATGTATTTTGTAAGTAGTAGCTTAAAAAAAAAAAAAGAAAAAAAAAAAACCACAAAAAGCCCAAAACCAAATTAGATATAGATTGAATTCAAAATTAATGTTTTGCCAGATGAGAGAAGCCCAATGGGAAAAAGCTTTTCTGCAGCTATCCACAGAATAAAAAGGTAAAGAATACACAGCACTCCAGAAACTTGTTTAGTCCCCTGGTTTTCAAATCAATCATGCTATAAAATCAATAATATCATTTTTCCTTTTGTGAGACCTAATGAATAACACATAATAGGTTAAGGAAAACTCTCCAGTTTCTGTAGCCAGTGGGATACTATGTGCATAGTGTTTTGCTTGTTATCTAATGATAATTGAGAGCTATTTTTTCTTAGTGACATGGAATACAATTGAATCAATAAAATGTTTATGGGCATTGTTAAAATAGTGAAGGACCTTCCACCTATTGAAAAATAACTGACAAATTAAAAGTTAAGTGTGAAAGACAATAACAAAATACACTGCCATTAATTTTTGTCTGAACCATTTCTAAATATCTCTTAAAATGTGTGAAATCTGTCTGATCTATCTGTTACCAGGGCAAGCCATATGCTAATTTATATCATAAAGATACCATATAAGAAAGCACATCAATAAATAGTCTTAAAGAGTTAAGTCAAATCCATTTTTTACATAGAATGCCTAATCAACTACAAATTTTACTATGAGGTTGAAGGATCAGGTAGGGCTGCTGAAAAGTGTTAAGTGCTATAGTTTAGGGGGGATCATAATAGTCCTTCTTGGTTTTAAAATACGACTTTATACACTATCTTAGGTGCGACTGATTGTTGTCTATGGGGCAAGCACTATCAGCAGTAGTGGTTTTTTTACTATCCTGGTGTCTAAGATTACCCTACTTCATCCCAGCTCCATGCTGGAAGGAAAAATTGACTTATATGTCCAGCTTCTCTCATAGAGACATGAACTAGAAAAAGTGCAAGAACAAGAGAAATGTATTCCTCCAGTAGGTCCTCTCTAGGATACAAGAAGAACGTTAGTATTTCAGGACACCCTAGAATCTGGGGACTGAGTCATCTTTGCCATTTTCCCTTTTCCTTCACCCACAGTGTACATAGATTTATTTGTAGTTTATATTTCTGTTTCTAGTGAAGAAACCCAAAAGTTACTCAGTCAAAGCCATTCTCTATTTTTTTTTTTTTTTTAAATTCTGGGTATTTAATTTCAGAATTTTCATTCTCAAGCATTTCTATTTACATTTATTTATTTACATTTCTATTTCGCTCTTTAGCTTAATCTTGATTATGACTGTTTTCAGCTTTTAAGTGATGAGTACTTCAAAGAGCAGGGAACAACTTAATTACCTCTGGGCCCCTGGTCATGAGTCCTAGGTCACTGGCAGGTGAAGGAAATGGTTGAAAATGAATCAGACATTTTCCCACCAGGTGCTTTTGAGGCTAGGTGATGAAAGATGAAGATGGTCAGAGAAGTCTTTCCATCTTAGTGCCTAAAACATGAAACTCCTCCTCTTCTCTTCTCTTCTCTTCTCTTCTCTTCTCTTCCTTTTCTCTCTACTAAAGCAACGAGAGAGCACACAGTTGTCATCAATGGTGTAGGCAACATCTAGGCTTCTCTTCTCTTCTCTTCTCTTCTCTTCTCTTCTCTTCTCTTCTCTTCTCTTCTCTTCTCTTCTCTTCNCTCTTCTCTTTACTAAAGCACAGAGAGTCATACTCAGTAGCACACAGTTGTCATCAATGGTGTAGGCAACATCTTTTATTTTTTCTGTAGAGTCAGAGAAACAAAACTTGAGAGTTATCACTCCACTTGGCTGTGGTAAGTCAGTAGAGGGCAGTAGTACATATGCCCACTAAGCAGTTATTACAGTATAATGTACATTTTATTGATGTCTTAAAATGGATTGCTTGCTATATTTATGATAACATTTATTACAGGACATAGAGTTCGTTTTGCTGGAACAAACCATTTTGTTCATCTTGTCCAGTAAGCGCTTGACAGTGGCAGTGAATAACTGATGTCTCAGAGCAAGCATAAAAATAAACAAGATGCACTCAGCCAATTGTGCAGTGCCAAACCTCTGCAGGCGATTAGATAACACCCTCAAGCATGAAATCTGATTACCTTATTATCATCTTAGCTTGCATAGGCATGGATTCTAAGCAATGTTATTAGTTATCCACTCCTCTTTAGAATGTAGCTGTAGTGTTTTGCCTCAATGAGTTCCTGTGGCAACAATTTTCACAAACATATTATGCAAACTTTTTTCCTTTTGATCAGTCTTGTTAACTGAATTTCAGCAGTAAAAACATATGTTTGTATCTAAAATATAATAGCAGATACTTGAATAGACACCTAGTTTAAATACATTTTCAGACTGAGAATTTAGTCAAGCCTCAATTAAAAGTCATAAAATTATTAATTTTCCATAGTGTTCATTATTTTAAAGATAAAAGAATGTGGGGGATATTTTCCAAAAGAGGGGGAAAGAGCTTTTCTCCATGACCTAAACGGACTGAAACTCATGCTACTTTTAAAACAAATCCTGAGATTCTCATGTACCTACATGGATCTAGGAGCCAATGATTTAAGTTAATGATGAAACAGGATAAGATTTGCAAAATCCTGCAAGCTGATTACAGTGGGTTTATAATAGCTACATAAAAGGGAGCCCATCCTAAGCTACAATGCCCTTGACAAATCTAAGGGCATTTAGTAGTGCTAAGGAGGCTCGATTGATTAACTGCTGGCAGACCTACCGAACCAAATATGATAAAAACCTAACAGAACTCACAGTCTGAACAGCTAAAGTGTCTTGACTTCAATTCCTTCCCTCCTCCCCTTTGCAGGCAAGCTGTGAGAAAAGATATGGTTTGAAGAACAGATTATAAGAAACGAAGACTTCTGTGTTATCAAACTTCTTGCATTACTGTTGATGAAGTTTGCATATTGGGACTTTAAAGAACATGAATTATTGTCTGCTCTTTGGCCACTTTGTTGGCATATGACCATGACTCAACAACCCCCACTCCAAATCACGCATGGTCTGCTAGGAGTTTGGAATCCCTCATGGTTATGTGTTGGGTGGACCCTGCCTGGACACCATGTGCCTGCCAAAGCAGCTCTGTCCCTCCCCTGCTCATCTGGACAGAGGAGAGAAAATATAACAAAAGCTTCATGGATTTAAAGGCAGGGAGACAGTCACTCTCTTTATTTCTTCGTGTGACAATTCACCTAATTCACGTGACAATTAATTACTGTTACAGGCAAAACACACTCGACTTTGGGAAACTTGTTTAATTTATTACCAATCAAATCAGAGTAGAGTAATAGGTAAAACAAAACCTTAAAACACCTTCCTCCTACCCCTCTCTTCTTCCTGGGCTCATCTTCACTCCTGATTTTCTTTACCTTCTTCCCCCACAGCAGTGTCAGTTCATCACACATCTCTGCTGCTACTTCTTCTGCAGGGAGAGTACTTCTCATACTTTTTCTCTGCTCTGGAATGCAGTGTTTCCCATGGGAAATAGTCCTCCATGAACTTCTCCAACATGATTCCTTCCCATGGGCCACAATTCTTCATTTACTCCTCCAATGTGAGTCCTTTCCATGGTGTGGAATCCTTCAGGAACAGGCTGCTCCAGAATGGGTACCCTGCGGGTCACAAGTCCTGCCAACAAACCTGCTCCAGAGTGGGCTTCTCTCTCCACAGGGCCACAGGTCCTGCCAGGATCCTGTTCCAGCATGGACTTCCCACAGGGTCACAGCCTCCTTCAGGCATCTGCCTGCTCCAACATGGAGTCCTTCTTGGGCTCCAGGGGGATCTCTGCTCCACTGTGGATCTCCACAGGCTCCAAGGGGACAGCTTCCTCACTACAGTCTTCACCACAGGCTGCAGGGGAACCTGTGCTACTGTCTTTCCTTCTTCACTGACCCTGGTATCTACAGAGTTGTTTCTCTCACAGATTCTCTCTCCTCTCTCTGGTTGCAATTGTGAAGAATTTTTTTAGGGTTTTTTTTTCACTTCTTAAATATGTTATTACTAGTGATGTTACCATGACTGCTGATGGGTGCAGATTCAGCTAGCCAGAAGTCTAGCTTGGAGCTGTTTGGCATTGACTCTGTTGGAAATGGGGGGAAGTCTCTCACAGAAGCCACTCCTGTAATTTCCTTCCCCCATCAGTATCAAAATATTGCCCGGCAAACCCAACAGTTAATTACTCTTTTTGCAGGTTTCCATATGCTGTATCCTCTCCTTTAAATACCAATGAAATAGCACTTTACTGTAGACTTTACTGCATGAATCTGGCATCATTTTCTGCTCTAAAGTAGCAGGGAAGTGTCAGATGTCAGATTGCATTTAATGTTATAAAGGACCATGCAGAATAGACAACAGTGAGTTAAGCATCTGGTTATAAAAATCTGGTATTTTAGCTTTAGTTTCCTTTTATTTTTTTTTTTCACTTTTCATTTCCCATGGAAGTACTGCTCAGACAGTTCAGAAAATAGGTATGAGAATGAAATAGGAAGCTCTATTTGAATTGCCCAGGGAGAAAGGGCATCAGCATGCTGAAATGAAATCTTCTGCTCATTGTACCACACTTCACAGCAAAAAGAGAAGCTGACAAGAGCAGTGTTTGCAGTATCCCAGAAATAATGTAGATATTCCCAGATGAGAAGCTGAGGCACATTAAAGAAAAGGAGAAAATGAACGGTGTACATCCCTGTTTTACGTTCTATACACCAGTGCTTTCAGCAGCACAAGTATTATAAGAAAAGAAATAGTCTTTTTGCTTATTTTTCTTGCTACTGCTTCCAGGACCATAGGTATTTCTCATTAAACTGTTGTGGATTGAACACAAAAGCAACCCTGAGTGCTCGACTCTCCTACTCTTTCACCTCTGTGTGCTTTTCTCTGATGTATGGAGTCATATTTCTCAGCTTGCCACACTGAACACTCTGCTATCTTCTGCATATCCAGCTATTTGTGCCAGAGTGTGTTTTTTGGTTGGTTTTGGTCTGTTTTTTTGCAGTTCTGAGAGCATATATTACTGTGAAGACACAACATTCTAAGAGCCATGGGGTAACCCCACTCTGTTCCCTGTCATTATTTGCAATATACATATTGTTTGATTCGGCCCTTTTACAGCCTGACAAGGTAGTATTGCATCTGCTGCCACTGTAAAATTCCATGCCACCACGAGGTGTTGGTTTCTATAGGGTTTTGTCAGCTACATATATGAAACTTTGTCCTTTGGTCTTTGCTACTGTGCCTCAAATTGTAAATTAATTTGTAGTCTTTCCCTGGAATGGCTTTGATTTTTTGGGGGTTATGGGTAGGGGTAATGTTAGGGTTTAGATGGGTTTTTAGCAGGGTGGTGGGCAGGTAGCTAATTCAGTAACATAGAAATTTGGGCTGTAGGTACCATTAGGATCTTTCCTTTTAAAGAGAGACTCTGGTTGCTATGGAGTTACTTTCTGCCTTTCAGTCTGGAGATGTCTGACTTCCTTGGCCACTTCTACCTGTGACATTTTTCTCATGCTGATGCCTTTGCTCTCAGCACTGTGACCCTGAGCACTGTGTCCCAGCTCCTTGGTACTGCTCCTTTCCAGCTTACAGATCCAGTCCATCTCACTTTTTAGTGTAATGGCTTTATTAAGCAGTGCTCAGCTCCTTTAGGCTGCAGAACAGCTGTTACAAGGGGATTCTGTTTGAAAGAGATATGCATTCCTCGGGAGATGAGACCATGCATTTCTAAACAAGGAAGGATTTATATGGAAGCAGAAGTTAATTTTAAAAATATTGGGTTTTTCTTTTTTTTTTTTTTTCTTTTAATGATTTGATTTCAAATGGAACAAACTGAGATAGGAAGGATATAACACACAAAACAGAAAAACAAGTGGGAACAAAGAGGGTTATTTGAGAACAAAATTGAAAGCTTAGCTTTTCAGTTCTGTGGCCTTGGTAATTGTCTTCAAGAATGTAAATGCATTTGATTTCCTTTGAGGGAAAAAGACTTCTTTTTAATAAAATTTACACCATGAAAAAAAAAAAAAATTTTTTCATAAATAATGACTCTTCAGTACTTCATTTTATGTCTTACATACCAAATAGTCTCATCTTTCCATTATATTTCATACTTGTGCTGAATGGTTTTCATTTGCTAGCTTGCTACTGTAAATGGAATTCATTAATCTGAGGCAAAAGTAATTATAAAAAAGACCATAAAATATCAGATTATTAGGATGATATCTTTCTCTGTCGAGATGGGTTACTTCAATCCATTCATCATCTCACAGAAACACTAGGTTACTTTAGAAGGAATGTGACCTGAATTCAAACCTGAGGACACATAGAAGAGTATGTCTAGTATTTAAAAAAAAAAAAAAAAAAAAGAGGAAGCACTCAATGCCTGATATATTAAAGTCTGATTGTTAAATGCCCAGACATTTCACTGCTGTTTTTAAAGTGTGACTCTCAAATTGAATCAAATTTAACAAAAGTGAATTTTGTGCCTGTCCAGAGTACAAAAATGAAGCATGACTGATGCAAATATGTTCAATAGATTGTGGTAGCAACTGTTTTCAGTCTGGGAAATGATCAGTATTTCAATCTCTACTTTCCAGTGCATGGTAGAGAATCTTCTTTGTAGTCCAGGAGTGTCCAGGGACAGCCTGATTTCTTTGAATTGTCTCAAGACTGGGTAGTGGAGCCCATTTCACTTTTCCTTCGTTTCATGAGTGTTAAAGAAGCAACCTTTTCAATCTCCTTGCTTTTGTCACAGTGAAGTCTAGGAGACAGAATTCAGCAATACGCAGAGGCAGATTTGTTTTCCCAGGACCTTTAGACTCCCTGTGTCCAGAGGGAGCTGGATGTCTTTCCTGGGGCACAGTACATGTGGATACTGCTACTGCCACTGGTGCAGAACAAGCAGCATTTGCTGTGGGTGCATTTTGCTGTGATAGAGGCCAGCATGGGCACTTGCTGTACACCTTCCTGCAAGATGGCAATTGTTCCCTTTGTTACAGATTCTTTTCATCACTGGAGCTTCACTTCATGGCAACCACCTCAGCTGAAAAAGCATTACACACAATACAATTTTCTGTAACCCTTTTTTTATCTCTTTTATTTGAATCCTGAATAAATTGCATATACAAGCAGGACACAAGACTGTTCTTTTTCTTGTACTTGACAGGATATCAATGATGGCATGGACTTTTTCACTGCAAAAGTGAACTACATTTTTGTTTCAAATGTCCCATAAAATCTGACTAAAAAAAAATCCTGATAAACCCTTTGAAAATACTTTTAACTGTAGTTATCAGTAAACCATAAAATGTGTCTATGTACTATGAATTGTAGAAATAAAAAATAAACTTCTCACAAATATGCTGCTTCTGATAATAGATCTGTGTTTTTACATATTTGTACATACTCAAGCATATTATAAAATTCAGATAGATACCCTTGAAATTGTACCCTTGAAATTGTTAATAAATGTAACAATGCCAAGAGAATGTGTTCAGGAATGTTTGACTCAACATTTTAACTGAAAAATGTTGCTCTTTTTTCTAGAAATGAGGCCTGGTTTTTAAAATTGAAGTGACTATAGAAATAGTGTTCTGCCTTGTCACTTGGCTGGGTTTCATCTAAATTTATAATCCACTTAGAAAGAAATCCTTTTGTAGAAACATGTATTTATATGGAGCAGACTGATAAAGCCATGATATGAAGATACAAGTATCTCACCTAAAAGAAGACACTCAAAAGAATATGAAGTTCAGTGCTGGCAGAGAATCTCTTGTTTGCCATAGAATTTGTTTGTTTAGAGATGGATTTACAATGCTATAGGAAGCAGTGTTACCATTTCAGCTAACAGGAATCTTGACTCTCAAAAGAGAAACTTATCATATTGAAAAAAAATACCCCCAAAAAAACAAACCTGCATTTGATTTTGTAGGTGAAATTTTAAATTTTCATGACATATCTAACAGAACAGCAAGCATCATTACTCTGTCATTAAATAGCAAAACCAAACTCTGCGTAGTAGGTTAAATCATCTAAAACCTAGGCATTTTGTTCTTTGAGGCTTTTTAAATTGTGATTCACATGCTCTTACAAATTCTTGGAAATATGCTATGGATTTAAGGAATGATTTCACTACAAATAAAAAAAAAAAGAAGGAAAGTAGCCATATTTACATTTTTTAAAGGTAGTCAGTTTATGGTCTCTTAATATTAATTGTCTCTATACTGAAAGTAAAACCACAATGCAGCCAGCCTGAAATCTTTTTATCTGTAGGCAGTGGTGTGTAATCTTCTATTTTCTATCCCCAGTTGTCAAGAACAGATGAAAAAATATCAACAGCTTCCACTGATAGTTCAGCCAGGCGAAAATCAGAGCATAGTCCCTTAGGAAGTCCTGATATTGTGACATTTGTGTCAGCCTAAGTCAACTACTCAAGCTTTTTTGTAGGCAGAGTATTCAGAGAGTTCAAAAAGTTTACAATTTAAAAATGACATAATTCCTTGTTTTAATTGGGTGTGGTGTTCAGCTGAATATCCTTGTGCTGCCACATCAGTAACAGCATACTTCATGCTTCCCCCTCCTCTTCCTATTCAACATGACTTGACTTTATCAGATGAGGCATTTATCAATGTCATAACCTGTCCAGGAAAGTCTGGACCCATAGG
Source organism: Promerops cafer (assembly GCA_013398275.1). Lineage (NCBI taxonomy): Eukaryota > Metazoa > Chordata > Aves > Passeriformes > Nectariniidae > Promerops > Promerops cafer. The sequence goes on along the minus strand of VZSE01003443.1, from coordinate 773,719 downwards.
AAATCCAATCAGCAGTGTATGCAAAACACCATGACATCCCTAGTAGATACAGCTACACAGTGAACAACTCACGGGAAAACTGTACTTGAATTGGGCAATTTAAAATGTTTTGGTTAGATTCAAATTTATTAATCTAAATAAATTAATTAGTCAATTTCAGTGAGAAAAAAAATTAAACCTCCATGGAATTTCCATAGAGAAATTTCATTTAGATAAGACTTTATTACCTCCACCTATTTCTGGCATCAGAGTCTGCTCTGAGCTGGGTATCAGTAGAATTACATTGTCCTCACTACTGAAAGGGAGGCAGCTGTCAAGGTGAAGAGACCTCAGGGACAGTCGAGCACAGTGCATCAGGAATTGGGGTCTGTATACATGCTGTGGGCCAGCCAAATCCATGCCAAAGCAAAGGTCGAGATTCTCCTTCTATGTAAAAACACTAACTGTAAGAAGTCTCTATAGGATTTTCTGAGGACAATGTCTGTGCCAAGTTACTTAGCAAAAGGGTGGCTGTTGTTAATTTTGCTGGAAAATGGTTTTAGCTTCAGTACATTGACCAGACCAAAGAAAAAAATCAAAGTTGACTGTCAAAACTTGACTCAGTGCTACATGTGCTGTAAATTTATGCTGTTATGCTGTGTTACTGAAATACATCTTCTAAATTAACAATAGAGTATGTTTCCTTTTTAGTCTTTCTGTCACAGATATATCTTAAGGAAAAAAGATAGAAAACAAGGATATTAGCTGAGGAAACTTCATTTGCTACTATGATTATTTTGAGAACAAGAGGAGTTTTTATAATTTATTTTTTAGCTGAACAATCTGAAAAACTCATACAGCTCCCCATCCTCGACTGACTCTAGAGCCATTGACTTCAAATCCAAATATTGATATTTATATGGAAAATTTTAATATGGACCTTAATTTTGATGGGAAAATATTAACAAATATATGTTAAAAAAATCATCCCAGTAGATAGAAGTAACACATATTTAATAAACTCAAGTACACAATAAGATAAAAAATTGCAATCAACTCCATTCTTCTGTAAATATTCAAGAAGGCCATTATTTTTAAGCATGATTTGGTATTATCTCCAAACCATTGATAAATAATTATTGAGCTCAAAACACCAAGGAGCATTTGCAATGAAATGCTGACAAACATCTTAATTGTAAATCTCTGAAGATCTGATTCATATTAATATGGAAATTAAATATTAAAAGGCTAATGCTGGACTTTGCAGTCTGTTATCTTGCATCCTAAGCACTTGCAGTTTTACAGATCAAATGTTTCTTCAGTATTCCAGAGGAGATTGCCTTTATTTTAGTTCAGAAAGTAATGACCTATCTGCTTAATATATGCATATTAGACATATTACTGTTTCAGTAAAACACTGGAAATTGCACACGTGCTTAAGCACCCCTGGAAACACTTACTCACACCTGGGGCATTACTCAGTGGGGGTGAGTCATACGGGGCACACTGGGATTCTGGCAAAGGGGTTACCTGCGCCTGTGGCTGGATGTATGCCACTGGGGTTTCTTCCTCTAATTCATACTGGATCTGGCTACTCTGAGGGCAGGGATTGCTCTGCAGTATATTCCAGATCCTCCTGGTCCCTTGCTTTGCTGGGTTGAGTACTTGGCCTGACAATTCAAAATAGCAGTGGTAAGATCCTCCCACCCCACATCCGTGAGGCACCCAGCAACTAGGGTGCCCTCCCAGTTCCAGCTCTTACAGTTATAACTATTAATAAGTTGGAATAATTCTGATGATTGACTTTAAAAATAGGAATATATTTATGCAAATCTGTTAAGCTAAGCTTCACCAAAGTAGTCAGTCACCTGCAAATTCTTAGGAACTAATCTAATACAGCCTTCTTGTGCCCAATTCTTTGCTAAAAGCACTAAGATACCTTACTAACAAGAAGATTCTGGTATACTTGATGCTTGTGCCATACTGAGAGCATTGCCATCAATGTATATATTGCACCCTCTAAGATCAGAGGTACAAATCAGTTGTGCAGCCTGAGGTGGAAATGGCCTGCATAGTTTTGCACTGAAATGGAGATTTGCTAGAGGCTAGGATGTCTCCATGTGGAAACATTACATCTCTGTAGGGAGCTCAGAACTTCTTTGGCAGAAATGGTGCTAGATAAAAAACACATGCATGTCTCAAATGAGTGCATCATTTCATTTGAGGAATTTCATGCATCACTATAATGTACCAAACAATTAATCATATTCTGGAACTCTTTCTGTGGGATAAGGAGCAGATTATATTTTTCCCCCTAAAAATATTCAGACATTCTAAAGCCATCCCTTCTAGAAAGGACAAGATTTTACTTGGAAATAAAAACCTTGGAGAGATTTCTTTTCAAAAAGAGAAGCACTGTCATTTGCATTCACAACTTCATGAGGGGATACATATTTCAGAAGGACATGCTTTTAAATGTTCATCTTTGACTGAAACTTTAAGTACTCTGTAGATTCTAAAGAAGTATCTTTAAAGAAATATCAAACAGTCATTCAGGCAGGTAGATAATATACAAATTTTCATGGCATATGTAATTTTCTGCCTCAAGCCAATCATTCATTCAAGATAGATATTATATTATAATTCAGGAAATCCTACTTGAGGAGTCATTATAATTAGCAATCCTGAGCTGCACACTTGTCAAAAGAAAAGTTTTGCATTTACGTAAGACAAGATTTTTTTTCTCCTCTCTCTTTTCCTCATCAGAAGCCAAAAATTTCCAAGCAGCTTGTCATCAGATGTGTCTAAAGTACAGATACCCCTAATGGACAGCATCTGATAAATTTTTTAAAAAATATCTTACAGTAAAGGGCAGCTACAGCAAGCAGTTGCAATTTGTTTGATACTGTTCATCAAGGTTTCATTGAGAACAGGTGGCACATACCCAGGATGAGTGCATATTATCTGTATTTAAATATTCTTGATAACAGAGCATATTTATACTCTTGGATGACATTACATATAAAGGGTGATTGTTTGTGTAATAGGATTTATACAAAAATATGCTAAGCTATCTCTTCCACTTAAGATTGGTCTTGAGAAGTTTCTTTGAATATTATTAAATGAAGTAAGATTTTCTGTATAAAGACTTAAATAAGCAGTCAGGTCTTGGAGGAAAGAGCTTATTTTTCTAATAGGAAGCTTAATAAGAATTTGAGTTACCTTGTCTTTGTAACCAGTATAAATGAATGCCGTTAATCAGATTTTCTTGTCTATTTGCCTGTAGGCAAATTGACCAGGAAAGGTGCATAACAATAAACACCTAGAATACCTAGTTATAGCATTCTGTAGTGATTTTTAAAGCTTAATCAATTACTTGAGAACAAAAATTTTGCTACCTCAGATGGTAGTAAATGTAGATCTACAATGATATATGCCAACAAACTCTTTAAAATAGATTCTTTTATCTGAATCACTCATTAAGAGCAGATATTATCTTACCCTCCTGTTTGACATTTTTAAATACAATAAGCTTTACATACTTATTGCTCAAAAAGTAATACTTAAAATTAAAAACTTACATAATTTGCTTAAACATACCATCAATAAAGAAAGCAAGCATTCTTGTGTTTCTACAAGGCATGTTCAATGGACTGGATGTTTCAGACAGAATTACTCTTTTCGTCTTCATGTCTTTGTTCTCCTGATCTTTACTTTATGAGTCTCTACCACTCTCCTCTTCATTATTCCTATTTTGGCTGGCACACAATTCCAGCTTGACATTTCCATCACTTAATTACATTACTAGTAAATAATTGTTCATTATTAATCAGCACAGATATGTTTCAGAATAATACTAGATATGGATGATGCAGGTATCCATTGTAAATTGGCATTTCCTCTGGCTTCAGCCATGACTTCTTGTTGTACTCAGTATGATGAACTCACATTGTATTCATCTCCAAGATTCCACTTGACAATCCATATGTGGCAATGAACTCTTTATGGCAGAAATTTTCTACAGTCAGTTGTGTCAGTTTGTCACAGAAAATCTAGCAATAGCATTTATGGTTTCATCTATTGTTACAATTCAAGGAATAAAAATATGAGTAATGATTTTGTAATTCTTCCCCAAAAGGTGGTCCAAACTTGGAAAGGACTGTTTTCAAACTGTATTTTCAAGTTTTTTACTTTTCCCTGAAGAAGCACTCACAATATCAAACTGAAAAAATATGCTCTGTATACATAAATCCTAAAGGAAGTCCTCTGCGTCATTAATGTAAAAACTTTGTCTGTGTCAGTGCTCTTACATCATTACTCCTGTCAAGTTTAAAACAGTAATTATGATCGATTTACTGTTAGCATTTGTGTCATGACATATATGCAAAATAACATGAGTTCTCCTCTGCCTAAGATTTAGAAATTCAGTTTTCCAAGATTAGTCTTTTGTTGGTCTACAAGTCAGTTGTGAAAGGTCCTTGACATGTAATTTATCTCTGTAATGTATTTTTTTTTTAATCAATCAATAAATAATTTGATGAAGCCTGCTTTGTTCATGAAAATGAATGAATTATTTCAATATTTCTGGATCTTTTGAGTCACAGCTTTTTTCCCTGAAAATCAATGTCTGTGTTGTTGTTTTGTTGCATATCTCAACATCTTCTATTAATATCTCCTAGTTCATGCTGAGATCTAAATTCATTGTTTGACCTACAGCATATTCTTCTCCTGCTAGTCACCCAGCATGTTTCAAAAGTTATGAAAGTGTTTTCCTAGAATTCCTCAGCTGGTGAAACAAAATGCTGGGGAATGCTGAACCATAGGGTTCAGAATCCATACCATCTCTTTACCCAGAAATATCTTGTTTGTTTTTCAGTGTTTCATCTGATATTGCTTATGCCTAGAGAAAAAGATAATGCAATTTTTCTCAAATGTCCCACCATCTGCTTTGAGAACCAGCAAATGTGTTCCTAAATATATTCTTATCTGCTTTGAGTATAACTTTCTTTCCTGAGATATTTACAACTTTTTTTTGAGTTGAGAACTGAAAACATTTTAAAGACATCTGATCATATAGTTTCTGCAAAGAGGATGAGAAGCATCTCACATTTTAGATGATTCTTTTTAAAATCATTATATGTTTATCTCTCCAGTGACTTCATTAAAGCATCATCAACATCTGGTGAGATTAGTTGACCAGCTGATAGAATGGCAAAGACTTGCTGGTAATAGTCACTGGATTATTCCGTTTTCTCAGGTATTTAATGTAAGATTTGAAAGTGTCTTTGAATTTTTTAAATGAAAAAATAATATATTTATTGCAGAAATGATCAAGATTTTTTTCAGTTATCTTAGATTTCCCAGCAGTCTCATAAAAGGAGTTCATCACTTAGGGATTGAGGTGCACCTATTACAAAATTCTGTTTAAGAATTGTTGTCTGAGTGGTTTTTGTTTGTGGTCACTTCTATTGCCAGATGTACCATGATACTCCAGTCTGAGACAACAAGCTTCCACACTTGAGCTAACAAATACATCCATCACCTCTTCATAGATGGTACATAGGAGACATAGTTTGGATTACATGTAAAAATTCAGGCAGTCATGACACAGAGAATCCACAGCCTATTCTAACTTCTCATAAACTTAAACAAAATGTCAAATCAGTGTAAGAAATCCAAAATAGTGAAAGCTTCCATTAGCATACTCTCTTTGATAACTGAGGTGCCCTTCAAATAGACACATGCTTTGTGAAAATGAGTAATTATAAAAGACTTAATCAAAAAGCACTTAGCAGATGTTATCTCAAGCACTGCTGATACTTTTAAGTGCATTTCCAAGTGGGCAACATCAGAAACGTAATTATCTTGTAGGCAAGGAGAAAATTCACTCAATGTTAATCTAAGAATTTTTTTTTATACAACTTCAGCACTTACGTGTTCTCCAGTGACTGGTTCAGGAAGGAAGGAGGTGAAGGAGGACAGATTTATTTTAGAGGAATGAATAGTGGAAGAAATATAATATTTTTTCAAAGTTCACTTTAACAGTACCACAAACCAGCAGTGGGATTGTCCCATAAACTAAATCTGGGATTATTCTAGTTTGGAAGCATGCAAACAGACATAGGAAATGTTGGGGATCTAAAAAGCAAAATACCCCAGAAGGTAGAGGAAAGCTGATAGAAAGTAGAGGAAAGCTGAGAAAGGCTGGGAATCCCAAAAACCTTCCATTGGAAGCTAGGAAACTAGGAAGCTAGGGGCCAAGTGGATACATTTATATCTATCACAAGGAACAAGAACAAGAACTGACTGCTGGTTCAGGATGTGGAAGATCCTGGATATATGCTTTGCAAAGATAGAAAAAGTTTCAACCTTACATAATGAATTATTGTGTATTAAGTTATAGAAGCTCTTTTATTAAGGATAAACCCACCTAGGTTTTTCTCTGATTCACTAGAATAATACGTCTGTAAAACTATCCTTGTAAGCTATTGGCTAAAAAGTTTCCTAGAAAAGGCTGTGGAACGGGTGTATTCTCATCCCTGCTCTGGCTTGCATGGATTTTGTTATTTTCCATGTGTCCCTCATTTAGTGCTTATATCATGCAGAAAGAATAAATCCTAAGACTGCAACCAGGCAGTGTCCCGTCCCATTTGTGTGGTCCATCACTGGCAAAGGAAATAGCATGTTAATCTTTTTTTTTTTTTGCCCCCCTCCTTTCTTTCATATATTATGCTGACAGTATTATTTACCTGTACTGAAAATGGAGCAGGTCCATCCTTTCTGAGCACTGTAATAGGACAGAAACAATATAATTGCATTGATTATTTTGTACTTACTTCTTGCCCTATTAGCTAATGTATTTGCAGATGCTGATCTAGTAAAAAGAGACAGAAAAGCAACTTCCTCTAAATGAGGCATCATTCTTTCCTCAGATCTGGCAATTTTATTCCAAGATGGAGTTTCTTCTCTGTAGAAAAGTTTGTATATTTCTTGTGGAATTATTTTTTCTTGTGGAATTAATTTTTCTTGTGGAATGAAAAGTTTGTATCTGTCCCTGGGATAATTCAGTGACGCTAAAAATATTCCAGATGTCTGAATGTTCAGAGTATTCAGAACTGAGCTTTTCCTCTGTCTTTCCTCTGTCCTTATGACTTCCTCTTTCTCTCTATGACAAAGATTCTCTGTTGAATATATGTTGAGTTTTTGGAGGGAAGGACACCATGACTCCTTCATCCTTTGTACTCAAGTGTCATTTTTCAAACATAAACTGTTCTACTTAAAATTTCTTGCATGTATTCTATTTTTTGTTTTGATAATCTCAACTCCATATGTAGTAGTTTTAGAAAGCTTTCTTGGATATGCAAGATCCTTCCTTTGAACAAAAGAATGTGCATGTGAGGCACGACTCTAACCTTCCTTTTGGTTTACTATTTATATTCTTGGATATTTTTTTTTTAATTCACTGACTTTCACTTATCTTTCAACCAACACAAATCTTTCTGTAAGGATTTGTAATATTTTCAAACCAGAAAAGAGATTATTTCTAATGAACAGAACCATTTCTTCACAGTGATTTCCAGATTGTTCACCGTCTGGGTTTTGTCACTCTCTTCTCTGCTGCTACTTCACTGATGCTGCACAAATAGGCCTTTTTATAAGAAGGAGCTTCTTCACCAACAGTCTATTTATTGTGTAAGTTGAAGAACTCATCTACTTTTCTCTTCATGATATAAATTCGCCTCTCTTCACCTGCACATAAAGTATTTTACTGGATTCTTGTTCCTTTCTGTTTTACTTAGGTGCATGCTTTTCTTAGAGAAAACATCTAGCTTGTTTTAAATCTCTTAGAGCCTCACTGGCTTTCTCTAGCCAGCATAATTTTCTAGTTGCAGTTTTGACAGAAGAATATTCAAAAACTGGTTGATGTGAATATGCCTTTGCTTCTGCTGATACCATATCTGCATTATTTCTCCCTGTCTGAAGTTTTCAGCAATGCCAAAACTGGAATATGACTGTGAATGTCAGAAGAGGATGCTGTGAATTTATGTCCCTAAGTGACATTTACTTGACATATAAATCTTCTGAAATTCTGTCAGTATTCATGTCTTTCATGCACATTTAAAAGGATCTATCTCCACTGCCTAATTTCATGAGACACTTATGTTTCAAATTTGCAATAAAATATTGCATTGATTATAACTTATTATGCAAATGAGAGAGATACTAGCAATATATAAAAAGCCCATTCTTGTGTTGTGACATCAAATTTTAGTTCACATAAAATAGGAAATGTGTTCATACATAGAAATAATCCTACTTGACTCAAAGTTTGCCACCTCCAATGATAGTTGTTTGGAATGCTTCATTGCCTATAGCTTTGAGTGATTTAAAGACCTAGAAATGGTATAACCATAATGAAAGTATATTAACATATTCAGTCCAAAAACATGTTAACAGAATCAATAACCCTCCTCCTGAAAATTCCTGGGATGAGATTCTCAAATTCAATTTATTTATTATGATCTACAGAAATATAAAAAACCTGGAAAATCTGCTTATCTGAATCCAAGCAAGTGTATTAAATATTGGAAGGAACACAAGCTCAAGTAAGGTATTTTTCCTTTTTGCTTGTAACTTGTATAATGAAGGGATTGGTTTTGAGATTTGAAGTAACAGATTTTTTAATGTTTGGCCCAATTACAATTTTTCTTGGAAGAGCTCTTCTGTTTGAAAACAAATGTATCTTTTCCATGTCCTAAATGATTGGTTTCCACCTTCCAAACATATTACTTTATAAGACATCATTTTTCTTTGAGGTAAAAATTATAGGAGGTAGAGATGTTTACATGGTACAGAGGAAAACAGTCATTAAAAGTGGGCTTGCTGGCCACCAACCTGCAGAGTACAATTGCCTGAACAAAAGACTTAGGCCTATTACAGCCATCTGCTGACCCATTATGTAGCAAGGCTTTTCCTACAGTGTCCAGAAACATCTTTTAGTTGCAATATCTGTTTTCTCGGGGACCAAAAAAAAAAAAAAAAAAAAACCAGAAAAGTTCGGAATCAGTTTGTTGTACTTTTTCTCTGAATTTCACGACTCTGAAAGCCACACAGTGAGCGATGTGTTGTTGGTGACAGCCCTGCCAAAGCTTTGGGCTTTTGCTGCTCTAGGTAAGAAAAGTAAGCCCACAGTGAGAGCTGCCAGGGGCATCAGGCCTCCCTGTGGACAGCTGCTGACACAGAGCAGTTCCCTCAGGAACACGAGCCACTGCAGTAGCAGCATGCCTCTTTTATCTTAGGGCTCTGGCATTAATATTTTTGCAACTCCTGTTTTTCAGTGCCTGGCAGCCAGCTTGCTCTGATCAATTACTTCTTATTTTGCCTGTGTATAAAGCTGGCACTGAAGGGAATCTGCACAATTCTGGCAGCATAACAGTAAAACAGGTCTGCTTGGTTAACACCTAGCCAGGCACAAGTCACAGACAATGGGGACGTTCACTGTGTAAAGTAAGTGCATATGCAGAGTGATGAACTTCACTCAACTATGCCACAGAGATTTTTCCTGGCAGCCTTCTCATGGCTGAGCTTCCAAATTAAAAGAGGTCGTGGGCAGCTGTTAGGGTTGATGAGATCAGCCGTGGAGTAAGTGGGGTTTTTTTGCTTGTCTCAGGATGTGACAGCAAAGAGAAATCTGTAGGTTAATTGTGAGTACAAGCCTGGGATAACTGAATAGGGGAAGAAATTCCACATGGAGATCATTGAGAGGTAGGTGGGCGCTATCTCTTTTGTATTTAGATCTGATACCAGCTCAAAGCCACTGCAATGAATGGAACCTAAGATACTATGAATTTGGGACAAAAAATTCCAGTCATTCATTTTAGGAAATCAATTTAAAATAATGATTACACATACTCAGAAAGAATGTGACAACATATGGCCTGTCTGATTAGTGTCTCATAAACCACTGTTGTATTTGATCATAAATGACACATGAAAGGAAACGATGGTTTAATACTTTGTTCCTACTTACATGTTGCATATGAGCTTCCTATGAAAGAAAGAAGAACAATAATGTCTGGTTACTACCTCCACAACAAAAAGCAAGCTCATATGAAATTCTAAATCAAGAAAACAGATCTTATTGGCAGCTGTTTGTATGGAGCAATATACTCCAAGAACATAGAGTTCCTTATTGAGGAAAATAAGGAATGTAAGGCTGTAAGTGTCATCTTGGTCAAGAAAAATGTAAATGTATCTGAGAAAAGGATGAAAAAAAGTTAAAATAAATTGATGTCATTAAAAATTTTAATATTATTTGAGCAAACAGAGCTCCTGTAAGTTAATTCAGGTGAATGTTCTTGCCTTTTCATACTATTGTAGCTTCATAGCTCAGTCTTTAGAGAACAGGCTTGGCATTCCGGTGGTGACTTCCATTTGAAAACTGAACTAAACCAAACCATATGTTTAATGTAGAAGCTTCTTTTATACAAGTGAGATTTTCAACTTTTCACATGATATGTTTGAATCACTAATTGCTAATTGCAGATTCCCTCACTGTTCTTCTCAGTGACATATTTGTACCAACCACTGAAAGATTATATCAAGAACATCAATTGGTGCATAAATATTTATGAATACTTAAGTGGAATAATCAAGTGTAATAAACTCTCCAGAGATACTGCTGGTATCTGAAGTGAATTTTAAGAATCATATAATGTGTACATATATGCTGTGAAAAAGGTTAACATTTGCCTTTCCAGAATCTCTCTGTTATTAGAGGAATTAATTTGCTTTTGAGCTTTCCAAACAAACTTCTCACGTAGAACAGGGTTTTTTTTGCTGGGGAAGAGATCTCTAGGCTAGTAAGAATAATTTTATTCCCAGTTTACTTCTCAAGAGACAGCAGTACCAGATAGCTTGTGACTTAAACTTTTATTAGCACTGTAGTTTTTTCCCTTCAGAAGTATATACCTTCTCTAATTTCTTATGGCTTTACTATCAGCAGAGGCTAAAGGGGAGCCCTGCTCAGTAAGAAAACTAAGCACAACTTTAGGCACCTGCAAGGCACCTTGTTCCACCCTGTGCAGCTTTTCAAGTGGAGAAGCCTCAAACAGTGCAAAGGGAAGAGAGTTGTTCCCCATTCCTGCTTCCCTTTAGAAGGACAAGATATTGCTGCTGAATATCTAGAGGAATTTGCCATTGTTGTAGCAAATTTTGTGAAGTTGCTGTTTTTCTCTCCTTGGACTGAAAGAGAAGTACTGATTACAAGGTTTTATATTAGATTGTCTCTGGCAACTCACTGGCTTCTAGGAAGCATAATTATAGGTAATATATGTAATGCAGAAAAAACTGATTCTGCATAATGGTGACATTTATGAAGATCTTTATGGAAAAATATTTTTTTCCATATTTTGACAGAAGCTAAGGCCTGGAATGCCAATCCTACATACTGTCTTGTGCTGTCAGGATGCTAAGCATCTGCAATATATTATTTTGTTTCTCCAGTCATTCCAAAATCTTTCTATTTACTCATAAGTTCCAGTCAACTTAGTCTTGATAGACAAAGCTGTGCAATGTCCACCTCACTGGAAAGAAAGCAGTATCTAGGAATCTGGACTTCAGGTTTTGTCATCACCATTCCTGGACCTCAGCTTGGTCTAAGGGTTTGGACTATAGCCCTTTAAATTTCTTGTCTTAGTGGAGTGATATGTTAGACTTTAAATCTAGAAGTAAGATGTTTAGGAATTAGGATTATTATAAATTCTTATAAAAGTATTATAAATGAAGTCCTTAATCTAAATTCTACAAGTGATTTCCTCCAGCTTTTTGGTACAGCGACTGGAATTTTGAGTCCAGAAACCAATCCTCTCATCCCTTAATGCACAAAAACTTCCATGAATTAAATATTAAAGTAGGAATTCATTCAAATTAATCTGGTATTACTTTTTATTAATTCTATTTCACTGTGGTTTCGAGGCTTTGAGCCTTGAACATTATTTTTTTTTGATGGCACATAACAAAACTGATGGCCCAAATACACTGATTCAATTTTGGCAGTTCTAGGCTATGATCTTGCGATGAATTCAGTGACGACAGAGATCATTACAAAAGTCAGGGATCAAGACTTGACACAAAGAAAGAGCTAAACGGATCAGGGTCAGTGGTGTGTATGCACTGAAGAACTGATTTATGTGCTCATATCCTATTAACTCTTATTTAATGCTGAAGTGACTTGCTGAGTTTGTCCCTGGAAGATTTGCATTTCAACTCATGCAAAATGAGAAGCACCACCGGATATTTCCAATAGTTTCACAAGAAACTGGCAAAATATTGTCATTCCAAGTGAGGCAGATCACTAAATCAAATGAAATATAAAATGCTAAGGGTTTTTTTTCATAATAACACAATCCATTTTACACTACATCTCCTCTCTCTATTTCATGCAAGCAGTTATTTTAGGTAAGGAGGGAAGGAGGAAACTGTGCTATCCCTGTTCACTGAATAAGGGAATTCAGGATCCAAAGCTTGGTCTTGCATATTTCATTACCATTAAGCACACAGAGATAAATAAAAGAGTTCTGATGTTCCACTTTGATTTTAATTTCCAAAGGCATTTCATAAAGCTCTATAATATATGTTCACGCAATGATAACATTCCCTTTAAATAACTTTCAGTATTAGTAGTGACATGATGATCTTTTTTCCCATTAAAAATGGTTTCCTCAGTGATAAATAATCAGCTTCAATGTCAATTATTTTGACTCTATTTTGTGGAGAGATGAATAACCAGGCGCAGATAAATACTGCTGCAGAACAGGTTCATGTAGATGTATAACTTTATTCTATTTGTGTACATTAATATATAATAACAAAAAATGTATATTTGTAACCCCTTTTTTCCTACTCTTCATAGAAGAGAAACATTTAATGTGTTGCTTTAAAAGAAAGGAGCAGAACTATGTACTAACAAGGGTTTTAAGCTTTCATTTAATTTCCTTTTTCTCTTGGGCCATAAAATAACTCATGAAATATGAGATATTTAGTATGACTAATTAATCCCCATCTGATGTTTTTTCTAATAATATTACCATATTAATTAGCTAATTACCCTAACATTGCCAATGGTAATAAAATGAAAGCAATACTGCAACCACTCTTGTTGAGTTGTAGTCTGGGAGACCTCATTGCATTTAAAGTATTTCTGAAACAAATTGCAGTTCTAGGGAGGGAAGATAAGACTTGCACCCTGTATCAAATCTATTTGACACCACCAGAAAGCCTAGCTACCAGGCAACTTTAAGGCAACATGCCTTTTATACCAATATGTGCAACTTGATATATTGATATTCCCTTTCCCATCTATGAAAATAAAATGGGTACCAACAGGTAGAATTTTTAAGGCAAGGAGGAAATGGTTCAAAAATCAGCATATTTCAATTGAATACATAGATCAGTAGGCAGATAGATAACAGTTAAGTAATCAGACATTATTGTAATGGAATTGTTTAGAAGACTGACAAACCAGGCCAGTTTTCAAACTTCACTGAATGAATTAGTGGTACATTTATTGCCTAAGTTGTACTTGTAAATCATTAATCATGATCATTACGTACGCAAAACTGTTAGTCCTTTATGCCTATGTTCTGAATTATCTGCAAATATAAAATAACATCGAGCCAATAATCTGTAGCTGACAGCAGTGGCCATGCTTCTTGGTATTATTAGTCACTGATGTCCAAGTGATCAAGCTGGAGGACTCATTGATGAAGGGCCAAAACCAAAGTGATTTTCTCATCTTTCTTCTCTGATTTTTCTTTACTTATGTCTGATGGTTTTATGTCATTTTCTGCTCCTCAGAAGGGGAGAGGAAATCTATCCCAATCATGTTTCTCTACTTTCCTTTGTTTTGTCAATCATCCTTTTATATATCCAAGCAATCCTATTTGTAGTCCTTTAGACTTACCTTTTCTCTATCTTTCACTTCTACATTAATTAGATACATGCCTTTACATGCCAACACACCTGTCTTTGCTTGCCACTTTGATGGTCATACAGCCCATATACTTAGTAAAATGCCTATACCTTTTTTTTGGTGAGACCATGATACAAAATATCATCAAACTGTTTTCAAACTATGTTAGTTTGCATATAATCATATTACAGACAAGTCAAAATTATTTATATCCTATCATCCCACTATTAAATTGTAAGTGCTTTAGTTACAAGGGTTAGGCAGCAGAGTGTCAGCTCATGTTGATTGCAACTGAAAACAATTACTTTGACATTTTGTATGGTAGCTGTGCAAAGCATGGTTGGTTAACTCACCTCAGTGAATAACTAAAAAATGTTTATTTATACTCAGGGTCTGAGTTCCAAAATATAAATTTATTTTAATTTCAGTACAACATTGGCAAAAAAAAGAGGAAAGGCATAAATTTTAAAACCCTCCCTTTTCTTTGACTATTAAGGATTTCTTAAAAACTGGTTTCTTTTCAGCCTGCATCCACAGTATTAGCATTAGTTTTGCTTGTAGTTTTAAAATTGTAGTGATAGTAAAGAGCGTCTCTGATGGGTTCAGTTTGTAGTCTAATAATCTAAACTGAGTTCATGAAGGTATCCTGATGCAATCCCACAAAAAGGAAGGAGTCTTTGTCAAAATGAGGCCTTTCCTGGCACCAGTTAATGGTTCCATGCAATCTTCACTCAGTACTCTATCCAAGCAGCTCCTTAGCTGCACTCAAATAGCTTATACAAACAAGTGCTCATCACAGTGTAAAAGGATCAAGACAGTAGAAAAATGTTCAGTGTGTGCTTCCCAATTTCATAGCTGTCCCTGCAGCAACCCAAATCTCAGCAGGACCCCCTGAAGTGAGTGATACAACATTATCACCACAGAACACATGCACTCACATTAGTCATGCTACAATGACATTTAAACTGTGCTTGCTTATCTGAAGAGAAAGAGATCATAAATCCTATCTTAAGCTTTCCTAGAACTTTCTTCTTGTAGCTTTTTCACTGCAAGTTCACCTTTATTATCTTTTTTCCTCAGGTGCTTGTTCCCACTGGCTGATAATCCTAGGACCTGATATACCACCTCCACCAAGCGCATGGCAAAACTTGCTCTAAATCAAATGTTTAGTTTGGATTTCTATTCCATTCTTGTGGATAGCTAAAGGAAAGTCTTTGACTAAAAAGTGTTATTTTACTTCTTTATGTTCTGCAAGGCACCTTGAATTATATTCTTCTGTGCAAATGAATGCATTCAAAACACCACAGGAATAAAGAAAGCAGCCTGTTTCCTGAGTTTTCCCTGGGATAACTTAGGTGAAAACATGGAAAATCCTGACTAATTGTGCAAAGCTACTTTATATTCTTGTCACAGTTGAATCTCACTCACTAATAGCATTGAGAATTATTTGTGAATACATCTAAGAACCAGAAAGTAAGGGAAGTTAGTCTTACAGCATAAGATACACAGATTATGTCTTTACAATACATTTAGTGCTTTAATCAGTGATGGTGTTTTGCAGTTTAAAAGTTGTTGTTAAAGTGCATTGCTTTTGAAAGGTAGAAATGGTTTTCAAAAATGTATTTATTAACTTATTTTCTCTGTCTTAAAAATGAAAAAGCTATTTCCCATCCCATATGGGCATTTCCAGAGCAGTTGCCATTTCACTCATCAACAATGTAGTAGATGCACAATGACTGAAGGATGAAAAACAATATTTTAGCTAGCACATATATTTCTCACACTTGCATCTATCGAATGTCAGCTCCATGTTATGTTTAAGAGGGATTTCTAAAATACCCCTAAAGTTCTTCACCTTGTTAAATAACTTTTGAAGTTGAAGGGGTTTTCCTTCTCTGCTTGTTACTGAACAATGTTTTTTATGGTTTTCAATGCAATTAGTTTAGTTACATACCACATGTTGGTTGATTACACCTCTTCAAATTTTCTGATGTCATGGAGAATGCAAAAAATATCTTTTTGCAAATTGAGGGGAGGGAGAAGTAGATATTACTAGAGCTGTTTATCAGAATATTGTTCACTGTCAAGTTAAAAGTTCACTTTTCTGTCTACTTGAGGAAGGTCTGTAATTTATTCCTGTGCCACATTGGAAGCCATTTTTTTCCCAATTTTCTTATGCCAGAAGAACTCACAGAAGATATCTCACTGTGTTGGACAAATGATCCTTTTAACTCAATATGATATCTTCACCAGTGGCAAAAGAAGTTATCACTAGTATATGCATGCTGTGTATGTAGTTGTCACCACAGAGAGAATGCAAGTTTGAAGGCTGTGTACAGCCCGTTCCCATCAAACTTAATACTGTCCTGAGCTGTTGAACAAGAAATCAGAGAGCACATATCTGACTTTGTCTCTTACAGCCTATTCATGGGCCTGTTGTCCATGATTTTGGTCAAATGATTGCTGAACCTGCTGATGTTACATATCTCCAAAATTTACTGTTGCAACAAGTTCCAGAAGATTGGTTTTAAACAATTGTTTAAATCTTATCTAACAATAAGCAATGTCCTATTAATTTCCATTGTCATCTGATCTTACTGTTACGTTTTAAATCTATGATTTTGTAAATGTTAATCCTCTCCCTATCAAGCAAAAAATATAGGCTGGGAGAAGAATGGATTGAGAGCAGCCCTGAGGAGAAAGACCTTGGGATGTTGATTACTGAGAGCTTGACATGTACATTTGCAGCCCAGAAAGCCAACTGTATCCTGGACCTCATCAAAGGAAACATGGCCAGCAGCTAGAGGAAGGTGGTTCTTCTCCTCTACTCTGGTCTTGTTAGACCCCACCTGGAGTACTGCATCCAGCTCTGTAGACTCAGCATAGGAAGGATGTGGGCCTGTTGGAGCAAGTCCAGATGAGGTCCATGAAGATCATCATAGAGCTGGAGCACCAGTTCTGTGAAGACAGGCTGGGAAAGTTGGGACTATTCAGCCTGGAGAAGAATGCAGGGACACCTTACAGCAGCTGGAGAAAGACTTTTTACAAGAGCATGTAGTGATCAGACAAGGGGGAATGACTTTTAACTGGAGGAGGGTAGATTTACCATGAGGGTGGTGAAGCACAAGTGGCCCAAAGAAGCTGTGGATGCCCCAGGAAGTATGAAAGGCCAGGTTTGATGGAACTTGGAGCAACCTGATCTAGGGGAAGGTGTCCCTGCCCATGACATGGGCTTGAAACTGGATGACCTTCTAGGTCTCTTTCAACCCAGACAATTTTATGATTCTACGATGATATTTTTTGTCCTCCCCTGAAATATCTTGAAATTCTTATAACCATTTTTGGACCAGAACTGTTAACAGTACTCAAGAGATGTGCAAAACAAGTTTTTATTTAGAATCAAAAACCCCCCAAAAACTTTCTTTTTTTTTTTTTTTTTTTTTTATTTTTTCCCCTGAATACCCTTCCTGATTTTATCCAACATTTCTTTTGCTTATTTTTTTGGCTGCTCAGCATACAGAACTAATGATTCCAACAAATTGCTAGTGACAGCTCCAAGTTCTCTTTCCTGAATTGCAGTTGCCAGCTCTTCTGATTACAGTCTTACTTAGATATGACTTAGATACTTTCTCCTAGAGACATTGCTTTTTAATTTAATAAGCTTAAGTGAAGCTTACTTGCTACCATTTTGTTGAAATTCTACCTTATATCCCTCTGACAGACAGTATGTGTCAATTCCGCATGCATTTAATGAGAAAGTTGACTTCTATTCTTCTTTTGGATTAGTTTTTGAAGGGTTGTTGTTTAAATGATGCAGCACATATACTTAGGATTTTTTTTTTTTTTTTTAATTGCAGTGGTTTCTTATAAACTCACTTTTAAATGAACAAACCATACCTAACTAATTGTAAGAAAAGGTACTTTACATACTTTTCCTGTAGATGTAGTATAAAATCCCTGGTTCTTCTGAATATCAAAGCAGAAGCTCTATTTAACTGTAGGCTTGTAATGCTCCTATTTCTTAGGAATGATTGGAGTTGGAGGAGTTGGAGGAATGACATAATTTTTACTTGATGATAATGCTGCATACAAGGCAGGCTCTGGACCAATTGCTCTTCCCACTCATTATAGAGAATTTTACTAAATCTTCATAAAACATAAAAATGTTGCATGTAGTCCAAGAATTTTTGATGACTATGAACTCTTCATATCTTTTCACACTAAGCATAGAGACTCATTTGTCTCTGTGATCCCCTTTTCTCTTAAGTGATTAAAAATTTGTCTACAAAAACACTCTTAAACTTGCCATATGTTGCAAGTCCACCAAAATGAGGTTGTTTGCAGAGGTTGACAGACACGGACTCTGCTATGCCAGCAAAGCAAAGCTGGTTTATTATACCAGTTTACCAGTATTTATAGGTCACTACATTCGTACAAAATTTTCCACTCAGACCCCTTTGTACCGATCCCCTTTAGAAACACAATCTTCTCGATAATTCCTCTTATGCTAGTAAAGTCTTTGTTAAACTCTTTCACCAGCAATGTCCTTGTTATCTCCTCTCTTGTCAGAGTGGCCACCATCACCAGACATGATTTCTTCACTTCTGTTCTTGCCTTGAGTTTATCTCTCCCTCAGCTTTCACTGTACCAGGGCCAAAAGGTCGGCAGCATGACCCCACTCAGCTTCTGCAGCTGTCTGATCTCCCACAGTTGTTCTTTGTGCTTCAGTGTGTACAAGGCATTATGACAGAGGCTGTCCAGTGACCAGTTCCTCTTTCCCTGGGGAGGATGTATTTTTCAGGACCTGACAAGTATCACTTACTCACAGGACCTTAGAATGCAGAAGGGCTCCAGCTGAAAATTAATTTAGTAGGGATATAAGATATCTGCCATGAGAAACAGGATAATAAGTGGATCTAATCTTAGTTACTCCAAGTGCCTCACTTAGCTGCTCCTAAGGTTAGGAACCTAGGCTGGCTGGATATCACTGAACTCCAGGTAAATCTGTCTCAACAGCGAATACCAGTGCTGCCTCTCTGTATGAACAGCAGTTCTTCTTGGAGTTGCCTTTGGACCAGAGGAAAGAATAATTTTTTATTTAGTTCTTCCTTAAAAGATAGGTATGTTCTCAGAACCAGGAAATACACATAGATTTCCATCATTATCAATAGCTACTCTCTGGCTAAGTTTGCCTTGTTCTAATGCAAAGTTCTGCTTCTGTACACTGAGATGAATCCAGAGTGTCACACACAGTAAGCTCCCTGAGAACAGAATCTGGCCCATCCTTTCAATTACCTGGCATTTTTTTCTAGTGGAGACAGTAAAACAACCTTCACTATTAAATATGAGTATTCAATTTTTCTGAGTTTATGAATGAAAATCTCATTCAGCAGCTCCAACTACCTGTAAATTATTATATGAATGAAGAAAATATTTCTAAATCCTTTGGATTCACTAAAAAGAAATTCATCTAAGTTTAGAAGACAAGGGCATTGTATCTATGAAGGTAGATGAAATCTTGGAAGCTGAGCCTAGAACTCTCAGAAACATCATAAAGTGCTCTTCATAGAATCACAGGATCATAGAATACCAGGCTGGAAATGGACTTCAAGGATGATCTGGTTCAACCATTCTTGGAAAAAGCACAGAAAAGATGGCCCAGCACCCTGTTCTGGAAGTGGTCAACACTGGGGAATCCTCTGTTTCCCTGGGGAGATTATCCCCGTGGCTGATTGTTCTCACCTTGAAAAATTGTCCTCTTTTGTCTAATCAGAATCTCCCCAGGTGTAACTCAAATTCATTACCCCTCGTCTGTTCCATGTGACTCATTGTAAAAATGGAGTCTCCATCTTCTTTGTCGTCACCTTTTAGATAGTGGCACACAGTGATAAGGTCTACCCTAAGCCTTTTTTTCTAAAGGCTGAACAAACACACTTCCCTCAGCCTTTTCTCACATGTCAGGCTTCCCAGTGCTTTGGTCATTTTTGGAGTCCTTCTCTGGACCCTTTCCAAACCGCCCACTTTTTGTTTTGCACAGTGGGGACCAAAAGTGAACACATTATTCCAGGTGTGGCCTGACAAGTGCTGAACAGAGTTGGATGATGACTTCTCTGTCTCTGCTGGTGATGCCCTTGTTGATGAAGCCCATCATCTCATTAGAATGCTTTGATGCAACAGCACACTGTTCACTCATATTGAGCTTGTTGGCCACAAGGATCCCTACATCCCTGTCCAAAGAGTCATTCCCAAGCTGTGTGGATCCCAGTCTGTGCTGCACTCCTAGGTGATGTTTTCCTAGGTGCATTTCTTCTTACTGAACTTGGCAAGGTTCTTGTTGGCTGACTACCATCTTATCCAAATCTTCCTGGAAGGTGGCTTTCCCTTCCAAAGTGTGCATTGGGAAGCTTTAGAATAAGCTTGGGTGGATCCCATGTGGCCCCATGGATTTGTGTGGGTCTGCTTGGTGCCACAGGTTGCTGATCATTTCCCCTGGTATTTTGGGTGTTCCATTCTGCTCCCTGTCTCTATCTTTCAGCTTGGGAAACTGGATACCCTGAGAACCACTGGTCATGCTATTAAAGACTGAGGCAAAGGAGCCATTAAGTACTTCTACCTTTTCTTTCTCCTTTGGCAATACATTTCCCCCTGCATTCAATAAACGGTGGAGATTCTCCTTAGCCCTCCCTTTGTTGCTGATACATTTGTAATAACAATTTTTGTTATCCTTAATGACCGTAGCCAGATTAAATTCTAGCTGTGTTTCGGATCTTCTAGTTTTCCCCCTGCATAACCTCACAACGTCCTTGTGGTCCTACTGAATTGCTTGCCTCTTCTTCCAAAGCTCATGAATTCTCTTTGTTTCCTTGAGATCAAGTCAAAGCTCTCTGCTCCACCATGCCAGTGATCCTCCCCACCAGTTCATCTTTGTCTTTGTTAGAGTACACTTGATCCCATCTTGCCAGTCACCTATGAATGTATTAAACTGCCTTGGGGCCAATACCCGTCCCAGGGGGACCTCACTTGTGACAGGTTGCCAGTTTGAAAAGGGGAGTTTGCCACCTCTCTCCCACCCCATCCACCACACAGATCCCTTGTCTAGACCACAGTGCCTCAGTTTCTCCAGTAGGAGGCTGTGAGGAACTGTGTTGAAAGCCTTGACTTGTACTGGACAAAAAAACCTTTCCTAAAAGGAGATAATGGATCTGTTGTTGGTTTCAGAACAGTTCTTGGAGGCCGAGTGTCTTGAACTGTCACAAAATGTTGCATCCATCTTATCTATTAACAGCCTAGGGAAAACCATTTCAGAATGCAAAAAGTATGAGACTGGAGTTCGCTTCTCAGGGTTGCAGCTTCTAATGGACTGACTGTCACTGATAAGAAAATGATGGAGGAGCACAATGTTCTTGCAATCTCATTAGCTGTATATATTGTGTGATGCTAAAGTTACCAACCTGCAGAATACTAACACACACCAGCTGCAAAAAAGTGAAGGAGAAAGCAATTTAAAGTTATACATGAAACTTTTATACTCTAGTTGTTTCTCTGAAATAACAGTTTGCAGGGCTTTTTTGTTTGGTTTTGTTTCCTTGCTTGTTTTGTATTCTGTGCTTACCTGTTTTAAGACAGTTTAGTTGGTGTTAATATTATTATACTAAAAAAAAGCCCTCAATGGCAACCAATTGGTAAACCAACCAACCAAAAACCTGTCAACACAAATAAAGAGTATTTCTTGGATGTGTTTTCTTGTTCCAAGGATTTTTTTTTCACCTTTCTTTGTCCATTATGTCAAATATTTCAGTGATGCTGCTTTTTTTTTTTTTTTTTTTTTTTTAAGAAAAGGATTTGAAAATACCCAAAAAAATACATATGAGGTTCCCTCCTTACAATTGCTTGGCTGTCTAATACAGTTATTAGAATGTAAATGTGACATTTCTTACCTAGGGGAAAATCTAACCAAAGAGGCTGACCTTCAGTTATTTATAGATTTGTAGTAATCCCACCAATGATATTTTGAAATTTGATGTCCCGTGTATTGCTAAATATGATGTAAATATCCCTCCATACATCTTCAGCCTAATCAATAATTTTCCTCTTCAGGTGAAACACTTTTGATGCAATAGAAACTCATTTTTAAGTCTTTCAGAGACAACTCTGTAGAAGAAACGGGGACTGAGAAACCAGAAACAATGAAATATTTATGGCTTTTCATTCAAACTACTCAACCTGGAGTTGTATAAAATGGGCTAAATCAGATATTTCAGGGTTTTTTGCAATTAGTAGCTGAGAACTACCTGTGATAATCTTGTCTCTGCACTAGTTTCAGTACAGTTTTGTGACATGTTTGTGTATGTTCCTAAGGAACTTGTTTCTATGGTCTTGTTGGATCGTGTTTCATGGGTAAGATAAATTACCTCATGAGTGTGGAATCATTTGATTCTGGCTGTTCCTTGCCCTAATAGATGTTGTCATCTCCATCATACCTTTAATGAAAAATGCACATGTGCTAGAGATACTGTTCCAGCTACATCCTAGTGCTTTCCCAGCAGCAGGAGCTAATATGATCTCTCCATGTAGCTCAGGAATGACCCATGGCAACATGCTCCCATGGGAGAATTACAGGATAACACTCAGGTAGAAGCAGGTAGGGGATTTTGTGTTCTTTGCTGTTAGTTGGGAACTAAGAGTCACAAATAGGTATATAAATCTCTCTTGCTCTAGAAGGAAAGGTACATATATTTCAAAATGTATCACTTGAGAAATCAGGGTAATCTGTACATCCAGGTCTCTGTGGGGTTCCTAGCATGGTCAAGAGCTGTTTTTAACCAAAGAATTTTAAAGATTTACCCATGCATTTTGCAGATGATCCCTCAAAAGCTTTTAAGCATGTGGTGGCAAATTTCTTTTAAGAGTGTTGTAGTCTGTTGCCCCTGGGGTCAGCTCAGATATTTGTAAATACTAGTTTCATTTTCCATATGTAACAACACAAATTGCACCCATGCATGCTAATTTGCATGTCACTGAACTGGAAATATGTTAACTTTTTTTTAACACAGATGATTTTGATAAAGAAATAAAAAAATGCTGCACTCAGTGACATCAAGGATGAATGTACAAAAGAAGGTATCAGAACACACAAATATTCTTAGATAATCGTAGAATATTCCAAGTTGGAAGACTCCACAGAGGTCATCAAAGTTCAACTCCATGCCCTGCACAAAAAGTCCCAAGAATCATACCATGTGCCTGACAAAGGCAATGCAGGATTGGTAACATGACCACTTCCCTGGGGACCCTGTTCAGTGTATTGTTCAGGTTCCCTCTGGGTGAAGACCCTCTTTCTAATATCCAACCTAAATCTCCCCTGGCACAACTTCAGGGCATTCCCTCAGGTCCTGCCACTGGTCACCACAGAGTAGAGATCAGGGCCTGCCCCTCCTCTTCCCCTCACAAGGAAGTTGTAGACTGGAGTGAGGTCTCCCCTCAGTCTCCTCCAGGCTGAACCAGACCAAGTGACCTCAGCTGTCCCTCACATGGCTTCCCCTCCAGACCTTTCATCATCTTTGTAGCCCATCTTTGACCTCTCTCCAATATCTTTATATCTTTCTTATATTGTGGTGTCCAAAACTATACACAGTACTCAAGACAAGGCCACACCAACTCAAAGTGGGAATATCACCTTCTGTTTCCTTCCTTTATAGTTAATGAAAGAGCTGTGGAGCCACAATTTAATTTCCCTCTTTATTCTCATATGCATTACTATACATGCATGTATGTATATGCGTGCATCACACTCTATATCAATGCCAACAATGGACTCTTAAGCTTAGCTTTCTAGAATAAAATTTCCCTACCCTTTAATTTAGAGTGAGGTGACAATCTAATTCGGTTTTCTAGAATATTCTTTGCAATGTCTGGAGCTTTTGCCACAAAACCCATCACACTGAACTAAAAATAACCACTCTGCTCTATTATAGTGTTTCTACTGGTATTTCAAAGGTCATAAGTAAAGAGTCATTAGACTATTTTGCAATTATATGATGATAGAATTACAAGCAGAATATAGGTCTTCAAAATATTGTTTGTAACTTTTTAAACTTTTTAAAAAATTTAGTTGGGTCTGTTTTATAGCCAAGTAGATGTGGTAAGATAGATTACTGTTCTCTATAGAAACAAAATAAAATGGGAGGTCTCTTAGTTACATAAATGTCACAAAAATCTTACCAAATTTATGAGAATTTTCAAATCACCCTTTTTCACTTGAACTAGAGAAAATCCTGTTCCTCAATGCTCACAGTAAAGAAATAGGTAAAACTTAGGAAGCTTTCTATCCCTGTAAGACAACTCTCTTCTCCCTGCAGATCCTTTGGTTGTCTCGTGCAGCTCACTGCATATTTATGGAAATGTCATGACACACTTGCTTCTCTCATTCAACAGAGAACTGGAGGAAGAGTTTTTCTGACAGAAACTAGAATCTCAAGTTTTAAGTGTACAACAGAAGTAAAGACCTAGAGAAGCAGAAGCTAATATTTTCAAAACTGATTTTTATTTTTTTATTAAATGTGTTCAGGATTCAACCTAATTTAGGGAATGCTTCCATGGTGTTCCTATACAGAATGAAAATGCTGTGAGCTTGAGTAGGGTTTAAGCTAACCAGAATCAAATATATTAAGCCTTCTGGAGGTAAAGGTAATACGTAAAAGATGTTTACTCTGGATCATTTGTTTGATTTTGTAGCAAACCTTAATGCCTCCTTTGAATATTTTGAAAAGTTACCAAATTTCCTGAATTCCCCCTTCTTTTGAACTTGCCTTTCTGCCTTCCTCTTTCAACAGAATTTAAGGTTTTCAAGGGCACATTCACTCTTTTCTTTGAAATGATGCCAAAGTTCTTAAAGTCTCTAGTGAAAGAATATATTAGTTAGAAAAAGTGGGAATGAGTAAGAGTTTTCCAATATTCTAATCAGAAAGAGCTATAAACCATTCCCCAAATGCCCACTTCAAATGAAAAATTTAATTTGAGTTTTAAATTGAAAAAATGCTGACAAGTCTTATTCTTAGGATTCAACATTTTTGTATGTGCTTTGTTTATTTGTTTGTTTGTCTGTTTGTCTGTTTAAAGCAGCTTTGATACCCCTTGTGGGATTAAGATTAAATAGCTGAACTGAATGTTAATTGAAACTGGTCAGTGTATTTTGTGGAGTAAAAATCCCAGCTCAAGCATGTGATTAAGTGTTTCAACCTTACAACTGAATCTCTGGATGATCATAAGTATTTTTTGAAATTAAAACCCAGGTTGATGATAGAAAGTGATTTACACCTGTCACATGATTGGACTTTTATGAGATAATTTTCTCTTTAGCTTTTGAAGTATTCGCTCTCTTGAGTGCTTATTATCTTTTTGCTTGGCTATTTTTGTCATGTAGAATTATTTAATTCATAAAAAGATGATTGGTTATGCTGGAAAATGTAACAAAGTTCAGTGTCATGTTTTAGTACATGGTAGATGTCTTTTAGTGAGAAATATATGAAAGAGTATTTCTGTGAAAATTGTTCTTTAAAGCATTTTTGGTTTTGTTCTTTGCATTCTAGATTGGTTACATTTTTGAAAATATCCCTCATGTCATTAAAAATTAAAAATAGGAACTCAGAAATGCTCTGAGATGGTTTTGAAGGAAGTACAGCTGCAATTCCAATTTCTCATTTAGCTAATTTTTTTTTTTCTACGGTCTTGTTAGTCAGTTTTTCCTTTGTTAGAGAGGGGAATAAATTCATCCATTACGTTGTTTTGTATTTTTGTAAGAGCTCACTGTATACTTAAATAACCTATACATGACAATTCTACTTTTTAATATTTTATCTACTCTGTTGTATCTTCTTGGTATTGTAGGTCCTCGCCAGCTACTGGAATAGCCCAGCACATTCTGACATTCAGATTTCCATCATGGCAGGTATTTTATATGCAGCATGAAGTGTTGTTGCAAGCTCTCGCTGCTTATGAGACCTTATGTCACCAGGAACAAAGCAGCCCCTGGCAGATACCAGTGATGTGCTGATTCCTTGCCTCTTCCCTCAGCTCATCATTCACTTGCAAGAAAAGTGGAATTATCCCAGCTATTTGCTGCTCTCCAAGTCACAATGACCTAATTGACTAGGATCACTGTGAAGAAATATCATCAGTTAATTGCTTATTGCCCTTAAACTCTCCTTTTTGTAAACCCTCAAAATATTCAGGAATTAAGAAATGTATATTGTAGTTACATCTGAGGGATAAACAAAATTTAACCTTCCATCTACATGCTTGAGACACATGATGTTGTTGTTAGTAGTCCAAAAAGAAATCCATTTTTAGGCTAGTGTTAATTATCTCTAGGCAAATACCTAAGAGCAGCTACATCTAACATGATTATTAAATGTTGATTTTTAATTAAGAGATATTTGCAATACAAAAGGAATTTTCATCTGTGTAGAAAGGATACTTAAAATATTTTAATTTCTACTTTTTACACTGCTCCATTTTTTAATTAATATGTTTTCTTTTACAGTAAACTTTAGCAGAATATAAATTCAAGAGGTAGTTTTTTATAACATCTTTTTAGTAGTTACTATTGTGAAAGCTGGGCACTCTGACCCTAATTGACATTGTATGCTATTTTTCACTGCCTGAAGGGACCAGCTAAATTTTCCTTGCTGATCATAATCAAAACCCTGCTTGTTTAGCAATCATTATTATAATAAAAAGAGAGCGAGTGAGAAGGAGGGAGAGACTATTTATATGTGTCTGTGCCCATACCACAGAGACGTCTGCTTTCGACAGAGAAAGAAAATGTCTCTCAGCTCCCAGTGATGTTAATGGAAGTTCTCCAACTAAATCCCTGAACATCCCTTTGAAAACATAGGCCTAATGTAGATAAAAGGGTAGGTTTCTTCTTTCTTTCAGCAAGGAGAAGGTCTGGTCAGATTTATTCTGCCCCTCCCCTCATTCTGATACACTATCTTAGTGGGCTTTGTGAAAACTCTGCTGAGAGGCATATCTACACTCTTCTTACAAAAACAATTCTCTCTAGTTCACAAATAAAAGCACGCTTCATCTGCTTTTTTCTTCTTTTTTTTTTTTTTTTTTTAATACTGGTAAATTCTCTTTTCTTCATACTCTGAAGAGGATATCTACAAGGGAGAGGTGAAACTGATAGAAATTGGTGTCATGCTTGGGGGAAGGGAAGTCACCCAGTTGGCACCTTGGAGGCTCCAAAAGGGAATACTTCAGGGCAAAATTGTCCTATCTTTATTGTTCACTTGCAGAAAATGTCTTCAGTGGGTTGTTGAAATGAAGCAGGGATGCAGAGGTTGCTTTTCATAACTTGTTGGGGTAATCTGCAGTGTCAATTCCTGCTTAAGGGGAAGTGCAGGCTGCCCACTGGGACTGGCTTCTGAGGAAATGCTGGGTCAGAAGCCAAATGTATAACCAGAAAAAAAGGCTTACTTTTCCTGCTGCAGAAAGAGACCATTTGACAATAACATTGCACAAGAAAGTTGAAACAGGTTTTCACTAGTGACTCAATTTGTACTCTGTTTTACATTCAAGAAGGTTTCTTAAAATATTGTGCTGTTGTTCTTTTCCTGTGTTTAATAAGCTTGTATAATTTCATTTCTGGCATCAAATTCACTTCTTGTTACAATAAATTAATTAAATTGTATTAATATTTTATGTAATTATTCATATTTTATATGTGTAAAGCAATTGTTTTAATGTTTTTGTTTTCTTTTTGGAATACATCTTAAAATTTCAGCTTTGAACTCCATCTTGGAGCCAAGCTAACCTTCCAAATGTCAAATTTTCCCTGGAGAGCTAATTCTGATATTTGTGCTAGTTCTACTCTCTGTGATGGACATTTGACTATCTGTGCCAAGAGAGTAAAGTTCTAGAATTTATAGAATAATTTATTATCTCAGCTAAGAAATCAGAAAATGTGTAATGATTATGAGTACCAGGAAGGAAAAAAACACCAAAACATTATTTTCCTTAAAAATTAACAAAATCATGCATTTTTAATGTCATAGAGCTTTAGAAGAGCTACATTTTTGTAAGATAAGAGCTGATTTATTCTGTTTACATCTCATAGTTAATTCAGAAAGACTGAAACATTACAGAGGAGTTGTAATTGTTTTCTTTTTTTTTTTTTTCTATTCAGAGTTAACTTCAGAGTAGAAGGAATATGGAGACTATGTTTTCAATTTGAGTTGCAATTTACTGTAGGAGAAAGATCATGTATTTACGATAAACTAGGATTAAATGTATACAAATAAGTATATGTATAATATCTCATTTCTTTTTTATAGCAATATTTTGTGAAGGTGGAAATCTTGTTTTCATGGAAAGCTGGAGACAGCTGAGTTCAAAAGGCAGCATTTACAGCCACTTTCACATTTCTGCTTAGAGTTTACAGAAAACAATCTGTACCTTCCACAGATCACCACTGTAACAGAAGTGTCTTTTTTCTTTGTTTTTATTCATTTCCCCTTCATTAAAAAGAACATTATCTACTCTTCAAAATGAAGACTTATATTCATGCTTGACACTCAAACTTAGTTTCATATCATCACCTAGATGTGTCAAACTACTGAAGTTTTACATTTTTTGAATTATGGAAACTGTTCTTGATGAAAAAATATTCACTACATGGTTTAAGAAGCAATTTTCCGTTAGAAACCCTGTACTATTTTCTACCAGTTTTAAAGAATTACTTGATCATTTACAGAATACATAAAAACCATATTTAAAGACCGTAAATACAGTCAGGCTGTTTGTCACAAATGTTCCAAAAGTACTCTCAAAATATTTAAAGAATCTTAAATCAGTATCTTAACATTGAATATAAAAAGAAAGAACCCAAGAATATTTCAGAGGTCTGATTCCAGCTATTGGACAGTCCATCTATGTTCCAACCTGTAAGAAGCTGAGACCTCACAGTCCTTTCTTGCCTTCTCCTGCTCTCCACTTTGCACTAGATACAGCCAAAGCATCTTAACTTTGCTTAACTCCAATCACATGAAACTAAAGCTGACTATAAACTATCAAAAGTTTACACAGAGATAGCTAATGGCATATGCTAACTTTAAAAATCTTCCTCCTTCAAAAGCAGTAAAAGGCATTTTAAATCATAATGACTTCCACATATCCTGCTGGACCATAAGTATTCACTCAGGTTAAGGAGAGATGGTGGATCAAAAGCATTCTCAAAGGCAGTTTTGATCATGGTAAACAGTATCTTTTCATTGACTTAAAGCATTTTATCCAGTATGCTAATTTTTCAGTAATTTTGCCAGGAGGAAAGTGTTCTTCAGGCTTATATTTTACTTCTGTTCTCTGGTAAACGATGATGATTCAGTCTGATTAACTGAAAGAGAAAGCCCGACATTTATGGCCTTTATCTCTAAGTGGAACTATGTCCACTTTTCGTTTATGGAAAACTTATCTCTATTGTTTTGATTGGCTTTTTTTAAGCTGCAACTCAACGTACTGCATGAGTAGTGCATAAAAACCCAACCTCTTGCTTTCAATCCACTGAAATTTTTTATCACTTTTTCTTGAAATTCCTCTGAGAGCTACGAACTTTTCAAAACGCGCAAGTATTAACATTCCAAACCTTCTAGCAGCAGAAACAGTGAGAGTCTCCCCCCATCCCCCCCATTCTTTGATGCCACAAAGCATTGCCTAAGACAATGAGGCCCTCAGCACTAATAACAGAGCCCTGTTTTCTTAACACCTCCTGCCGCTGCAGGTCGGCGGCTGACACAGAAAGGTTACGAGCCGTGCCTTCGTAGAACGCATCTGAGCGCCTGGCTGCAATCACCAGCAACGACAGACTCTGACACCGGCAATCGTATCGCCTGGCAGAAATACCGCTCCAAAAAAAACCCAGCTTGTCACCATCCCTGCAAATAAATGTGAAAGGAGAAATCAGGCTCCTCTCAGTTCCAGCTTTTTTGCAGGAGTGACAATTTACTTCTCAAGTTGTCGCTCCAGCTTTTATTACATTGCTTTTCAATTCTTTTGGTTAATGTAAAGGTGTAAATGAAACCCACCATTTTTACGTAGGCAAAAGATGAAGTGTTTGGATCTAATTTGCTCATCCTACCACAAGAAATAGTCTCCCTTGAAACCAAAATTAGTGAATCTCTGTACATTTACAGGTTAAATACTTCTCAATAATCAGTCACCTCCACTTCAGGGCCTTGGGTTTATTTTGTTACATAGCATTTTCCTGGTTTTCTCTTCTCTTCTTTATTTCTTATTTGAATACTTAGTGCTTTATTTTGAGAAGCAACCACAAAAAAAAAAATCTCCCTTTGAAGGACATATAAATTAATAGAACAGCACTGTTCAAGGAGTACAAAGAAAAGTCTGTACTCTATTACTTTGGGTTTTATTTGCTAGAATAGAATATTATTTTCACAGCATAAGTAAATTATCTCTATTTTCCTCAGTTTTTGACCTATAATTAACTCCTTGCAATTTCATGCAGATACAAATTTCTAAATTATCTACCTTATTTGTATAATGGGAGTCAATTTAATTTGTACTACAGGGGTTCTTCTCTGCATGCAACTCTATTTCCCACAGGATTTTTAATTCATTTTTTTTTAATTCCAACCTTTTAAATACATACAACAGACCTATCTAAATCAAAAGGAGTCTTTCTACAAAGTAATGCCACTCAACTCACTAGACATATTATAAGCCCTTTCATAAATATAAATTACAGCAGTTTTTTGGTCAATACTTCAAATCTTTGGAAAACATTTCTCTTGAAACTTTGTCTTACCTTTTGCACTAAGGACAAATGGTACCAGTAAAGACACATGATATTACAAAAATGAAACTCGGAACTGAGCAGGATCATTCTGAAAGGCAGCTTAATACATACCAACTGTTCTACAACAGTGGTAGTCTGGTCTCTTGCATGGTTAGCCCTGCAATTTTCCTTTATGTCCTCAAGCAACTTCTAAAATGCTAGAATGGCTGCCATTCTTACAGACCATAGGCACAAAGTAGTCCCTATCTGAAATAATGAAGTTGAAGGAACTTTTCTTCCCAGCAATACTGTTTACAAGCAGATTTTAGAGCTATATCAGCTTATTAAAAACTAAATTAGTCCTTAGTTACAGTAAATGTGAGTAAATACCTCTCTTCTTTCTTCTGTATCTCTTCCATTTCTTATATGTAACCAATATTGGTCATGAACAATGAACATCTCATTAAATTTTATTAGAATTTCACTTGTTCAGAGAAAAACAGAGTACTGGGGGAGGATAAAGAAACTTTA
This sequence comes from Promerops cafer, assembly GCA_013398275.1. NCBI lineage: Eukaryota > Metazoa > Chordata > Aves > Passeriformes > Nectariniidae > Promerops > Promerops cafer. The sequence goes on along the minus strand of VZSE01003443.1, from coordinate 742,445 downwards.
TTCATGAATTTCAAACCTGTTATTTTTGAACTTCCATAGGAAATCCACAGAGAGGAATCTAATGGTTTTTCACTATGGTGGATTGTATAATTTTTTCAGTGTTTGCCACTTAAAAATAGACAGTACCAGATATGCTACACATTTAGGCATTTGTGTTTCACTTACTAAAATCTTGTCAGCATCTACTTTCTGATTTGCCATGCTTTTGATTTCATGTAGAAGGTCATACACGTAGGTAAGTATGGTGGCTGCTCACAGATGAGTCCATGGGATGTACTCATATCTGCTTATTTCTCTGTAGCTGACTCTTTTTTCCCCAAAAAAAGTCCTGCAAGAAGTATTCAGTGAGATTTTTACTGATAATGTTATCTGGAGTCTGAATGGATACTTGGTTGCAGCAGCACCAGAAAGGCAAGGTGTCCACAGGATTATTCCACGTTCTTATGCTGTACGCATCAATAATTCTGCTTTGCTTTCCCCAGTTATGTAATTGCCTTCTATAAGTGGAGCATATTCTTTTGGAAAACAACAGTGTAGGAACCTTAAGCAGGACATTAAGACTTATTGTGTCCTATTCCACTCTTTCCCTTCATTTAAATTCCCATAATATTAGGACTATTGTATTTCATGCCTACATTTCATAGTGTAGTTATTAATTTCTTTGTCATTTTATATCCTCTTTATATACTCTGACTTTTGAATGGTTATAGTACTGATTGTTCAGGTCTTTCTTAGTAATACTACCAGAACCGAAAAGATCTCAACCTGAATTCCAATATTTTCGGCAACGTCTTTGCCCATCCAAAGAAATGAAATCCTCTTTTTGATGCCATCTTATGTTTTTATATTATAAAATATTTAAATAGTACTATAAGGAATGAATAGGCTCCTTAACTTGCAATCTGTTCAATCAAACAGAAGCAGCATCTCTATGGTAAAATAATATTTTTCTTCAGCATCTTAGGCCTTTATTAATGTAATTCCTGAAATAATGTTTTGCAAAATTCCATGTCTCTGATAACATACAGCACATCCTCTTCTCATCACAAAAATGCTTCCATTTTCTTCAACTTTTATCTGGAATATTTCCTGCCTTCCTTAAGGGAATATTATCCTTATTTAGTTGAACAATGTTTTTTTTCTTTTTTTACTTATGTGAGTATATTATGGACCTCACTGAAGATCAGTTGAATATCTTCAATAAAATTGCTAACTTTTCTGAATCGTAATTACTTTTCAGTTACTCTAAATCATGCGTTGTTTTAAAAATAGCTCCCATGAACACTGCTGCAAATTCTTCAAACCTGTGTTTGATACACTTAATGAAAAAGCTAGTTTCTCTTCACTCTGTATGGATGGTTTTATTCTGATTGACTGCACTAACTGTTATGCTCTCGGATCAAGCATGCAATTTCTTTAGGCATGGCTGCTTCCCTCATTACCTAGGACACAGTGTCTTAGAACAGGGCAAACAAATGTGCAAACCCAGGTTAGCTAGGGAAAAAATATTCTGGATGTCCTGATCTAGAGATAGACTACATGTACTTGAAGAACAAAGAATAGAGAATAGAACATGACTGCAGAGAATTCCACACATGAGAATTCTGTATACAGTAAAATTTTTCCACCTAGGAGATGACCTTTTCTACAGTTTTACAAGGCATATATGGTACATGGTAAAAATAATTCCTTATTTTTCAAAAATAGGTAAAACAAATCAAATCAGTGAATTAACATTTGATTTTTTTTTTATTTTTCAACAGAATAGAGAAAGAAAAATCAAAAATTTGAGCTATGCTAAAGAGACATTTCTAGGAAAAAATAAAAAAAAAGCTGTTGCAAGTAAGTAGTAAAACAGAAATGCTTTGGGAAATAAACTGGAGTGATTTCATTAATAATGAAAAAGGTACAACTGCTAATTTAGTGAAATGGTGAAAGCTTTTATAGGTAGTATTTGTTTAATCACCTGGATATTGTTTCACCATTTCTCAGTGGACAGCTCTTAGCAAAAATCCTTACTTGGCTATACATAATTGTGTGAAAGTAGAATAGTTATATGCAAATTCCTTCAATATCTTTCAAAAGAGTTAGAATTCTTGTGTAATGTGAACCTGAGGTGTGTGTGGGGGGGGTGGTAGTGGGCATTGTTAAACAAACAAAAAGGATAGGAAATTCAAGGAACCTGGCAAGGCATGTGTTTGTTGTTCATCTGCTTGCTCCTGTCTGTCTTATTATTCCCTTGATATTACACTGACAAATCAAGAAGAAAACAATATCTCCTAGAAACAAAAAAAACAAATTGATGAGTAATGACTCAGAAGAATGTAAATCAGAATATAAGAAATAGTCTTCTGAGAAGTAAAAGTATAAACCTGATTTTTCTCTAGTATTAAGTTGCTTTCTTTCCTCAGTCTATACCATGTTCCTAGTAATATACCTTTTGCTGGAATTCCTTTTTAAATTTATCATCTACTCAGGTTTTCCAACATTGTGTTCCAATTTTCCTTTTATTATTGGACACTAGATCTACCCCATCAAAATGATTTCTTTTATTGATTATTCCAACTCTAATTATAGCATGGGATACATGAATTTATTCTATTAAGACTACCTCCAAACTATATCTTCTATATTCTCTGGAATCATAGATTTTTGCTCATCTATAGGAATTAATCAAAATTACAGAGTTTTATTGACTAATTCTCTCCCATTACAATAGAAAATAAATATGTATTGGTTTAGGGATTTGTTTCTTCTAAAACCAACCCATTTAAAGAGCCTGTACAGATGCAAGATTAAGTTTAAATTATTAGTCAGGGGACATCTATTTTTCAAATCAAATATATTACTGAATGCTTATAAATAAATAATGAATCCAAGTTTGTATAATTAATTGATTAATTATTCTTTTATCATCTGTTGTATTATTTTTTCTTATTATTTTCATACTTACAGGTTCCACAAAAAAGTGCTTCAAGTAGAAAAAATTCTTTAAATGCTTATTGCAAATTATAGCTTATTCCAATAGATTAATTTATTGCAACTGAACAAAAGAGTTTATTAAATATTAATTTTCTTCTATCTTCACTGATATTAGTGATTTAAGTTTGGCTATAGTATAATCAATTACAGTGAAACGTGCTGTGAGAAAGTGAGCCTAGCACATTAATTTAATCTATTTTAGCTACTCCTGCTGTCTCCAAAATCATTTCTATGGTTACAAGGCATTTGTCAAAGATTTCTAAAAGAAAACATCCTGTGCTGCTGATTCTTCTCTAAATAAGGCTAGCATTTTATTATTCTCTCTTGAAATACCTAGTTTGGGATTTCTGTATCTCTAAACATTTCTCCCTCAGTAGAAGAGAATTAAAATATTTTCATCAATTGACATTTTCTATAGACAAAATGCATGGTAGCTGCTTGTAAAACAGTTACAAGAAACACGCAGATGTTTATAAGTAGCTAGGAGAACTTGACATGTCTCATCTGAAATATCAAAGTACTGAGCTTCTTTTCACCGTTTCAGGAGACATGCTAACAAGAATCCACCATGGGCTTTAGAGCTGTAAGACTTTAGTTGTAGGCTGACATGAATATAAATTGATACCTCTAATATCAAGAAGGCAGGAAGGAAAGGATTGTAATTGTAATCTCTTAAACATGAACCTATATCAACTTTGATCCCGAATTTGATATAGTTCATGTGTGGTCCCAAGTGGTAGAAACTTTTAATAGGGAGATTCAACTCTTTATGCTTGAATGCAACTGGCATCACCCTTATATGACATAGATTGGTTTTGGGAGAAATACATTCTTTTCAGTCATCATTTGAGAGAAAATAATACAAGCTGCTCTGAGACTTCAATATGAAGCATCACTAGAGCTTGAAAATAGGCCATGACTACAGCCTACTTTTATCTTGTATAAAGTTGCACTGCTACCCAAAAGGGCAAACTCTGCCTCTTCCTTTTGTTTCCCTCCTTCTGCCAGAACAAGGGTTCATGATTCTCCAGGGTGAGCTGGTTCTAAAGCCTTAGCCTTCACATTAAATAGTCATGTAGTAGTCACCCTCACTGACATCCACTCTGGAATGTGGCTCTGTCGTCCTTTATTTACAGAAACATTGAAATGCTATTCTGGAAAGGAGTGTCTCTGCTGGCCATTCAATACAAAATAAATAGAATTTATTTTTCTTTGTAAAGAAGGCTTATTTGATTTTATAAATACACACACACACACACACACATATATATCCTTATATTTATTTATTTATCACAGAAGATTGGCAGGATTGTTATATGCTGGCATGATGGCATATGCTCAGAAATCCAATCTGTGATGAATTCTGCAAATAAGAATTTTGAATTTTTTCAAATAAGACATCATAGCATAAATTATGTCAGAAGCTACCTCTGGACCACCTAATCATTCCATATTCAAAGCAGTGCTAGCTTCAAATTAGTTTGGATTGTGGAAGACTGTCCTCAGTTGAAGTACAAAAATCTTCAAGGATTGAGATTTCATGGTCTTCCCTAGGCTCTCGTCCCAGTCCTTAACCACTTTCATGGTGTCTATTTTTAAGCTTGTTGGGGTGGTTTGGCTTCTTGACCCTGACGGGATACTAGGTGCTTAAGAAAGCTGCTCTACTGCTGAAAAGGGGAGAAAACTATCATGAAAGGCTCATGGGTCAAGATAAGGGCAAGGAGAGATCCCTCACCAGTTTTTGTCATGGGCAAAACAGACTCGCTTTCTAAAACCACCTGAAATGAGTTTGCAGGGAGATGCACGTCCGTCATGTCTTTCTAGTAACAAGTTCTAGAATAAGAGGAAGTGGCCTCAAGTTGTGCCAGAGGAGGTTTAGATTTAATATTAGGAAGGATAATAACCGTAAGTGTTGTCTAGCATTGGAACAGGATATATGGGGAAGTGGTGGAGTCACCATCTCTGAAGATATCGAAAAAACATTTAGATGGGTCACTTAGGGTTGTATGGCTTACTGATAGACTTGGCAGGGCTGGCTTAACAATTAGACTTTAGAATCTTAAGGGTCCTTTCCAACCTGAATGATTCTATGAGTCTGTGAATTAGGACAAAAATATTTTAAGTTATTACCAATCAAACCAGAGCAGGGCAATGCAAAATATAACCAAATCTTCCCTTCACCCCCACTTCATACTAGGCTCAACTTTATTCCGAATTATTTACTTTCTTCCTCTGAGAGGTGCAGTGAGTCGGGAAATGGGGTTGTGGTCAGTTCATTGTGCAATATCTCTGCTGCTCCTTCCTCTTCATGGGGAGAACCCTCAGTCTTCCCCTGCTACAGCATGGGATTCCTTCCACTGGAGACAGCACCCCTTGGACTTCTCCAACATTGATCCTTCCCACGGGCTGCAGTTCATCACAAATTGCTCCAGTGTGGGCCTCTTCCAGGATGTGCAGTCCTTCAGGCACAGCCTGCTTCAGTGTGAGTCCCCTGCAGGGTCACAAGACCTGCCAGGAAACCTGCTCCAACACAGATTCCTCTCTCCAAGGGGCCACAGGTCCTGCCAGGAGCCTGCTCCATCACAGGCTTGCCACAGGGTCACAGCCCTCTTCAGACATCCACTTTCTCCAGTGTGGGGTCCTCCATGGGCTGTGGGTGGATCTCTGCTCCACCACGGACGTCCATAGGCTGCAGGGAAATCTGTTGCTCTGGTGCCTGAAGCACATCTTTCCCCTCCTTCTGCACGTACTTTGGTGTCTGCAGGGCTCTTTCATCTCTTCAAATGCAGTTTGTCACACAGATTTGTTTTCCTTTCTTACGTGTGCCATCACAGAGGCACCACCACTGACAATGACTGATTCGACCTTGGCCAGCAGTGGGTCCATCCTGGAGTCACTGGCATTGCCTCCATTGTGCACAGGGGCAGGCTCAGGCAGCCCCCCACAGAAGACACCCCTGTATTCGCCCCGCCACCAAAACCTACCATGTAAATCCAATACCTGTATCTCTTTGCAATTTGCCATTTACGACTAATATCTGAAGTCTGTTGCTTTCTTCTTTATGGCAGCTCATTACGGTAGTTGATGGTAGCAAGCCAATGCTCTCCTGTCTAGTCACATCACCTCTGCACTAAACAAATCCATTTCCCTTTTCCTCTCCTCATCTATCACATGCTCCATTCCCCTAACCATCTCAGCAGTATAGTACTAGTGAGTATATCACTGTAAAGTAAGGTGATCAAAGAAGAAAGAGAAAACTTAAAAATAAACAAAGTGATCAAGGTAGTTCTAGGCACATCTATCTGGTTGCAATGAAGAGCTACTAATGTAGTATTTTTTGGGGGGGAAAAAGGGTCAGTCACTTCAAATCTTTTTGTGAAGGCAATCAGCCATGAAGAAATTGGGCATTAACTCCCAGATTCTGGGCAGCATGCTCTCTCCCCTTCTCTGAAAAGCATTGAACCCTCAATTTTAATATAAAGAATCCACTATTTTCTCAAGGAAATCTGTATGGAGCTCAAATTCCTTGAAAGATTAGGAATTTAGAATAATGATTTTCCTGATTGTTGTGGGGTTATACATTACAGTAACCTGCATTTCAAAATAGGAGAACTAGAACTTCTTCATCTGCTTCTTAAATTTCAAATACACAGGAAAGGAGCAGTGGCAGAAAAATAAGAAATTGATGAAGATGAAAGTAAACCCTTTCAATATGGGTGATTTACAAGATAAAAAGCGTTTCTTTTCATTGTGCAAATTCCAACTTTAATAACAAAAACAAAATCCCAAACCAGTCCTCCCAATGTCATGTCTCATGAAATAAGCATGAAATGTACCTTCCCATGTTAAGTGGCCTATTGGCTAGATTAATGTTTGCTCTAGAGATGTAAATGCAAATTTAATTTTTAATAAAAAGTAATTATTTCTTTGCATTATGCACACAGACCTATGGCTCTGTTTTGAGATCAGATGACAGCAAGCCAATGAATAACAAAATCTATCAAGAACAGCAAAGAAAACCCTTTATAAAATGGAAGTTTTAAATGCTCCATTTAATGTTTTCTGAAATACACGAAATATGGAAAAGGATATTAATTCCTCGAAGAAAGCTTGTAATAATGAAAGTATTATCTTCACTTTATATTGTCTTTTTTTTTTAAATGTAAGGATTGATGCTTACTAATTGTAAGTGAATGCACACAGCCTGAAGAAGAGGTAAGCCGTGACTTACACTTCAACTCTGCTGCATTATTCCGTATGATGAATGTATTATTAAAAGGCAATAAGACACTCTGACACTGGAGTTTTAGCAGCAGCCACTGCAGAACTTACTGTCTTGGACATATTTTTGTTCAATCCTTTTTATTTTAATTTTAAAGGCAATTTTTCAAAGGAATGGTTATGACTAGGAGTTTCCATAGACACCGAAGTTTCAAAACCCAGCCAAACCATTAAGTTACATATTTTCACAGAACTGGGATCTAAATTTGTTCATCCTGGTTATTCAGAGAGCAAAACTAATAATCATAGATTGAGGATTAAGAATTTGTTGGGATTTCCACAGTCTATTGCAAACATAGTTCTACTCCTATTTGTGAGAATAGGACATATACTGGACATCTCTGGCAGTGAAACAGAGGAAATTAAATATCAAACTCTTTGAAAAATAGTATAAATAGTATACAGTTAGTTTGTAATTTTTCTTACTTGTGTGGTTTGGATGCATTACCAAAAATCACAAAAACTAGGCTCTCCATATTTTCATCCAGAAAGACCCTGATTCAGTTCAAGGGGAATTTTGCTTGGGGAATTAAGTCAGGCATCAACTCAGTTCTCCAAAATAAATCTGGTTCTTTAATTCCCTGTGAAAATAAAGATACTTTTTTTAGAAGTAAACAGAACTGTATAACATGCAGCATACTAAGTTGCAGTTCTATGGTGAAGTAGAACTTTTTTCCTAGATATTTAGATTTTCTACTGTTTTATGATTTTAACACCTTTCTCTTTCAGTAAACAGTTACACTTATGAAATCACACAATCACATTGAATGCTTCAACACAGAACATCGATCACAGAATAGATTATTTCCTTCTCTCTGGTCACCGGCAGTGAAATGCAAGCTGAATGTCAAGGCAAGCCACTGCTTTTACCAGACTGCAGGTGCTGCACTGGAGACTGAGGTTGCTGGTCCTCAATTACCCTGTTTTTTAGCAATTCCCTGCTTTCTACTTCAGTTAGTCCTTTTTTTTTTTTTTTTTTTTTTTTCCCTTTTGGTCAATGAATCACTAGTAAAATAAATTGATGTTTGAAAACTGATGGAGAACTCATGGATGTCACTTAAAGCTTTTTGCATTGGCCCCAATATGGTATTGAATACCTATATGGATTGACCCATGAATTACCACCAAGAGTTCCTTAAAAGATCCTGGCAAAATATATTTTCTTTGTCAGGTTGCAATCTTCAAAGATGATGTAATTTTCTGTCAGTTTAATGTAAAATGTTCCACATTTTTTCAACAATAATGCAGAAATTCACTCATAGGACTTGACCTGAATGCAGCTAGAAATTTGATTTAAGATTAGTAATTGCTTTATGACTCAAAACTCAATATGAAAACACTGCAAAAACAAGTTGCGGTTTGTTTGGTTTGGTTTGGTTTTGGGTTTTTTGCTTTTTTCCTCTGGCATTTATACACTGTGAGAAATAAACAGCTGGGGTAAGCAGCAGGCTTTTCAATGTGTTTTATTTATTTATACACAGAACTTTAAGCATATGTGATATTGATGGCATTTACATCATAATATATGTTGTTCCCTATAGCTGTGCAAATTCATCAAAATTGTCTGAATATCTACTGAATGCTAAGGGAGGAACAGCTTACCAAACTTTTTCTCCATCTGGTTCTTATCCCGCAGGCTCAGCTTTTCTGCATAAAGCACTCAGAAAGGAAATATATATTTTAAAATGTAATAGTCTGCCTCTGAAAGAAAATGGTTCCTTTTCTCAGTCCAAAGGAAAGAAGAAATAGACATAGGAACTTAGTTTGTTCCAGCCTTGAGAACAAAAATAATAGAAAGGAAGTATCCATTGTGAGAACTAAGAGGATTACATCTAGGTTAAATAAATTACATTAGAAAATATGGGTTTATATGACAGCTTGTACAACAAATACACCTTTCCACTTGTACAATTCCACTTAAATTTATGTGTCTTTGACAGATTTACTGATGCAGAAGTTCTATTCTTTAAGTTTATGCCAACATTTTAAGACTTTGTCCTTCACTGAATGGTGTCTAAGATGCTAACACTTATGTGCGTCCATAGTCTGAGATATAATATCAGGAAAGATTATCCAGGAGCTTCTCTTGGTGTGTAGGACTGGAGTCAGTCCATGCATACTTCACCCATGGGTTCCAGGCCTGGTAGCTGTTCTATCAAGGCTATGTGCCTCAATATGGAAAACTGTTTACCTACTCAAATTAGAATAAGCAAGTACTGATTTCTCTGATCTTTGACATTGTTACAGTGTCTGATGATATCCACCAAAACTTTCTGCTTGATTTGTTGAGTCTAGGTTAAGCCTTCTCCACATCTACCCAGATAAAATAGACTTCAATAAAAATCAAATAAACTTGAAAAAGTAAATGCTTTCCATGTTCAAACCATAATGTATCCAAATCCAGTGTTGTATTGATTTTTTGCTCTAGAAAGTTCATTGAGATCTACCTTCTATGTTTTGTTCTGGACAGCGAGTGGAAATTTATGCTTCATTTAGTGGGATGTCTCCAAAGATGGAAAAATTAGATTGAAATAACTAAATGACTTCACTAAATGACTAATTTTTTTTTTCTTTAAAGTAGTAGATATAATTCAAATATACTTTACATAGAAGCATAATACAGTCTGCTGTTTTTTTCCTTGCATAAACACCACCGGCAATAACGGCCCACATACTACTATAAACCGTGGGGAGAAAACATTCAGAAAAATGGAGACAATGAGTAGTACTTTAACCATGGCAACAGTTGTCTGGTGTCTTGCACATGCAGTATGGACTGAGAGGACACACACCTTTGGACGCAGGGGGATACACTGTCCGAACACCAATTACTCACCTTCTGCTTTTTCCCAGCACTCCCAAAGGAGTGATGGGTATCTTTTGTTGAGAAAAAATATGACAAGTCTGAAAAATGACAGGTGAAATGGAAACCTAGATAAGACAGAATCTTGACTTTATTCCCAATAGATAAAATCTGTATTTCCTGGCAATGTAAAGATTTTCAAAACTGAAGATAGCATATACCCTTTTTATTCTGTATAGCCTGGAACCATGAATCTTCGTAAGATATATGTTACCTTCTCAGTATAAGTTAGTTTTTGTGATATGCCTACCACCTAAGCTGTAAATAACTGCTGATAAAAGAAAAACATTTCTTCCCACAGCAACTTTTAGAAAACATACAAATTTGAAACCATCTTGATTTCTGAATTTATGACAGAGTTTCCTGTGCCTCCAGTAGCAATTTCAAGAGTATCGACTTCTTACATTACTCATTCACTGACCATATTAATATGGTTCAAAAAAAGGAAAAACTACAGAAAAAAAAATAGGTTTGATTACATGGTTGGCACCTAAAATTTTCTTCCTTGGGCAATGGTATCCAAAATTATGTGCTTATCTTGTTAAGCATTAACAAGCTCAGTGGGAAAGCTGAAGACAAACATAGGATTTTATCCTTGGAAAGTCTGTTAATAAGGTGGAAGACTTTATCATTCCAAAATCATTCTTTGTTCTCTACCTCATGTTTATTTCTGCAAACAAGAAAAAGAAAGAACTCTGGTTTCAAAACCATCTAGCAAAGTAGACAACAAAATACCAGCAGCCAGAGGAAATATACTGAGTCCTTGAGCTTACTCAGAATGCTATAGTTATGTAGCTGACTGGAGTCCCTTCAATGATACGAAAGAGTACAAATAAATTCAGACATAATATGAAAATACATGTATGCTATAATTCAGCATCATCATCATCAGAAAATTATCATGAAATTTACTTCTCTAATGAAAATTGTCTGGTATGCTTCCATTTAATACAAACAAGAAGATATTACTGGATCTGTAAAGCTGGAGAAATGGGAAAATGCTGGCATGTGAATTTTTCTGTTCATAAATGCAAGAAAGCATCCAGTGAGAGAAAAAAATTGGCATTCATATATTCAATTTTAAATATATCAAAAGAATTATCAGTGTTCCTGTCTATATTACTCAGCAAAAACATTTTCACACTCTCCAGTGGTGGAAATTAACCACAGAAGGATAATGAATAACAGATAAAAGCTAAAATGAAGAATAAATAAATAAATAGGTCTGAATACAGTTTACATAATGTATTACATAGAAAACAATAGCATATTCCCACTCAGAACACTGAATTTTATTGTGGAACTTAAATATATGTATTCAAATAATAGAAATAAGATGATTGTATCAGAGGCTTGATAAAGACTGCCATATAAAAAGCAAATAAAATGACTGAATAGTTTGATTTGAAACAGGACAGGAAAGCAGCAAAAAAGAGACAATTTGAAGAACATAAATGGAATCTTGGTCTTCTAGAATAGTAATAGTAAAACATTTCAGTTAAGTTCATCCTTCAGAACTTTTTAAAAAACTGTGTGCTGTGGCACAAATTATTTTGTGGAACTTTTCTACCACAAAAAAATATTAGACCAACAAAATTTAATAGTATACCTGTACCACTGAAACATATGCTATATTAAAATGTCCATATTTATACAATACTGAGTGAAATCTTAATTCCTTGAATTCCTATGATTCAATTTGTGCCTTGCCCTCTGATTGTCAGAGAAACAACTTCAGCTAAGTTCAACTATAGATGCCTATTGAGAATTTTCGTCTGCCTTTCCCAGAAGAAAATCCTGCAGATTGTAAAAAGACACAGAGCCATGAAAACCAACACTTACTCCAAATAGCAATTCCTACTCCATCTTATTTTTATTTTCTTAATTATTTGTTATAGGTAAATTATGTCCATTGACACGTAATTTTAATTAAAAAAATGAACTTTTGTTGACATCCAGATGCTACATAAAATTGGCTAAATCTTGCTTTGTTGTGCATTTCAACAAAATAAGAATCAAGATAAAATCAAAATCAATCTACTTTGCTTTTCAGCATTAATTTCATTTTACTATTTTTATAACAATTTTACAACTGTTTGAGGCATAAATGAAAGATCTCCCTTCTGGTCTAAAAAAAAATAGCTAGAAACAAAAAAAAAACAGACTCAATTAATATTTTTTAAATTGACAGAACAATTATCTGACGTTTAACATGATAAATGTTTTTAGTAGGTATTTGTTGCCATTTCTCACTGTGTATTTACTCAATCTCACTGCAGGATAACCACCATAGGTGAAATTATCAGATGTAAGCAAAGAACTTCTTAAGTGCTCTTTCCCGTTAGGGCATTTAGGTATCCATGCAACATTTTTTTTTCTTTCTAGTCCCTAAAGAAAGCCATTTCTTCTTGTGTCTATGGCAATAGACCAGTGAAAAATATTTGTTTTGGCTAGGAATTCTGTAGGGATTCTACAGGAATGATTCAACAGTAGCCAGAAAGCAATTAAGCTTCTTCAGAGGCATAAAAATTAAGTGTAATTATACCTTGATTTAGTTTGTGGAATTTTAACCAGGGACTCCACACAAATCCCAGAGGTACCTCACTGCTTTAATTGTTTAATTATTATTTGTGATATGAAACAGATGCTTTTCTTGGTGACCTCATCTACCTGAATATCACTTTGAAACATATGCTAAATGACCACCATGCAATTAGGTCAGGCGATTAAGAAGACAGCCAGATGGTTGTTTAATCTAAGTGAATACTGTTAGGAGATATATTTTTAAACAGTACATTTAGTAACACTCATATTATTTGCATTTTATGCTATTTCGAAGTCTGACCAGTATCCTATTGGTGTCAATGGATTTTCAGTGCACCAGGAGAGGGTTAATAGTAGTTTATCTGTAGTAGATCCTGTCTGATATGAATGTTTTTTCTTTTCATTTTTACTTTCGAAATGGTAGTGGAAAAAAATAGGTCTAAGAAAAGTTAATATATTGATACATTATTTTAGAAAGCTAATGAGCAAAGTTCATCTCCTTGAGCATGTGAGAGTAATAAATATTCTGCTTTTTCAATGGCAAAGAAGCGTATTACTCACATGAACATTGTAGAACTATCAGTCCTACTATAGGCTGAAAAAAATCATTACTCAGTGTGTGTCATGAGGTTTGCCTCAAAATTAGGAACATAAAAAAATTATTTTAAAGTATTTATCAAGGGTTTTTTGCTTTGATTTGGTATGTTAGTTTTTTGGTTTTTTTTTGTATGGAGGCATTAATTTCATATGGCTTTCAATCTGAAATTCATTCTTAAATAGTCCCATATAGATTCAAGTTTTCAGCACTGTTTTCATTACTCAGTTTACTCTTCCTTAACCTGTGGACTTGCTGCTATTGTATTTCTTTTGATGTTGCTCATGGTTACTCAAAACTCAAAAGGGCTGTTTAAGTTCCCTGACACATTCCTCTGTTCAAGCAGGTTTTGAGAACTTTCTATCCCTATCTGGCATTTCCAAACGTGCAGCTGAGAAATTAACAGCAACTCCAGACAACTCTGGAAATGACAAATATAAATGTGATTGATGGAATTACCTATTATATAAGTAACATACAATTGCTCTGTACATTTGTAGTTTGATCAGCATTTCCTGAACAAAGCACTAGAGCTGTCATTCTCAAAAAGGATCTACAGGCATATGTGTCCAAATGAATCAGAATTTAATGAACATATACTTCGTTACACCAATGCACCTCTATCTGCTGAGGTATTCCAAAATACTTATATTTTAGCACCCTTGTGCCTTCACTGTGAAAACCATGGGGGGAAAAAAAGTAAAAGAAATACTGAATTTAATGTGGTAATGCATTTTTCTCTTTCCAATAAAAGTAGACAAATGAAGCCATTATATTTTTTTTTTCTGAAACCAATTCGCCTCTCTTTCTGATCGACCAATAATATAGTTTTGTCCTAATATGTAAGTAGAAATCTGAACCTGTGAAGCAGAAATTGTCTCATTGTTAATCAAAGCTGTGGTTTAATATGATTTAGGTCAAGGAAATAAACCTTCTTTGTGCAGCTTGATTGCTGGTACTGACATCACCACTTTTATCACTTTCACTGCTTTGGAAACCAATTGACATTCAGTTCAGAAATAACTCTGTTTGCTCAGCCAAACTGACTTCAATGCTCTCTCTGTGAGCTGACAGCTGGCTTGCAACAGACGATGATGAGTAATCAGCTGATCATGTCTGAAAACAGAACCATGCACCTGGAACCATCTTAAATTCACATTTCTATTGCATTTGGAATAGTTATGGAGGCCTCAAGAATTGATATAATATCATCATATCTCTGTTCTGTATTAGCTTTTGCAAAACTGGTTTCTTCCAGCTGAATTTGCATAGCTGAGTTTACCTGAGCATATATGTGAAACTCTTCTCTAGTTCTGTAAATTAAGCATTCACACTATCTTTAACATCCACAGATTTTTTCCCCAGAAAATGTTTCCTCAGACTGAAGTTAAATTAAGATTGTTCAGAGATTAAAATAATTGAATATTAATTTATCTATAGTCACATTAAAAAAGCCTCTTGTAGGTTTCAGTCATCAACCCAAACTTTTGCTTTCAGGATTTTTTAATTATCTTTTACCATGTCATCCATAACTACAAATCTTGGTGGTATTGATATAAATGTTTATGCCTTAGCCACAGAAATGATCACATTGAATACTTTTTTGTGAGAGCTGTACATATAAAATGGAGAAATTATTGGCTTATTTTGCTTGTTGACATATCAAATGACAAATGGAATAACAAGCTTTTCATTCTGTGAGACTGTTGCTCAGTGTTCATGGTGGCATTGCTGCAGTTTATGTCTAGTCATAGGTTCAGAAAAAGTAGCAGCTGAAGATCAGCATACATGCCCCACTATGTGATACACCAACAAAGATCTTTGGACATGTCTGAACTTAGGAAGGAGAGGCCTACAGAAAAATGAACTATCTGATCTTCAGTTATCCAAGGACATTATGACTGAGGGAATGGTCAACTGACACTACTGATACTACATTAATCAGAGGGTTTAAACATGGGCTATTATCGTATATGCTACCAGGGTCCTATGTATAATCTCCTTTTGTAAATAAGCAGTAGGTCTGTGCCTTCTGAAAGTGAAGGAGCCTTTCTAGAAATTCTAACTGGAGGTTATACCACAGGTAGACTTTGTAACTGATTTTTACCAGAAAGTATAAAGCTTTATGGAAAGGATTTCTCTGAGAGGACAGACACATAGCTGCTAGTGAAGGAATTAATTATTTATATTTGAAATTTTCCAATAAGGTCTTTCATCAGGGTGTTTTAAAGGACTTGGGAAAAAAACACCAAAAAACCAAACAAAAAAACTTCACAAACAAAAAGACCAACAACCAAACCATGTGTTTTATAACCTCTATATTTGAGTCTCAGTTTTTCCCTCTGGTTCCCACTGGTGTTATACTTCATTTAGAGTAATGAGGTTTTATGGCATGGCGACTTTATGAACATTTAAAAGCACTTGATTAAAGAATAAGCAGTCAGGCTCTTTACAGTGGTACTGCCTGACAGTAATCACAAACTGAAATACAAGAAGTTCCTTTAAACATGAGAAAATTATTTTGTAGAGTGGTCAAACACAGGTTACTCAGTGTGACTGTGAAATTTCCATCCTTGGAGACATTAAAAAGTCAACTGGACCCTGTCCTGAGCTGGATTAGACAGAAGTCCCTGCCAACTTTATCACTGACTCTGTGGCTATTATGGAATGACCTCTGCTTTGAAGGAAGTTGTAATTTCCCTGGGAAGCAAGTGGGTTTTCTCATGAAGACAAGCTTGTAAGGGATTGTAGGATGTCAAGAGCAGAAGACATGAGAGAGACAAAGATCAGCATCTCACAGAGGACATGTGAAAGACGGGAAGGGAGAAAGTGGCCAGTAGCCAGGTCTCAAGGACAAAGGAAAGGAAACTTCATGTAGTATAAATACTGGTACTCTGGGCTTGGTTTGGTTGTTATAAATAAACCTACACATTTCATTTTAATGAAATCATCACAGAGATAATTTTTTATGGTTGTTCACTTTCAGATTTATATAATCATATATTTAAATTTGAGCTGCTTGTGCAACAGCTACATTATGTAGTCTAATCAACTCTTCAGACATGCATATCATCATCCATACATTATAAATATAAAACCACTTGCTTTATGTTCATGACCATCTTTTTTATTGCTGCTGTATCCATTATCATTGCATGTCATATACAGAAGCTTTCTCAAAAATATCCCATGAGATTTTTGAATTTTGAATTTGTCTTTTCTCTTTTTTCAGTCAGTTTGAAAAAAACAGTATGTGTTTCGCATGCAAACAAAGCTGGAAAATGTCTCAATCAACCTCTATAATCAAGGGTGTGTGTTTTGCTTGTTCAGTGCAATGGCCTCACTGATAGCAGACAATATTCACTACTCATTTTTTTAGCATACTCCTGTTTTCTTCTTTGTTTAGAGAGTCGATTGAAATTTAGCCTGTCATCAGCATACACTGCTGTATTTTGAAGAATATAAACTGTTTTGTAATGACAGTGGAGAAGCTTTGTTCTCCCTCAAATTTATCTCAATGCTTTTTTAGTGAGCGAATCCCAAATGTGTGAAAACTTCCTTTTTCTGCTTAGTGGAGAGTAGATTTTGTTTAAGAGCTGAACAAGAAGAGGAAACAGAGTATGCTGTCACAATCTCTAGAATATACGTAATCACTGTAATCTGACAAATCAGTATGAGTAGGAAAAAAAAAAGTCACCTTTTCCAAAGATATATTCAGGCAAGAATGTAAATTAGAGCTGATGAAAAATCTTGGAAACAGGAATACTGTAAGAAGAAATACTGAATTTAAGGGAGCATTATGTCCTTGCTGTNTGGAAACAGGAATACTGTAAGAAGGGAGCATTATGTCCTTGGGGCAGTACCAGAGAGTGCTCAGCATTGGAGCTGCACAAGATATATTCCAAAGTATAGCATCTCCTTTCTAGAAAAAACACTTTACCTGTGTTTTTTATTGCTTAGTGAGTAAGAATAGAACAAGATTGCAGAATTAAAAATGCAACACATGGAAGGAAGTAGGTGAAAATAGCTAAAAGCAATTTGCCGCTTTTTTGATATGGCCATGGTAAGCCTTTGGCAGCAGCTCAGAATGGGGCAGAATATTACATATTCAATTGGTCTGAAAACCAATTGCCTCTCACTCTACTGTCTCAGAGAACCACAGATGTTTCTCCTTGATTTTATGCAGATACTTGGATAATAATATTGCCATTAAAAAAAATGGAGTAGAAGGCTCTGTACTTTCCAAAAATCATGGAATTCAAATCACCATCTTTTGAAGAAGAGCTAGTGTCATAAGATCATCTTGTCTAGCCTCTTTACTCAGCCCCTTCTTTTTCTTTCTTAAGAGTTATAAAGAAAATGGGTGAAAGGTGCAAAGAAGATGAAAGAAGTGAAGAAAAAAGGGGCCCTTACAGAAAAGTCACTAATCTCAGCAGGAAGATGGGGTGGGACTGAATCAAGAGCATAGAGATCCTTTTCAGAAGAAGAGGACCACACTTGAGATTTTCCTGGGTTTAAAAAGAAAAAAAAAATAAAAAAGAAATGTACAAGGAGAAACTTTAACTGTCTTAGGGGTACTAGCCACCAAAGGAGAGCAGAAAAGAGAAAAACAAGGATGTCAAGCATCTGGGGCTGTCAAGAAACTAAGGATAACAAGTTGTAAGTTAACAGAGGGGCACACCTTACCTCGGGCAGTCACCTTCAGTGTCCTACCCAGTATGAATCTACTTAACCCTCCCAATAATGGCTCTCTTGCCTGTTCCTGTCAGAACTGTTGAGTTCAACTTGGAAATATTGGCTATTCTTCTTCTGGTTTTCTTCCAAATTCTTGTCCGCAACTCTCTTTCACCTTTAAAACTATCAGTCTTGGTCCCACTTCTTATTTTCTTCAGCATTAAAGCTCTTTCCTTATACATTTAGAATTGCTGAAATCTTATATAAAAAACTTTAATCAGTGCCTGGATATTCTACTTTGAAGTGAATTCTTCAAGACTCAATTTCTTGTATATGAGAACATGCACATGGATCCATTAAATTGGAATATGTACCGGAAAACAATTGTATGTATTATAATTTCTATTCCTGCACATTTTTTTATAAAATTCTTTGAAGGATTTTTTAATTTTTAACCTTGTTCTAGGACTTAGAAGCTAGCAAGCATTATACCCTCTCAGTGTCTGTAAAGTTTAACTGCTTATAATAAGTGCCTTAATCTAAATACTTAGAGAAATACATTTTTGGTTGTAGAACCCTGATTAGTCAATATGTAATCCAAATTCAGGTTTTTAATGAAACTTAAGAAACCTTTTCTTCTGTTTGGCACAATATGTCAGACGATATGCGTTTTTAATGCAAGATCCATGAGGAGAGTACAACTATTTACAGTATGCAAATGATATGTAAATATGCCCTTGTTTTCTGACAGAATCATTGATGCTCAAGGATATCCTGCCTTCCTCAAATGAGATGCAAAGAATTAAAAAGTCTCTCAAGTTCAGCAACTGCCAAACTCCACTTCTAGTACAGCAGTGTCTAGCTTTCCTGGCCCTGCAAGCTGCATACCAAAACCCCTGCATGTCTGAAAAGCACAAGACATTTATTCTGTAACTAAGAAGGGCAGATAGGTCTCTGTGAGTGGCTTAAAGGTAGAAGAGAACAAAAGACACAGGAGACCTCCCTAGGAGATCTCACTGTTCTATTACTGGAGGGAGGATGGACGCACACCTTGATCATTGAATGACCTTTTGATTTCAGCTTCAAAAGAGCTTCGTGTCTCTACATAGCCAGGGACTTCAATCAGGCAGAAGCCCAGGTGCTGCATTCTATACACCCCTGCCATGGAAGCCTCACTTGAACTTACATACCACTCTTGATCCTTCTCCAGATGTAAGACTTAAATGAAAGAGGTAATTACATAGCCAGCTAGTCAGCAGGTGACAGATGTTTTTGGTTTTTTTTTAATAAAATGTAAAAAGAAAACATACCATAATTTTAACAGTAAGGTTTACTTATCACAGGTTTTGTCTTTCAAACCACAATTATATAGGCAAAAGGTAAATAGCAACAGCACTATAAGCAAAAAAGTATAATTTTGAACAAACACTAGTGACATCAAATTTTCAATGTCTGTAAGGAAGTCTAGAAGAAAGGTGGATGGGGATAATTGTGACTCTTCCATGTTTATAAAAGCAGCAATGTATAGAATACATGAAGTGGCCATGACATATTGTTTTTCTTTTTGACTTATAATTAAGAATGGAATAAATATGAGTTTACAGGTTAGGGACCAGATCCTGTGCTTGTATAGCATTGCTAGAGTCAATAGAAATCAGCTCATTAACCTCCCCAGGGGTTCTTGTGTTAAATATTATATGAGCTGCTTTATGTGTTCATCTTCTATGTCTCACATACTTCATACAAAGGAAATGTAGGCAGTTTCTTTTTCAGATTGCGTTCAATATTTTATGTGCTGAACAGAGACACTCAGTTTCTTCACTTTTCCTCAAACTTTTTTTTTAATATAGCACCATTTGAAATAGCAGATAATATGGGTAGTGGCTATATCTTAAAAAGCTGCTTCTTTTTCCAGCAGCCACATATTGCTTTAGATTATGTAGGCAATATTTTCTACATCATTTCCAAAACTCTGTTTCAACTGTAAGACAAAATGCAATTATTTTGCTGACATAAATGTAGGTGCAGTAATTATTAGCTACTTATTTTCACAATGAATTGTGAATAAAGATATTTACTCATTTATCTTACTCAGTTATTAGTCTGTATTCTATTCAGTTTTCACCTAGAAACTACATGGAAGTTGTGTCTCAAATGTGCATGTGATTTGACTGTGGTGTTCCAAAAAATGCTGCACACTGAGTAATGCCCTGATTACTGCAGCCACTTATTATGCTAAATCCACACTCATCTTGGGTCAACTGTGCAGCAGAACTGCCTGCAACTTGCAAAATGTTGCATGTCCACAACACATTTCTGTATAACAGGCTCAGTTGAACCATGTACACACCCAAATTCAGTGGTATCCATCTCAGCTGCACACCAGATTTTGGGAAAAAGAGATGGATACGGACAAACAACCTACCCAACTACTACCACCCTCCTAGTTGAAGAAACACTGAGAAATATTCTCTAGGTTGTTCCATCTAATTCTTTCTTCCTCATATCCCTGCCCCAATATACTTAATCAAGAAAGAAGATTCAATTCAATTTAATCTCCACTTACTCACATTTTCTTAGCCTGTTCATTTATTTTCTTTTCCCACAAACTTCATATACTAGTGCTTTGCTATCCACAATGCTGGCTGTGCTCCTCAGTGGAATTCACAGAATCACAGAATGGGTTAGAGTTTGAAGGGATGGTAGTGGGTAATTCCAACCTCTGTGCTCAGGCAGGGTCATCCTAGAGGACATCACACAGGATTGCGTTGAGATGGCTTTTGAATATCTCCAGTGAGGGAGACTCCACAGCCTCCCTGGGCAATCTGTTCAGTGCTCAGTCACCCACACAGTAAAGAAATTCTTCCCCACATTCAGGTGGAACAAGGCACTGTAATCTGCCCCTTCTGCAAGGTGAAATCCCCATCAACCTGCTGGCTTTTGTGCTACTTTCAAAGAGACAATTCCTTACCACCCTGACAATGGAGTGTTGTAATTTTCCATTATGTTGTAGAGGAATTTACAGCCAGGATTAATTTACTTTCCATTTAATCTGCTTCTATAAAGTCTTCAAAATAAATGAAGAAAACAGATCTCAGTGCTTAATGAAAAAGATGAAGTATGAGCTTTGTCACAGAACTACAAGCCTTTCAAATTTTATATTTTATGTCTAGGAAGAAAAAGTATAAACTTCCTTTTTATACCACATTCCCATTTCTGTATAAATTTACACAGCATGCAGTAAATCAGCTTAAAAATAAACTGTTAATATACTTTGCTTGCAAAGGGCAGACCATTAACAGAAAGTTTACTTTAGGCCTTTAAAATTCTTCTCCTATCTTCTACTCTATCTGGCTCTGTGACCTCAGGGGATGTAATCCCTTAAAATGCAGCTCATCTTCAATTAGCAGAGAGAACATATGTACATTCTTCACTGAAATCCCCAGGTATCATGCAATGCAGTTCACTTCAGATTTTACAGTTAATTAAAGCCTCATACACATTTTCTGATTCTCCAGCTGACACTGGAGAATTTTAAAGCTTAGACCATTTTAGCTATTACTCTGCCAAAAAGTTTACTAATAAACATAAACGTTCATGTGCCTTTCTTGCTGACCAACATGCTGTAATGGGAAGTTTATAAACACTGATCTCCTACAAAGAGGATGAGCAGAAACTGAGGTTGCTGGAGAGACCAGAGTTTGAACTGCCTGCATAAAAATAATCCTCCATAATGACCAGAATTCTCTGAGAAAACATACCTTGAAAACTAGCAAATGAACATTGAGAAGAGGTCACAAAACATTTCCAGGTTATCACCTTGAAAACCGGTAAGGAGAAAGTCATCTATTATGAATAATATGCTTAGATCTTGTAGTAGATATAATTTGCAGATATGAGAATAAATACCATGCTTTTTGAGGGAAATAAAGCACATTGTTTTCTCTCCAATCCCTTTCAACAGTCCTTAAATTTACAATATGTTTTCAAATCCTTACCTTTTATTTAGTGTCCTGTGTAAGGAATATGTGTATAATAGTTGCCTGACAGATGCTTTGTTCTCATAAGATGAAGATTCAGTACTACTTTTTTTTTTAGTTTAGTAAAAAATTTTCTAATCCTATTTCTCTTCAGAGCAGTAATTTTTATAAACTCAGTGCTTCTTCCTCCTTTTTTTTTTTTTTTTCATACTCAGCTAATATTGATCTTTCTTTTACCAGGTTGTTACAATCACCTTTTTAACCTGTCATCCTCTTTACCTCTTCTGGTTACTGCTTCTCTTTTCTCCACTTTTCTTCCACCTTCCTTCAATAGCCTACTTTCATCTTTTTAACATTCATGCACTCCTCCTGAACTTTCACTGGACTGAAGGCCCTTGATCATGACATAATCTCATGCTTCAAGAAGTTATTATCTGAAGACTGACTATAAAAATGTCACTGCACTGTTAGTCTCCCATGCATCTCGATAAGAGGTTGATCTTATCAGATCAACAGGGCTTTTGTCTCAAATGAAAATGTTTTTATTCCCTATGTTTAAAAATATCACAGTAGGCCAAGTCGTTGCAGACTCCAGTGTTTCTGAAATGAATTCTTTTATTTCATCTTTTTTTTTTTTTTTTGATTGAAGTTCTTAACACATAAAATTTTCCAGGCACATTTAGTGACTGAAGAACTTAATAAAGACTTAAATCTTCATTCTGTTTCTGATATTGTTAAATCGCACCCTTGATCCTTGTATAAGAAACTGCTTTGAGGTCGAAGAACATACAAAAATGTAATTAAAAGCATAATTAGGGCCCATGTTTCCTCTCATCTGAGTGGTCCCTGGTCCCATGAGGAACTTTGTTTTTTTTAATTAAAATGCAGCTGGGGAAAACATTAGAAAATTAGCCCAAACATTCTGTGTTCATGGGTATTTTGCTCATATCTGTTGAGGTACCAACCTACAACATGTTTTCTGCAAAGACCGTGGGGAGACAAGTCACCATCTGTCAGTGTTGGTTACAAAACAAGGGTTCTGCAAGAGGAATGTACACTGCCAAATAGACTTACATTCTCACATGTCCCACAAGATCCAGGGGCATATAAAGCTAGACCTAGCTTAATGTTCAGCCTCTCCTGAAGTTTAGAAATCTTATGACAAAAGAAGGAAGAGGATTTTTTTTTTTTTACGTTTGAAATATTTCTATTTGTGAAAGTGCCAATAATAAGGTATGAACAATTGTACTGATAGAGGAGCAGGACGGTAATCTACATTACCCTTTCCCAACATTAACATTTTTCCGGTGGTAAAAGGCATATAAAAAGATTTATGTTTCAGAAGCAATTCCTTTTTTTTTCAACAGCATAAACCTGACTACTTTGGGAACACTGTTCTTCATAACTTCTTCTCAGGTAAACTTGCTGTCTGAAAAATACCTTAGCTTACCGGGTATTCTTTCTTGAACATTTTCTGGGTATTCATTATTTTCACCCTATTTCTGTGATTCTAATTTAAAATAGTTTATGATGATTAT
The DNA here is from genome assembly GCA_013398275.1 of Promerops cafer. Classification (NCBI taxonomy): domain Eukaryota; kingdom Metazoa; phylum Chordata; class Aves; order Passeriformes; family Nectariniidae; genus Promerops; species Promerops cafer. Next base: position 718,988 of record VZSE01003443.1, on the reverse strand, counting down.
TTTCTTTTTGTCCCTGTCCCTTATTCATTCTCTTTCAGAAGAGAACTGCATGTATTTCTTTGATATAGAAAGGGAATCTGAAAAAGCTAAGAAAGATTAATGTCTAGAAATGTTGGATGATATAAATCGGTGTATTAATTCCACTAGGTCTGTGCACATTTAACTTGACCTGTTTCTACATCTGCAATAACATATCTCATTTAATATTCTAGATAGTTTCTCATTACCTGTGGTGGATTTGTATTTCTGTGGGTCTCTTTACTTTGTCTGTGGATGTATTTGGAGTTGAGAGAGAAAAAATTACATTATTCTATAAATTTGAAACTATTTAAATGAAAGCAACTCTTGCACAGAAAAAAATGACAATACTCTGTAATTTCCTCTTTTGTGAAAGCTTATAGCTCTCATATGTTATCACATAAATGAAATTACTTGGCCCACTGCTGGCCATGGAAATCAAAGAAACAACCCTTTAATGTTATGATTACTTTCTGTCAGAATAGCAACCCACTGTAACTTGACAAAGTGAAGTAGAAATGTAGGTGAACTGTAAATGCTCACCCTAAATGAAATAACAAGCTTCTAACACAGGTGGTTCTACAAGGTCGGGGGAAAAAAAAAATTAAAACCACAAAACCTTAGATTTCCTGATAATATTATACAGTAATATAATTTCTTACAACTCCTCTGCCGCAGATTAAGAATGCTGAGCACATTTATTACAGAGTCTCAGTTAACTGCCAATAGGAGAGGAACACAAAGAAAGGATGTACTGTAGCTTCCATGAAAAAATTGGTATTCTTCTCCTCACTCACCTATAAAATTATTGTTGAGTAACAAGAAACTGCAGAAAAAAAATATTACTTCTTTATCAGTCCATGTCAAGATTTCACCCATATAGAGAGTTGGAGAGCTTGCTATATAAGTTTTCCTACTAGTCATCTTTGATTTTTCCAGATTCTGGGGAAAATATAAGATTTTCTTTAAGAATACAGTCAGAATTTTATGCTTTGGAATTTCTTTAATAAAATGTAAATTGATAAAATCTCTTTAACTTGGTGATAATACCAGATAATGGGCTAGATTCCAAATGCGGCAAATAATTTTGGGGTCTTCTTTTTTGGGGGGTTGTTTTTGGGTGATGTACATAAAATTTTCCTTCCTCAACAGTTTTTTAAAATTAACCTATTCATTTTAGCATTTTAGTATCTTCTTATAATTGAGTGAGAAAACAGTAATCACATTACTGGAATTAAGAAAAATGACACGGGTAAATACTAAATGATGAAGAAAAGCTTAATATCATTACAGAATTATAAGACCGGCAATATCCCAGGGTTAACAGAGAAACACATTCATATCATTAAATTAAGCTTCATTAGAGTCAAATAAAATTAGGATGTATTGTACATAAATTCTGCATAATCTATAGAAACTTGTTTTAAGGTATCTTTTAAAATCAGTAGTTTTTTCAAGACAAACTTGCCTATGCTTTTAAGATACCCAGGGGAGTATTTATGACTTAAGCTTGGATTAATCTATATCAAATACATCTGTGAATGATTACCTTAACAGCTCAGTAATTCTCTAAATGACTCTGATACATTTAGTAATGTACATGGACTACAAGAGATATTTAGTTAAGGGGGAGTATGTGATTGTTAGAGGGAGCACCAGAGAAATGTGAAGACAAGCTGTGCTCTAAAAGAAACAGTTATTTTCTATAGATTCTAAATGCATTTATACATTTTGGAAGGGGTGTTGCTTGTTGTTGTCATCATCATCATCATCCATTCCCACCTGCATTAAGCTCACATCAAAACAAAATCATACCTTGGATCTGGAAGGATCTTGGGTGCAAGGGAGGGAAAAGGTGCTTGGAAAGCAGTAGTTGTGGATGTCAGCATTTTGTCAGGGACAGACAGCCATCTAAGAAAGCTTAGCTCTGCTGTGTCCTTCTGATTTCTTATTTGGTTCTTCATTTGTGTCTGCTTGCCTCTTTTTTGTGTTTGTGTTTAGGAATAAAACAGCATTGTGACTTTAATAAACCTGTTGTTTTTTGTTTTTGTTTTTGTTTTGTTTTTTAAATCTAGGGTTACCTATAGATCTGTGCTATATGTATTTTAAGATTATTTTTAGAATACAGCTCACAGAAGAGCAAGGCAGAGGCAAATTCAGTTAGCAGTATATAATAGCCCATATACTGTATGATTTATAGCAAATCCCTAATAAACAATATGCTAGAATGTATGGTTCTTCACAAAGAAGTATATTTTTTGTTGGTGACTTCTTTTTAATTTTTACTTTTAGGCCCTGCTTTCATCTACCCTCCAGAGCCAGATTTTTGTATTTTTTATGAAGGATTACAAATATTTCCATCTGCAACTGATTAAGCATTTTAAATATTTTCATTTTGTGGGATTCTATTGTTTAACCATTTATCACAGCACTCTCAAGAAATCATAATCTGTGCAGAATGAAGTTGAAGGTAATTTCAGATCATCTCCCATTATATTTTCTCTTAATCAGTTATTTAACCCAGGGAATAAGATTTTATTTCATAGTGAGACTGATTTGACAGTATTGGGTCCTAAAGCATACATAAATTGCCATAGGGTATATGCCAATGAGAACTTGTATATCTGACAGGTAAAGACGTGATCAAGTTTCCTTTGCAGTGGTAAACCAAGCATGCTGTCATGCTCCCTTTGCAGTCCTGTTCCTCAGAGGACATAGGATAATAGCTGAACTTAAAGATGTCTGTCTGTTTAGATCCTAAACATTAGTTACAGTGACTAAACAGAGATTCTTATAAAAACTCTCATGTTTTCTTCATGTAAATGTACCAGATGTTGAGTCATCTAACGTAGGAGGTATATTTATTATTTAGTTAGATCATTTGTCTGTCATTACATTCTCTTATGCCACACAAGTTTGGAGGTAATAAATAAGAGTGTTAGATGAACATAGTTTTTCTGAGAAAAGCAACTTCATACCATTTTTGTTTAAATCTTTTATGAAAACACAGCCAAATCAAGAGTAGAGCTTTCTTTTTCCTAAGATATACAAATGCTTAATAAACATTAGACATATACAGATAGTGCAATTGGATGAAGATGTCTGCTTTTTTCTGAGATATTCTTGATGGCATTTCAGATTAAAGGATTGATCAAGAGTTTCCATATCTCAGAGTAAAGATCACTGAAAAAGCAAAGAGAAACAAAGGCTGGCCCATCACTGAGAAAGAAATCTCAGCCACACAGAGTGCTGGGAGACTGCAGGGGTAAGAACAAAGTGCTGTGTTTCTCTGATCCGTGTCAGAAGATTTAGCAATTGTTTAAAGAAAATGGTCACAGACTAGATAACATTTGGAAAAGAATAAGATTGTAAGAAAAACTACATGAAAAAGTGAGAGATGGTTGCTAAAAGAAATTACTTGTATTAGAACCAAGTTATTACCTAAAATATTATGATCTCAATAAGATTATAAATTGTTTATTAAATCAATTTTTTTGTGATAAACTATAAAAACTGCTTTCTAGTATTTTTTTCATACACTACTTCCATGGGATTATGTCCCATAACAGGGGATGGGGAAGGAAAACACAAACACCATTCCTTTTGGTTTCACCAGGCCTCTTATTAAATGGAAAATTCAGGATTGGTCTTTGATAATCCATCTATAATATTTACTCAACAGAAAATGATAACAGTGAGATTTCCAGCAAGGAAAAGAAAAAAGAAAGGTTTAAATGACACGGCATGTTTATAAGAAGATTGACCTAATATTCTAATAAGCACTACTGCCCGAAGAAAAAGATGAAAAAAAGACACTTTAAAGATGAGCTCAGCTTGGGAAAAAAAAAAATAAATGAAAAAAAAAGAGGAAAAAACATTCTGAAGTTTGCACTCAGTCTTTTACAGTCTGTCTTCTAATTTATACAGTGTGAGCTAAAGTTACAAGCATAAATAGGGCACAAAATATACCTTTTACAGAACATATCAGAGTTCTGAGGAAAGCACATTTAAGGCTTATACAAAGATACACAGTAATCTATTTCTGAAGTAGTACTCGGTTTCTTCTTAAAGGCAAATGAAAAAAAAAGTAAATATTCTGGAAATGAAGAAGGGAGTGATCCATTTCCTGACCTATAGTGTCAGCTGAATGCAAAACTCTCAGTAGAACCTACTAACACAGAATGTCAGAGCCCTGAAAGACACCAGTTGGATGTTCCACACATATGCCAGAAATACATTTCCTGAATGTGATAACAATGATGACAAGAGTTTGTCCAGTACAGTAGGTACCTTGGAAAAGATAAGTGCTACAATAAAGTATAAAGAAAACTGCTATGAAAGTAAGGGAATTCTTGAAATCTTGGATTAATAAAAAGTTGATTGCTAGACTCTGTTTTGTGTTGAGCTCAGCAGTTCTTAAAATAAGGTTGTGGACAGTGAGGCTGCACAGAAGCTGCTTCAATATTCCGTAAAGATCTTTGTGGGTCACAAGCTATAATGTACTAATAAAGTCCTTCTTCCATTTCTCCTCAGTAGAAATTAACCATCTTATATCAACATCTAGTATTCTTATTGAATTTAATGAATTTCTTATTACATTTATTGAATTATACCTGTAATTTTCTTCCTCATTATCTCAAACACTCCCTCAGAGATTATTGGGGTTGAAGGTTTGCTGGAAGTGATATTGGTGGTGTTTTAAATGAACAAGAATGAATCTTGAATTTCCTTCTGCTAGGCCCAATAAGCTTCACATAATAAACATATATTTGTTTTATACATTTTATAATAGTATCACCAATTTATTGTTTCTTAATGTTGGCAGAATCTTCCCAGAAATATTGTTTGTATCTTATTTATTGATGTCATTCATTGGGGTGGGATCCTGATGAACTGCATGAGGAAAAAAATCCTATAAAACTATATGCAACTATTTGTGTTTTAATAATCACTCTTTTACTAAGTACTTACGTAATAGGAAACTAAAAGGCTGGGGCCAAATATGTATGAAATGTTTTTCAGATAAATATAGAAAATAAAGAACTGAAAAAGTTCATTCATGGCAAATACAAAGTTGTTAATTAGTTAATGTTACTAAAGACTGTACAGAGCTCTAAGTTTCTCACTGATTCTCAACATGGAGAAGGAAAAAAAAAAAACGGAACTGTAGATTTTTCAATTCCTAAAAAATTACTATTTTACAAAATAAATTATGTTTCCTTTAATTAACACCACGTTCAGATTATGATACACCATGCTGTCCATAAGCTGTATTTTGACAATAAAGGAGGCACTAACTCCTCCTGCTTGTAGTATTATGGCAGATGCTCCCCTTCCCATGCCTTCTCATGGTGTCATCAGTTTTGTTTTGTTGTGTTTTTTTTTCTTTGTTTGCCTTTAAGCAGATTTTTTTTTTTCCTAACAAAAGCATGATTTGAATAAATGAATAGGTTAAGGAACAGATAAGAGAAAGGGATGGGGAAGAGGAGAAAGACAAAATGGATAAGGAAAATAGAAAGGATGAGTGAATGTAAACAGGACAGGTAATGAGTCAGGGCAAGCAAAAATTAATTCCTTATTCCTGCATTTTCTTCCTAGTACTACTAGAAAGCTAAATGACAGTAAGAGTATTATTAGACATGTGCATCAGTTCAATTTAGAGATTTTAGTGGCTTCCTAAAAATAGAGATTTCTTGGGTTTTGATTGAGATGTGTCCTTTATAATAATGCATAACACTTTTGCTTCTCAAATGTGAAAGCCTTCTTACTCAAAAGAAATGAGGAAGACATGAACTTGGACAAACAAAAATGATGTATGAAAAGATGGCAATGAGGAATGGTAGAAAGATAATGACAGGTCAATATAAGGTGATTCAGATACTGGATCACTGACAAAGCTCACTGAAGGCAAGTATAACCTTTCCATTCATTTAAAGGAACTTTGGATGGTGTCCAGAGAAAAACAAAATGAAAAGAAAATAACATGTCTGGGAAAAAAGGAAAGGTATATTATCAAATATTGACCAGGAAATTACAAAACATTTTATTTATAACATTTATTTATAAACATTTGTTACTCATTTGTTACTAGACTCCTGAGCAATAGTTTGGACTTTCAAAAGAAAAAGGGGAGCGGGTGCAGGGAGGCAAAACATTACGTATCTTTTTGTTGCAGTCTTATTTTTAAAATATTATTCAGAGATTTTAAACTTTTTTTTATTACAAAGTCACCTTTAGAACCAAGTAGCCCATTTTGTTAAATTTAAATACACCAATAATGTAACTTTGAATTTATATAAGAATAATTTGTACCTATTACCCTATAGTGATATTTTATGGAAGAATTACCATTGCAGCAGGTAATGATGATATTTCTACTACCAAAAACTATCACACAGTTCTGTAGGCCACAAGGAATTTATGAAAAAAAGAGTGAAGGTCAATAATATCAAACTGTCCAAATAATGGAAGGTGTTTGGTCCCAAGGTGTGATTCCATATGGTACACATGCTTGCAAAGACAACACTTGGGTCTTTGGGGATTTTTTCCCTTTTCTGGGTGCTCCTGGCTGCAAGCTGTGGGCAGAACTGATCTGAAGGGCTGGTCAGGTGAGGCAGGTTTTGAGGCCAGTCACAGGGGTACAACGTGCTCTGGGACAAGCATAAGGGAATGAAGCTCTTTGGGGCAGGAAACCACCCTGCTGATGCTGCAGACAGGCTTCCCTGAATTTGGGCTAGCCAGCAAAACCAGGGCTGCCCACACTCCAGAGCTACTTCTACTGGCAGCCTGTTTTTGTCATGCACCTGAACCATCTCCAGGTGTACAGCAGTGTGAAAACAGAAGTAAACGTACAGCACTATAAAAGTAGGTAAATTTTAGTTGGTGTCTGTGTAGATGAAGTTATCAAAAAAGCAGAAAAAAACAGGGAAAAATATCTTATCATGAACCAACTGGTACTGTTCTGTGGGAAGACATCATCAGAGACACTCATGCCCTTTGGAAACCGAGACAGTGTCTAGACTTCAGCACAGTAACGAGACTGTAATTCAAATGGCAAAATGCAGAATGCTTCTCCTGTAACACTGTTCAAATCAATTAAAAAATGTAGATCGATAATGTCAAATTGAATTGCTTTGGGATTATTTAGAGGCTCCTCTTTTCCCAGTAGTCACATGTTTAAGGACTGTTACAAATTGTTCCAAGTATTAGGGGCATCAGCTGGACCAAACAAGTTTATTATTTGCAAAAAAGAAGTGCTAAAGTAACAACTAAATGTAAGCAATATTCATGCTATGAAAACTGCATAGCTAAAAAATGAATAGAGCTTGTTCTCTTTTTCCCTCTGGTCCCAATCTGCCCTCTATGTAGATTATTCTGGAAAACTTGACTCTGCATGGGGCACTTGGACAGTCTTTGATCTTCTCAACAACTTTAGTGAAACTAAGCTTTTTTATGCTGTCAGAAGTACTGGAAAGGGTTTCTGTAGCCTAACATCTGACCTTTCTTCTGACCTCCGCTTGTTGTTTTTGATTTTGGGACTTTGTAAAAATTTTATGTTAGTCTTTCTAACAGTTGTAGTCAAAATACTTGTACTACAGTTCTTTCCTTTTCCTTATTCTTGTCAGAATGCTTTCCCTACTTATCTGAGTCTATGCTTCTGCAGTGCTGCCAACTGGTATTACTCTTATTATCATAAATATAGGCATTATGGAGTATTTTATGGAGTTTTATGAAAGGTTGATATAAACTGTTAAATTTTATTCACCATGGATGCCATCTCACTTTAATTAATAAAAATGCTACTACCTGCTTTTATTTTCAGTTGTACTAACACAACTCATGACCATATGCAAAAGGACTCTTCCTCTTTGCAGGGCAGGAGGGAGAGGAGAATACAGACTAAAGCACTAGTTCTCTAAGAGTTAGACAGAAACACTGCTGATGCTGCAGGTGAGTGTGTAGGAGAGATGATGTCCAAAACAGGAAGGATAGTAAGTATTGCCAATAGAATTCCTAAAGTAAGAAATGTTGGGATGTTTTTGCATCCATGGTTAAGATGGCACTTGTCCTTTAAGAGATTTCATATGGATTTAGATTCAGAAGTTTTCCTTAAAAGAAAAAGACAGAACAAAACAAAACCAGCATAAAATAAAAAGATCTGAAAGTAATTATTTAGATAATTTCATGATTTTTGACTCATTTCAATCTCACAATACTACTTTAGGTTTCCCTTTTGGATAACCTATGATTGATGTTAATGGTACTATTTCTGTTCTCTTAAGTTAAACGGCATTTGTAGGAGACAGAGATAAATGAATCAAATAATTTTGAATCAGAACCACTGCAAGAGGAGCGAATAGCTTTCAACAAAAGATAACTCCTGCAGTTACTATTTATGAGTCAAGATTAGATATCATTCAATCTTGTGCTAGTGTCTCAGAAATTCTGTTGGCAAGTCCCTCATTCTGGTTCAGATTTTCAAGGGATCACAAATACATTAAATAGAAGGTTATTCTTCTAACCTGAACCTCCAAGTACAATTACCACAGAGACATGACTCTATTAATGTAATTACAGTTCTACCACTCTAAAATCTCCATTATACCATATGTTCTGCTGCAGAAAACATTTGTGTAAAACACTATCCCTTGGTAATCAGTCTTCCTGCTTCCTTCTAAAAAGCCTCATAGCACTCAGTATTTTTAAAAGATATGCTTCAAAGGATGCCCTCTGAAGCTGTGTGCAATTTTGCATCTGTATCTTCTGTTTTATGTAGAAACTTTCATGAGTATTCAACTGCTTTTTCAATAAAGCTTTCCAAACTAAGAAAGCACAGTGGACAGCACTTAGGCTTTCAGGGGGGTTTTAAGACATCTGTTTGGTTTTGGGTTTTTTGGGTTTTTTTGTTTTTTTTTTCTTTTTTTTTTGCAGAGAGCCTCTGGCTTCAGATAGGGATACAGGCCACCAAACATTTTACATAGGTATATGCAAATTTTTCCTGTCAAGAATCAGGGAAGATATTCTAAGATCAGGAAATATAATCCAAATCACAGAAATTCAGATAATGATGCTAGGTATTAATAATTATATGTACCATGACAAAATACTAATAAACTTCTAAATTAGGAGACTAACCCAGGTACACTGAAAAGCTAACTCTCCTTTTTCATTTTCTCAAATGCAATATCCAGACTTTGGAATCTGATATAGTGAACTCCAATCTGGCAGAGCTTTATTTTTTTTCTCTCCTTGCTTTTTACAAAAGTTTTGTTTATGAAAAAAAGTCAAATTATTTGGAAAGCCATTCTTGCACTGTTTTTCTCTTTCCACTTGCTATACGCTTTTCCTTTTTACAGCTCTTTACTTAATCTTTGTAAATGGTATTTGTCAGTGTACTCACCAGTCTTGGAGCAAATTGGACATAACTAAGCAACATCACCTTGGAAAAGCTGAAAACGCTCCCAAGCCATAACATGTTGGATGGTTGGTACACATGGAGCACCAGCCTCACTCCACTCGGTGGGCTGTTTCTCACACTACTGCTGTTCACTCTGTCAACCTGCAGGGAGTAATGAAGGGTGAATGCAACTGACAAAGGCTTGGAAAGCAACCAGAAACCCTTTTGCCAAGCAGATATTTTTCATCATTATTACTATATTTATTATTTCACTCCTCTTTGTTTTAGCAAAATAAGTTGCTTCACTTCCCCTCCAGTGCTGGTAGTCAAAAACAGTGAGGTGAAGGCAAATCAAGTAAAGGTCAGTCCTGTTAACCAGAGGAAAGCCTCAGGTCACACACTACTGTGATCATAATTAGGCAGCGTATCTTCGTGCTAGTTAAAGGTTAAATGAGTGGAAAGAAGGGGGATATGTGTAATGGAAAACAAGGAAACAGAAAGGAATGTAATCTTTTCAGCAGCTTAAAGGTGAGACATGGCACAGTTTGTTGTATGAGTGCATAGTCACAGGGTTGGCGAGCCCTGGAACACATTGAAGAAGTTGTCCCACCACTTCTGAACTAGGACAGAAGTACTGCATAGAGAGAAGAAATTAATTCTAGAAAAAATCAGATTAATGTGAATTAATACATTAGCATACCAGTCAATTAGACTTGCTAAATATTATTAGCCAGTGAAAGGACATCTTCTTTTACATGCCCAGTGGACATATACTTCTGGAGCTTTAACTAACAGAGGAAGGCTATACTGAATTAAAAGTACATGTATTTGCTGAAGCAACAGTTAAGGAGACTGTGGACTGCCCCCCTATACACACAAATAGGAACACCCTGTTTCGTATTGACACAATCCAGTATGTACATGACCTCCTAAATCTGTGAAGTTTTAACAGGACTGGATTCCCAAACACAATGCAACCCTCACAGAATAGCTGTGTGGTTTACTAAAAATACTGTGAGGGAAAAGGCTATTGTTTGGTTTTGGGTTTGGGGGTCTTTTAGTTTGGGTGAGATTGGTTTTTGCTTGATTCTATTTCTGCTTCAGTGGAAAAAGAAAAACACTAACTAATGTTCTTTGAGCACAACATGCCAATCATGTCTTCTTTTAACTAGTCTCCTGCTGCATGCTAAATCTTTATTGTGCCTTTGCCACACAACAGGCCTCTGTTCTAAAGGATAAACCTTGTGGGCCAAGGAACATCTCTGCACATTTATTTAGTCATGCAGAGGTATATGTGTGCTAAGAAAACCACCAGGCTGATATGCTCCAATTCTCATGTCATGACAAACAAACAAACAAACAAACAAACAAGCCTCAATAAAGCTAAACCTACTTAAGGCACAGCAATGCAAATAACTTGAACCATCACTAGCAAACCAAATACTTCCATGACTTTTCTTCCCATGCTACCAGTATTAGGCATACCTGAGATGAGCTGGAGCATAAGATTTGTAGATGAAAAACTGAAAGATATAGTTGACATAAAATTTTCTCTGCTTCAGCTGAAGTGACAGTGAAAAAGATTTTGTCCCTGGAGGGAAAGGAGGGGAGCTACAGAGCTTCTGAAAGCCACTGAAAGAATCAGACCATAGTCAGTGTCTTTAGGGAAATCTCATCTTACTGGAGCTGAGTAAACGAAGCCTGGGATGTTGCAGGGAAGAGTTCAAGTTCACTCTTCTTCTGCTGCCTGCAGTGTTCCTTTGCCATTCCCCATTTCATCTCAACTACTTCCTGCATCCCCATATGCTGATCAAGCCAGCCTTTTCCAAGCATATTCTATGCTTGGCTTCCAAAATTTCTTTCTACCAGTGCTGTGGCTATAGATCCTTCTCCTCCATGCCTTCCTGATCTTGTAATAAAAGTTAATTATGATTGAATAGAAAGTAAATCTGTATCTTTAGATCTATATACAAGCAGTTTAGAGTCACATGCTTTTAAAGCAGAGAATTTGCATAGGCAAATTGCACTTACAAAAGTACCTTTAGGATGAGGCTCAATGTTTTCTTCTTTCCTTGTAATTTAGAAATTATGTAGTACAATTACAGGGGTGCCTTGTTAAATAGACTCTTGTTCCTCAAAATTGGATAAGAAAATTAATTCCTTGTCCTGTTTTTCCAGGTGATTCAGTTTTACCCTGAAGTTACCACATCTACCTACCTCTTTAAGTGTAGTGTAGATTTGGCACCTATTAAACTCTGGTGTGTTTACCCAGTGAATGGCTACCACCAGTAAGGAATGATTATTTGATCAAATTCATCATGTGATCATGAGTTCAGTGTTAACAAGATGGACATAAAACATGCTACAAAGGTCACTAAAGAGCCGACTGCAGAGATTAAGCCTTTTGATTACTATCAGGTGTATCACTGTAGAATGCAGTTAAATAATTTTTCTGACATGAATGGAAAACCTTTTCCTTTTTTACAGAAAAGCTTTTAAAGACTGCAATGCATAAATTATCAGAGCTACTTTCAGCACATTTAAATTCACTCCTAATTTAAATGTAACAATTAAAAAAATTAAGCCTCTAACTGGTGCTCTAGAGATTTGCATAAACCTCTTAAATACACAAACTGTCTCTCAGCTGAACTCCTGACTTTTAAGCTTCCCTTTTTAAATGATAGTTCTATTCTATAGGGAAAAAAACCTTGTATTGTTTTTGAAGATCATTTTAAAAGAGGCTATACACTATTCATCCCTGCTAATAAGATTGCAGAGACACTGACTAAAATGAACTTCAAAATTTTTTAAAAGAAATTTTAGAGCCCATGTCCCGGTTTAAGACAAGTTAAGGGGGGTGGACACTCTAACATGCACCATATCCTCTTTAAGTTTTAACAACTCCCTTTTTCACCAGTCAGGAGAGATTAATGAGAGTAGATATAAGTGAAAAAATAACAGTTTACTAAAAAAACAAACAGCAACATACTTCAGGAAAAAAATATCAATAAATAATCAGTCGGTACAAAGTCACTAAATCTCACAGACACCCCGGGAACAAAGAGAAGCAAAAATGGTGGAGTGTGGGAAATGTAAAAAGCAGAGGATCCCAAGAAGGTATAGAGAGTAGAAAATCTCAAAACTTTGCAGTGTGAATCATGAAGCAAATAGATACAATGATGGTTGCCACAAGGACAAGAACAATAACTGGGTTTTTGAGTTAGCAAAGTCAGGATGCGAGGAAACAGAAAAATATGCTTAGCAAGACAGTGGAAAGTTTTAAGCTTGATAATGGATTATTGTGTATTGTTTCTTAGAGCATACAAGCAAGCATTGTTAGAAGCAAGTGTACGTGTGCTTTTAGTGATTTTTAGGGCAAATGTCTGTAAGCTTTCACAGTATGCTATTGGCTGAAAAAACTTCAGAAATGTTCTGTTACAGAGATAATTTTTGTCTGCTGTGGCGTGCGTGAGCTTTGTCATCTTCCCTGTGTCTCTCACCTTGGATTGGAAGAGACCGATGACAGAATAAAATGGACTGCACTGCTGAGTTGCTCCCGTCCCATTTGTTTTAGCTGCCTACTCCAACAGTGGAGAAGCCCCTCCCCAAGATGGGTGCCTCCATGATGACCCTGTGGAGAGAGACAAAGGGAAAATGGTGGACAAACCCTACTTGGCTTAACCTTTCCTCTGGACCAAAAAAAAAAAAAAAAAAAAGAAAAGGGGGGATAGCAGCTTATGAAGCAGTTCTGGTAGCAGATGGAAATTGATGGCATTGCTCGGGGAGCTGTGGCCCCACTGTGTCAGCCTCTGGTTCACTGGGTGTCAGTGCTGCTATCCTAGGTTGCTGTCCCAATAGGGAAGGAAGAAAGTGTCCCCTGGAGCACTGAAGAATGGTGGCCTGATCTCGACCAGCTCACGATCCGTGCTGGCAACAGGTGTTGCAAAATTCACTATGAAACACTTTGGAACTTGTAAAATGCGGCTTCTGTGGTTGCCACTTGGGGATGTGCTTGAAGCAACCCACTCTGTGTCCCAGAGAGAAACAAAAGAAGGCTCCTGCCTTGTGTTGCCTCAGCTCTCCCCATGAGAACTCCAGGGAAAAGCAAGAGCCAAAAGGGCTGGATCTGTATGCCCTGATCTTAAAAAGACTCGGCACCCCAAACCTTGGCAGTTTTGTTTCTGGCTGCACAGATAGATATGGAATACATTTTGGGTTACCCAGGGTATTTTCCACCCCTTATTCCATATCATGTCCACATGAATACCTTTCATCTGTACACATATATACATGTGACTATATACAAATACAATTACTATTTCAGTAGCCACTGACCATTGCCCAGGATATGGATTTAGTTCATTGGTCCATGCTGGGTTATGTATTTGTTGAGGGGGGAACTCCCAAACTATTAAAGCAGAGTATTCCTTCAGAACTTGGACTATATCTTCCCACATTTCATGCCAGTCAGGATTTTCTGCCATTGGGGCAGCTCTCCAGGCAACCTCTCTGGAAATCTCAGCCCTGATTCTCAATGAGTTGTAAGCTATATAGAGGAGACATAGCAGAATTAGCAACAAAAATATGGTGTTTTGAACATTCAGAGGGAAGTGAACATTCTCAAAAGGTGATGTATCAGACCTGGAGTGGGGGAAGGAGGTAAAAGGCTAGGAAAAATCATTCCCTCTCTTTCTTCCAACAGGCTGGGTGTGATTATTTATAGACCCCCACTAACATATTGAGTTATGCAGGATAGCCCAGTATAAGGTAGCATTCTCTTTTTATCCAGATATGAATATCCCTTTCTTTCTCCCTTCCATACTGCTGAGGTTCAGAACAAGAAGAGAAGGAATGAGTAAGAGAAACCTTACAGTATACAGTAATACACTGTATACAGGACCATCAATATTTAATCCTGTATTAGTGACAGGTTTAAGTTTTAGTATTTCATGAGCCATCTGACTTCAAATAGATGTTTTATCACATTAGAAAGGGGAGAGTCTTCCCTTCCTATGAGAGATGGCAGTCCTTCCTAGGTCTGGCAGGCTGGAAGATATTGGTTCATAAAATCTTGACACTGGAAAGCAATCTTAGGTAATATTCAGAGGTCTGCATGGCTTGTTGTTTATAACTTTTCTTTCCCTCTCAGCCTGCAGAGTTCAATTCAAAATTCAGTTTTAGTCTAGAACAAATAAAACAATAGTCATAAGATTCAAAATTTCTAAATGCTATTCTAATGAAATATGCAAGAGAAGAAAATGAACCACAATGAAAATATAGGGGACTTCTTATTAACATTTATGTTGCTTTATCTTTCCTCTTTGGAATAATGCTGACTTAACACTTGTCTCAAGGTGTATAAGAGTAAAACCAAAGACATATACCTAAAAATTATATGCCTCCAGCCACTAGCAGTCAAAAAATGTACTTCATAAAAGATTCAAACTTGAAAGACTTACATTTCATTTCAAAATTCACGGAACAGCATTTAAAAAAAATTAAGGTTTCACATCTTATGTTCAAAAGTTAAGGACAAAAAGTATCCTAAGATGAAAAGACAGGGAAGTAAGTGTGGTAGCAAGAAAAGAGATGAGAGATGAGCAGAAACAGAGCACAGAGGGAAACAAAACATCATTTTACTTGTTAATTGTGGAATTAGTTCTGGAAGCACCAGGAGATATCTAACATGGAGTCTCTTGATTTTTCACAGCAGCACTGCTTTCTAATTGACAAGCACAGTCATCCTTATACGAAATCTTCTTTTTCAAAACTGGAGATAACCATGTGGGAACACTAACAACTGAAATTTTAAAGTAAATTTCTGGTTTAACAAGAAGCATCGGGTACTTCATGGCAAAGGATATTTTATTAACATATTAAACAGACATGAAAAAAAGGAGCTTCAAGGAAAGTGTTTTCTCAGCCAGAGCAACTCTATGATTCTATGCAACTGTAGTGTGGTAATAAAATTTAAAATAAATGCATATCATGATAAGTAAAAAAAAAAAACATAGGGTGTTAATTTGTGCTTATTATTTATGTGATTGTACAGATGATCTACATATATCAAGTACAGGAAATGCAATTCTATGTATAGACTAATCAATGAATTTAAAAGATTAAATATTATTTAGTTATCAAATTGCATATGGTTGAGTAGGCGCTCATATAGACACTGTATGTGTAAAAATATTAGATTCAAAGACCATTATATTTTTAATATATTTTAAATAATATTTAAAGTGCTCAGGTTTAGATACTATTTCCTAGTCAGACTGATAAACAGAGAAGCCAAATACATTTGAAAATGCAGTGAACCAAGTTCTGTTCTTGCTAACACTGACAGTTTCATTTAGATAAATCTGAAAATAATTTCACCCCACTACTGTATCTTTATTCAATTAAATCCCTTTAATAGCATTAAATCTCATTTAGAAAGTTCACAATCCATAATTAGCTGTTTCTTTGAATCTGGTTGTTAAAAATGTGGTTTCAGAACAGCTTACCATTCAAATAGTGTCTATGCATGGAATAATTGATTTGTCCAAACTTGCCAATTTTAGACATTACTCACTAATTAACATTAAAATTCACATGATTTTACTATTTGTTTTCATAAGAGCACTAACTATTAAGTAATACCCTGACCTTTAGGAAAAATTACATTCAGTACAAAAATTAAGCCCAGGTTTTAAGATTTAGTCACTAATCTCTACAAAAGGGCAGAAAGAAAGCAAAACAAAATAAAATCCCTTGAAGTCCCATTCTGTCATTCACTTTCAACTATTCTTCTGTGTTTCTGCCCCTTACATTTAATTTTATTTCATTACATGGAACAAGACTAATTCTTCAACAATCCAGTTTGATTCTGCTCATTCATTTTACCCCCTTTGACCATTACCTTTTTTAACCCTGAAGTATTTTGTAACAGAATTAATTTTAATTTAATTTGTTTTATTAACCCAAGTTTTTTCCAATGTTTCAAATATAAGTGATATTAAATGGTGCTACTTCATCTTGTGAGGTCCAGACATCCTGCAGAATACTTCTATTTTACCAGTAGTATGTGAAGACCAGATATTTTTTGATATGGAATATTTTGAGTTGATTTATTGCCATACATTTTACTTTTTCTAATATTTATTTTATAAAATGTTTCCATGAGTTTCATTTTCTCCTCTGCTGCACAGAAAGGTAATTGCGAGAATTTTCAGGGAAGAAAAAAACTTATTTCACCTGAAAATTCTCATAATGAAAACATCAGTCTAGAACTGAAGTTAAGAATAAACATGTGAGAAAGTATGACATAGATAGGGAAGAAAAGCCACAACTATTAGATCTAAAAATAGCAAACTGAAGATCATGAGGAAAATCCATTATAACAGTTTTTAGAGACATGATAGGATCCTGCAAACAAGGGTATCCTCTGTGACCTTCCTGAGTGATACTCTATAAATGTGGTTCCACGTCTGTGATGGAGAAGAATTGGGATTCAACCACAGAAAAGGTCATTCAGGTTAGATCAGAGAAAGTCTTCACAGAAGTAACCCACCTATTCTGGAAATAGAATGACTATGTTGGATGAACATACCTGAAATGACACAGATATATTTTGTTTTAGCTGATGCAGGGGATCAACAGTGTTGCTATCAAAGTTATTCTCAGATCTGTATTTTTGCAATTTTTATGGATTTACAGAGGTTTCAAGTTAAATAAAACTAATTTCTATATACATCAAATCTTAAAAAATATAAGAAAGCAGAAAAAATGCTCACAAATCTCACTGAACAAGATCATATCATTGTCCAAATGATTGTATCACAGTTATTGATCTAGAAGCTATATGAATAGAGTTCACGTAGCTTAGCTGAATAAAATACAACAAAGAAATATAGGCAGTTTTGGGATATGTGACAAATTAAAGTTTTGATTGTAGAAATACATAATGAACTATTAAGCCAGAGAATCTAGGATAAAGTAAATCATACCTGCACACCAAGGAAATCAAGCAGCTCAGCAGTATTGAGTTACATGGGGCCTCTGTAGTTTGCCACAGCAGGTTTAAAGATGGAATTGCTTTTTGGAAACTTCTCTACACTTACATGTACCATACTGCACCAGCGTGTTTGGCTGTGGCTGAATCTTCATTTTACCACAGTGGAAGTCATAATTTGCTATCACTACGTGCACTCACTGGTTCCTTGCATCAGTGAACTAGAGAGGAGTCAGTGAAGAAAATGTGACTTCAAAAACACTAAGGTGTTTGAAGTGCCCTGACTTCCTCTACTATTTGTTCTGATGATGTGTTGCCTTAGGAATACTCAAAAGCACCAAAGAGTTTCTCTCCAGCTCCCATGATCTGCTTGACACAAGGAGCATTGATTAGCTATCAGGGAGCTATGAATCATCTCCCAGTTCTATTGATAAGTTAATATTCACCTTAGGGGAGGTAACATGCCACAGAAGTGCTAATGTACACGAGAAACTTCTGACCTGCCCGTTCAGACTGCAGTACCCCATCCCCCTCCTACGCTCTGCTTTTGAAATATTTCCTACTCAGGAGCCAGGGAATTGGTTCCATCAGCTGTAGAAGTGATGGCTTTTCCACAGGGAGGATATTTTGGGTTTGCTCCTTTCTGACCCAATTATGCTGCCTGAAGGCAGCCGATATGGCTGCATGTGTCTGAAATGTACCCCCTGAGCTTCTCACAGACCTTCAGTGACTCGGAGCAGTCAAGGTCTGCTGCTAATGGTTTCAGTAGGTAATAGGTCCTCCATTTGGCCTGTCACTTAAGGGAGGGAGAAGGAAAGCAGGTAGCATTGAAAAAGGATATTTATTGGTGCAGAAAAAAAGGAGAATTGATCTTAAATGGGAAGAGACAGAACGTAGCTAGACAGAAAATCTGTAAAGTGGTCCTGAACCTCGATCTGCCTGATGCAACTGGTGACATGGGTCTACTCTGCTCCAGAGGCAGCTTTGCTAGAAAACAAGGAAGAAATTATTCCTTAGGGACGGGAGTTCATGGATACATAATATAGTTATCTGCCTTAAAATGTTACAGTTAACTGATAGTCTTGGCTTTTTTGTTAGGTGGTATGCCTCTGAAAATCTAGTCCCTATTTAACATTGGTATTTGGTCTTGTGAAATACCAAATATGTGAAACAAAGAAGCTAGGGCACTGTATTTGTTGAGTTTAAACTTAGAAATGTTGTAATAATTTACTAATTGAAGAGTGAGAAGAATAGAGGCTCAATGATATTTTTCATACAATACACAAGTCCTTTGTACTTAATACTTCAGTTTGTTCTCACTTTTCCTTTATCCCTGCTGTCACCAACATGCATTTTAAAAGCTTGCATGGGATTTATTCTTTTTGTTTCCATGGCAACAATGAGACTGATCCCTCAGATATGGAAATCTCCATTTATTCTGAAAATTGTTTCCTGGCAGGATTGTCTTGGATCTGAATCTTGCGATTGAATATACAGGAATTTTATCTTTACATTATATCATGTATATTATATGTAGTCAGGGATAGAGATATCTGGCCTGCTTCCTCAGCTAGCAATTGTACTAGCTGCTGGTTTTGTTGGACTTTAGATTCTGTCTGAAATTAGGAGTTAACTATTTTGCTGGCCTTTGAACTAGTATAACCATATTTTTGGCTGTGAAGCTTGTGACATTTCTGCTTCCAGAAAAATGAATGCAAATTTTGTTACTTCAACAGAGGAAAGCAAGAGCACATCTGCTACTTAGCGTATTTGATCATTTTAGTTGAATGATGATAGACATTGCAAAGAATTGTTTATCTGGGTTTGTGGATTCGTCTTCCAATCAGTTATTCAAAAAGTCACAGATGACAGTTTCACTATATTTATGCTGGGCCCCATTTTATTTTACAAAGCTCTTAATTAATCTTGCAAATCAATAGGAGAAAAATCACTTTCCCTTGTTTGCTAAGCCATCTACTTTGTCATTCCCTCTTATCCTTGATTAAATTTGAAATCAGATAGATTTGCCCGCAAGCATGAGTAAAGCCAAGCTCAGACACCTGAGTAGAAGTTAAATCAGACCAGAAGTAAATGCCTCAAGATTTGTGACTGCAGTGAGACAAATAACAGAGCTGGCAGTAAAGAAAGAGAAGTTCTGTGATGATGTCCTCAGAGTTTCCCACATTTAGCAGTTTCAGCTCTTTTTTCTGTTAGCTCTTTTTTCTGTTAGCTCTGTACTCTTTCAACCTCTTACATAGAAAGATTAAGCTATGAACAGACACTTATATACATGGGAGTCAAATATCCAAATGTCTCGCTAAAGGAGCTTAAAGCACTATAATTGACCCATCACAAAATATACCAAAAATGCTTTTTAAAGTTTAATCTACTAATGATGCTCAGCATGCACTCACATTTTGCCCATTTTTTTTTTTATGTCATACATCAGTGGTTAGATAAACACTCTGATTGCCATCATTTTTATGGCACTTTGAGAATCCAAGTTCATAACTGCCATTAATCACAATCTCAGCAGTACAGCATTTTGAAATATCTGCCACAGAGCTCTGACAACAGTGACCAATAAGGACATAAATGGTTCTGTTTAATACAAAAAACATATGCTTCATTGCTGTGTATCTACATACCATTTCAAGCACAGAGAACCTCCAAAAGCCCTGACTATTAAGGAGGTTGTTTGTAGTCTTTGTAATCAGGATAGTTTTTGTTGGTTTTTTTTTTTTTAATTTCCTTGGGGAGCTAAAATACAAACTTGCAGTAATTAAACTAAGAGTGGCTTTGTTTATGCTCATTAATATTGCACTTAACTACAATAAAAGCCCTCTGGCCTCTGAGGCCATGTAGTTTCTGATGGAGA
Organism: Promerops cafer; assembly: GCA_013398275.1. Taxonomy (NCBI): domain Eukaryota; kingdom Metazoa; phylum Chordata; class Aves; order Passeriformes; family Nectariniidae; genus Promerops; species Promerops cafer. Next base: position 698,702 of record VZSE01003443.1, on the reverse strand, counting down.
GTCACAGGGAGATAAGCAATTGCAGAAGAAGTGAATTATGCAGTAACAAATAGGAAAAATACCAGTATTGGGAATATCACTATCAGGAATTGTTCATGAGTTGGTCCTGATTTAGCAATTTTCATAGTATTCTGTTTAACAATGAAACAACTACTGAATGTAAATTTCTGAACAAAAGGCAAAATTCAGCATAGATAATATCAAGCTTCACAATTTTGGTAGCTTGTCTGTGATTCTGTTTTTTGAGGGGTAAAGGGAGGAACTAGTTTATTCATCTTTGAACTATGACCTGGTATTAATGAGTTTAGAGATTACATATACAGATGTTCTGAGTTATCAAATCTGCCATGATTTTTCTATAACAAAGTGTTAGTTCTTTCACATGCATTTTGGTGGTTACCTGAATATCCAAATAGATGCTATAATTCCCTTAATATATACCAAATTAGTTATATATTTAAGACCGTTTTTTTTTTCTTGTTCTCTGATCACTTCAGCAGTTCATTTGGATCATTGCCCTTTAATACATCACTGAGGAAGTTACAAACTGAAGCAGTCAACTGATGTTTCTCTTTAAACCAGGTATATTAACATAATTAATCAATGATTATTAATATAATTGAAAAAATTTAGAGAGGGAAGATGAAGTAAAAAATTAAACTCTATTATGACTTTATATATGTTGCTAAGGAAATGTCAGGTGTAGTGTATGTAAGAAATAGTATATTTAATGATAAATCTTTTTATTTTGTAGGTATTGTCTTTCCTTAGTTTGAACATCATGTGTGTTCATGGACGTGTTCGTGGAAGATTAATGTTTTTTCACACAACAGGAGCACTAAACACAGAAAGTATTTAACATAAACTGGCATAGTTCAGTATCTCATGTAATTAATTTATGAGATGTATAAAAAGGCTGAAGAAATAAGTGCTATTGAAAGTCATCCTTGAAGGTGTTTAAAATTGGAATATATGTCACTATAAATAGAAGCTGACTTAGCCTCTATTCAGTCTTCTCATTTTTAGACAGGATATTAATTTTTTAATTTTTAATCTTTACAACCATTCTTCTGCAGTTTAAGTGACCAACCTTTTTCATAGTTCATTAATGTAGAACTTTTTATTGTCTTTTGAACAGACCATATTTTTGCCTTAACATGAAATGATAACAATTTTCATGGCCTGTGATACTGAGGAGCTCAGACTAGATTAACTAAAGGTCTTTTTTTGGCCTTAAAACCTTCTTATGTACCTGCTTTTTGCTGGAAATGTCATAACAGTCCTGACTGCATGCTATTAAATTAAGTTATATGCTTATTGAAAGCTAATTTGTTTCTTAAAAAGTACAATTAAATCAAAAATACTGCATCTAAAAAGATGAGGAAAATTCTAAACCCTCTCCCTTATTCTAGGTTTTTACCTACTATCCACAGTGACTGTGTTTCTTGCAGGCATATGCTAAGACATCAATTTCATATGTGAATTAACTCCCCAGGCAAAGAAAGGTATTTAGTGTCTTTACTGAAGTAGTTTCTTGGTAAGCTTTTTTGGTTTTGTGGGGTGTTTTTTTTATTTCTTGGTGGTTTTTTTGTTTGGCTGGGGTTTTTTTGTTTTTTTGTTTTTTTTTGTTTCTTTTAATTTGAGCTTCTGTATTCTTGACTCAAGCTCATATGTAGATATCCAGTTGTTTAGCTAGATGGGTAAAGTTAGGAAAACCCCACAGCCATACTTCTTATCTGAGGAGAAAGTGCTAAAATATGTAACAATTCTTAGCTCCTAGGGCATTTGGGCTACCAGTAAGTTTCAACTCCTTTGCAAGATGACTATTTCTTCCTTGAATAAAAGAAGGTCATGCCAGTTGTGACCTCTGGCCTGGAGGTAGTATTTTAACTACCCTGAATGTCATTTTGGTGGTGATAAAAGCGAGACCATAAATTCAGTTCCAAAGGACCTACATAGTAAGAGGCACTTTCTAGATCTCTGTGCTCCTGTCTTACTTTTCACTGACTTCTTTTATTCATGAGTATATGTCATACAAGCACTGAGCCAACCTTGAAGTAAATCATGTGTCTGCACATTGCGTTCGGGAGGCAGACTGATGTGGCACGTTCCCAGTCTCCTGAAGGTTACATGTAAATTTTACAAGTATGCCAGTATTTGTTCCTTGTTAGTAGCCTAGGAACAGGATATGCACGTTTCAGCTACAGCACAGAGGATGGACCTTTTTGGGGGGACTTAAGCAATTTTTAACATACTTTTCCTTTAAAGGGTGGTACTAGGATATGCAAATCAGTCAGATCAAACACTGTGATCATGAAAGGAGAACAGATGTTTGCCTTTTTCTGCTCATTGGATGGATCGTCCAGCAGTGCCATTCTGCTTCATTTTCTTTGTCCTGGAATGAATCCTAGTTGCACCAGATGCAAATAATTAGGTGAATATATACGCAAAATATATATGAAATAATATCCTAAATGAGTTTATAATTTTCATACAATATGAAAGGCAGACATTTGTCTACCTTCTGTGTGAGTATGCTCATCTGCAACTGAAATCTCCTCAGTGTGCATTAAACAGACTTTTTGAACTGTGAATTCAGTGATCCTAAAACTGATTACAGTGACAAAGGTATGCGTTTCAAATTAAGTGTGAATGACTCATTTTCTGTCTCTTCCCACTATAGCAAGGACTGTGCTTTTGAAAAGCAAAAATACATCAAATGGAAGATATTGCAGAGATACATTTACTCATGTTTTCTCTTGCATTGAAAACATTGTTAACTTTTAATTTTTAATGTTGTGTTATTATGAATCATGAGGTAGAAAACATTATATAAAAGGCTAGGTAAAAATAAAAGGTTATTGCTATGTTTGTACTGGCTTTAGCTTGGGATGCCTCTTGCTTAGGTTTTCCCAAAAACTTCCCTTTACACAGAGATGGAAGATTCCTATATTATTTAAGTTAAACTTCAGGCTCTGATTAATATGGTATGTAAATTATGGAGTAGGGGAAAAACAAAGCACAACTTGTCAAAAAACCCCACCCAAAACAGCAAAAGCCCAGTAGATATTGAAATTCTGATTCAGTGTAAAAATAGAGTAAATTTTGCCTGAAGTTCTCAACAAACTGAAGGAACAATGAGAGTTGCCTCACACAAAATCATAATAAAAATAACATTTTAAAGTTTGGCTAAAACATAATAGTTTTTCAAAATGCTTCTGTTTTCATTTATTTTTTTTTTTTTCGACAGCTTTTGAAATATCATATTGTTGTGATTTTGATGGTATTGGTATGTGGTTATTTTTTTATCCAACTTCAGATGTTTAATATAAGCAGTAATAGTTTTAATTTTAGTTTGTCTTTGGTCAAAGATCCTTAGATGTCTCATGTAAAACTATTTCTAACTTCACTAAAGACATACAATAACCTTTGAGTCCATTCTGTTATGCTGGATAATTAAGCACAAATATTTGATGTTGGTCTTGTTTTAATCCAAATCACTTTACATGTATGAATTATCAATGTCAAAAGGTAAAATATATCCTCAGATTATCATTCCCCTTCTCCCTAACCTGACTGATAGTAGATTTACTGAAATCCTCTATTAGTAAATTCTTGGATTATATACTTGTGCCTCAGGTATTTCTCTTCTATGCAGTTTTCTACACCTTTAGGTCCTCTCTCTGAAAAAAAAAAAAAAAAAAAATATATTAAAGATGTTTTATAATACCTTAGTTCATGTTAGTTAATTGAAACAGATAAGTAATTCATAAAGATCAACTTAAAAAGTGACATTTTCTAACTTGTTCACTTTCTGTGTTAAAGATTGCTTGAGTGCATCTTTGTCAGAGCAGGGAATTTGGCTCAGATTTTAAATGATTTGAGCATTTTGGTTCTAAATAATGTTATTGGTTTAAATCAAATTGCTTGGTTTCACTGTAAGGGCTTCCTAGGTGAACATGATCATTGCTTCTGTGAAACTGCAAAGGGATGTTTGGTTTTATTTTACTTCATCAAAGCTGTCTAGTACTCCTGCTTTGAATAACAAAATCCTAAATGAAACTTTGTGTAGAAAATATCAGAATTTAAGATCAAATAATGAACTGTACCGTTGGAAATATAGTCTATCAAGTGGTACATCTTACCCTTCAGCTCCCCTCTCTCAGCTACTTTTAATATCTGGGATCCTCTGCAAGGTAATTTATGGTTTTTCAGTTAAGGCACATTCCTCTATGATCATTTCACTCTAACCCTAGCAATTTTTTTTCTCAAACTTGGTATGGTGCTTCACCTTTGGAATAACACATGCTGCAAACAGGTTTCTGTGTTTCATCTGCTGCCAACCAAGTGCTCATTTTTGATTATGTAGAATGTGGTAGGTAAAAAGATTGTATACCATGTTTTAATTTCTTCCTCTTCGAGTAACTGCCATTTGGTAAAAAATGTTAAAACTCCTTCTGTTTTAAGCACAGAAGAATACTAGTTTTACTTGAACTTATTTTAAAATCCAGCTAACTCCTCAATTTATCATATCTAGTAGAAAACATTGTTAAATGAAAGAACTTCAGTTGCTTATGTTCTTGGGGCACATGTGGGTATTTCTCTACTTCCCAAGTCTCCCTAATTTCTGTATGTCTAAAAAGTAATTTGAGATGTATGTTACTAATAATGCAGCCAGCAGAGAGGATAATGTGAAAATAAAATATTCAGCTACATTTTTCACTACAGAAATACGGTATATGGTAGTAGCATACATTAATTTACATACTTTCTACATATATATATATAGAAAAATAGACAGTGGATATTAGATATCACATTTTCATAATGTAAAGGTAGAAATCAGTGTTTATACATTTTCACCTTTTCACATTCACAGGCAGTATTACTGAAAATACATTGAGAGCTGAACAAAACTATTCATTGGGTCTGAAGAATAAAATAACCTATTTCTCTACATATATATTTTTCACAGAAATTAGCCATGAAAAAAAAAATCAAATAACTTTCTTCTAAATACTGCAGAAGAGAAAGTCTGTGACATCAGCTTTGTCAAGTGACAATAAGTTGAAATATGTTCTTACTTTACTGAGGGATAACGTTATCACTGCAGCACTCTCAGAGTAAGATGATTCATCCTGCATCAATAGTGAACATCACACTAGCAATTCTTCTACCACTTGAACTTTTACAACTTATATTCAGAACTGATCAAAATTTAGCTAAAAATACAAACAATCTCTCTTGAACATCCTTCTGTTCTGTCCAGTTTTACAGTGACTGATTCTGAGAAATACATGATTGCATTAAATACAAATAGAAATGCAGAGGTTAAACAAAGAATTCTTTAAAAGACTCATGCACACTGTGTTTTCCCATCAGAGACCTTACAAAATGTCAACATGACTTACTTTTGTCATTCTGGTGCTATCTGGTCTTACAGACATTTACCTGAAAAAACCCCAAACTCTGCTGAAGCAATTAAATTCACCTGAGATGTCACCTGCAGAAATAAAGGCTAATACATTTTACTTTCATTAGTAATGAAAATGCACTTATAACCCCCACATGCCAATATTAACACAGACACTTCACTGTATTTCTTCTCAAATAAGTTTCCTGAAAAACTCCAAAATTTACTCTTTTCTTTTTTGAGGCACTAAAAGACACACATGGAGGCCACATTAAAGGAAGAGTATAAAATAAAATCTCTTCTCCAACTCAGAAACAAAGATAATTGAGCAAAGGTGCATTTACAGAAGACTGACAGGAGACATTGCAGTGTGAGACAGACCAATTTTTTAAATCCTTTTTTTTCCCCTGTGATATCTTGCTAGCTAAAAAATATTTTGATTTGACTAAGTTTTCCTAAGTTACTGTAATGTGCTCTCTTTAAAGGAGTTTGGAAAACACAGGGTTTCTGTCAAGTCTATCATAGCTAAAGAAACAAAATGTCAGAGGACAAAGAAAAGTAGTGTCTCCTGCACTCATGATTGTGTTCAGTGCAGTGCAGAGTAACAACAAAAGCTGTCACTGTGGAGCTAAGGCATAGCTTTCCAAATTACTCCTTCTCCATTAAAACAAGCAAACAATAAAACAAACAAAAACCCCCAAGCCTGACCACAAAACCTCAAGAAGACTCATAGAGAGCAAGGGGACAGAATGGACAAATGACTTCCCATTGGTCACAGTAGGGCAGGTAAAACAGATGTGTGAATGCAGGTCTGCCAGGCCCTGGAGTTAGCAATCCCACTGTAGGAGAAGCTATCCTCTCTGCAAGAGACATCATGTAATGTTGATTGAACATCCACACTGTAAAACACCTGCATTTTATAGTGTGCCATGACAGAATTTTTTCACCTGGCTTTTATCACAAAAGCTTGATTTTGAAGCCTTTGTTCCCTATATTATTTGCTTTTTGATTAAACATCACTCATTGTTATATATTCTGAGAAATGCTGGCCCTGCAGCGATTGTAAATCGATAGCTAGATGTGGAAGAATAGGAAGGATAAGGGAAAAAAAGAAAAGGAGAAAAGTTTCTTACAGCTAAGTGAGAAAGAAAGTTAATAAAAATAGGTTAGGCAATTTCAGCCCTTTCTCATATGAAACAAATGGGCTAATCTTAAGTAGGAGTCACACATAAGGATCTTTAGTGTATCTGGGGCTCATCAGGAAGTGACATACAAGTAGCAATATAAAAATCCTTTTTCACTGATATCAGGAAGTTTGCAGGATAATCCTGCAAAGAATTTGTATTACATCTGTCTTTTTATCTAGAATTGAATAAATATTGCAGAAATTAAACTGATATGTTATCCAGGTCACGTACTCATCAATGATTAAGATGAAGAAGCATATATGAAAATATCAAAATATTTTCTTAAAAATCTGTAGAACGGTACTCTAAATGGATGAAAAAAGGAAAAACAGAAGGTAAGGGTTTTTTTTTCACCTCAAAAGACAATCATTTTAGTTCCTGGACATAAAACCTTCCATAATGTAATGAAATGCTATTTGAAGTAACTCACATACAAAGTCTACAAATTGAAATCCTATTGGAACTCCTACTTATCTGTCTGCTGTAATTAAATTCATCACAAAATCCTGGGGGGGGGGGGGGGCGGAACCAAAAAAACATTTAAAATACTGAAGGGGAAGAAACTTACAGATTCAGGCATAAAAATAGAAGACATCCAAGTGGCACAAAGTTACAATTCAGGAAAGACTTTGTTTGTTGTATTTGGATCACAACTATAGCAACTGTTAGCATGTGTCACTGCCTCTAATGGTATATGGGCTCAATCAGAGCACACAGAATACCAGATGGGACTGGAGGAAGCTGTCAGCAGAAAGAAACTATGCTCTCTGATTTTTGCATTCCTGTGCAAAAAGCCACTATTGTCAATTGTTTTTATCTGTAAAACCAATGCTTTTGTTATAAATCTTGGCATGGTCTGGGATTACAAAGCCAGCAAGCACCAGATGGCTGAAGGGATTCAGGCCAGGTCTAGAGCCTCCTGCCAGCCTTCTTTCTGCAACCAGGAGTATGCAGTAATACAATCCATGTTCAACACGTCTGGGTGAGCAGATGCTCCTCACGTGTAGACACAGTAAGTACACTGGCAAAACTGTAGCATGACTGGTAGACAGATGCCTGATGAAAGTAAAGAAGAAGATTATTTAGATGAGTGCAAAGCACAGCATTGTTGGAATTGAGAATAGTTGCAACCTGCTGTGCTGGTTTTGACTGGGATAGAGTTTGTAGCCAGTATGGGCCTGTGTTTTAGATTTGTGACCAAAACATTGCTGGTAACTCAGGGATATTTTAATTATTTATACAGTGTCAAGGACCTTCCTGTTTCTCACCCCATCACACCAGCAAATAGGCTGGGGGTGCTCAAGGACTTGGGAGGTGACACAGCTGGGACAGCTGACACCAGCTGACCAGAGAGATATTCCATACTGTATGTCATCATATTCAGCCTATAATGCTGGAGAAAGAAGGAGGAAGGAGGACATGTTCAGAGTGATGGTGTTTGTCTTCCCAGGTCACTACATGTGGTGGAGTCTTGCTTTCCTGGGTATGTCTGAACACCTGCCTGCCCATGGGTCGAAGTAAATGAATTCCTTGTTTTGCTTTCTTTGTGTGAGTGGCTTTTGCTTTACCTATTTAACTGCCTTTGTCTGAAACCACAGGTTTTCTCACTTTTGCTTTTCTGATTCGTTTCCCCATCCTGCCAGTGTGGGGAGTGAGTGCAGGACTCTGTTGGGCTTAGTTGTGGGCTGGGCTTAAACCACAACATCTGTGATCAAAAACTAGCCTTAGCATAGGCATTACTTTAGATGGTAATGAATATCAACACCATGTCAAGATTACTTTGCTATTAGTAGGCAGCTGCTAATATGAAATTGTGTCTCTGCTCAAGCAGAAAAAGAAATAACCTTAGCCCCTGAGAGAACTGTCCTTTCCCCAAAACTTTGAAGCATAAATTTTTAAGGGCCAGAAGAAAGATTAAAACCATTCCACGGTGAGCACCCTGATGATACTGTGAGAATTTTCTGAAAGAACATGGAACTGAACTGAGGTTACCCAAATCTCATTCTAGTATCCTCACAGAAGGCTGCTTGGCTCATACATATGTTGAAATGAAATGCTTCCATCATCCTTTTTGTGTTCTTGTAGTTCTTACTTACATCATCTGTGGAATATTTCTCTTTAATAGAAACAAACATCAAAACTGTCATTTCTCTGAGAGTCATGTTTCTGTGCTAGGCAACTACATACCTCTTCAGCAATGATAAATGCCAGCTGAATGAGCTCCTCTTTCTCTGCAATATGTCAGGCAGTCCATCCTGTAGCTGAACATTTTGGATGAAATTAAGCTTTCCCTTGCACTTTTCTTATCTTTTTCACAGAATCCCATTTATTCCCTGTAGTGGATTGCTTTTAGGAGATCTTGTGGGAAAAGTGTAATGAAGATGCAGAAGGTGATGGAAGAAAAAGCATGGAGTGCCAAATAAAAGCATCAGCTGTGAGATTTGAAATTATTCTTTAACCTTTGTGTGTTTCTTTATCAGAATCATAGAATATTTCAAGTCAGAAGGGACCCTTAAGGAACACTGAGTCCACCTCCCTTCTCCTAACAGGACTACCTTGAAACTATAGCATATGATTAAGAGCACTGTCCATAAACTCCTTGAACTCTGACAGGCTTGGAGAGCCTGTTCCAGTGAATAACCATCCTTCCATGAAGAACCTTTTCCTGGTATCCCATCTGAGCTTTCCTGACGCAGCTTAATTCTATTTCCTTGTGTCCTATCACTGGTCACCCAAGAGAGATCAACACCTCCCCTTGCACTGCTCTTCTGAGGAAGGTGTTGACTGTGATGAGGTCACGTCTCAGACTTTTCTTCTTCAAACTGAGCAAACCAAGTGTCTTTAGCTGCCCCTCATAAGTCTTGCCCTGGAAAGTTTTCACCATCTTGGCCCCTCTCCTTTTGATGCAATCTAAGAATGTGATGTTCTTCTAATATTTTGGAGTCCAAACCTGCACACAGCACTCAAGAGGAAGCTGGACCTGTGCAGTGTAGAGTGGAATAATCCCCTCCCTCAACCAGCTACTGATGCTGTACTTGATGTGCCCCAGGATATGGTTGGCCATTCCAGCTATCGAGGCCCACTGTTGACTCACATTCAATTTGCCATTGATCAGGACCTCCAGATCTCTTTCTACAGGGCTGCTTTAGCTTCTTGTCTCCCACCTTGTATATGTAAATGTGATTTTTCTATCCCAAGTGGAAGAAACAGAACTTGCTCTTGTTAAATTTCATGCAGTTGGTGATCGTCCACCTCTACAGTCTATGAAGATCTCTTTGTAACCTCCCTCTACCCTCAGTGAAGTCCACAGCTTCTCATTTAATATCATCACCAAATTTACTTAAGGTACGTGCATCCAGATAATTTATAAAAACATTAAAGAACACTGTCCCTAGAACTGAGCTTTGGGTAAGGCTGCCAGCCTGATACAATGCCATTTAGTATATTTCTTTGAGCCTTGCCTATCAAGCAATTGCTCACCCAACAAACACAAACGTATTGAAGTGACAGAACCAGCCAACAGCAAGGTATTTGTTTGAGAGGCTTCTGAATTGAGCAGGCAGAAAGAAGTTAGGCTGCTGCAACCTCATGTCCTCAGGTCAAGTCAGAAGTAAGGACGACCACAAACCTGGATAGGCACAGTCACACTGTACCAAATATGCACAAACATACACAGCTGGCCACACAAATACAGACAGAGGAAAACACTCGTACAAATAGAGATGGCACAAATGGACCAGTCTTCTACAAATGGACCCTTCTACAGCAATTCATGGTGAAGGTTCATTAGTGAGAAGCATATACATATATACCATGGGACTATCCATATTACATATGTAAGTATGTCCTACCTACTAAGAACAGTGGCTGTCCCAAGCCATTCAGCCTGTCTAGCTTCCTCCGGCAGACCACGTCAGTCTCCCTGCTATTCAGCACAGATTTATGGCCACTCCAATAACTGGCTCCCAAGCCCCTTATACTTCTCTTTGAGCATCCCAGCTTGATCCTGGCTGGAAGTCGTGCCCTGTCATACATACACACACAAAGGGCACATGGTCTGGTCTCTCCAACCACTGGCACCACAGACAGACAGACCCCAAGGTTCTGATCCCTGGTCCCATACTAGTTGGCAGCAGTCATACACTCGTACGTACACATGCACAGAAATAGAGAGTCCCTCACTCAGGAAAACAGCTAGAAATGGCAATTAATAAGAAAACAGGATGGACTGTGTTTATCAGACATAGAGCACATCTGCACCAGGACACTGCCCAGCCCCCTGTTTATGTGTGAACAGCCCTTTCATAATTTTACCCCTTCACCTCATGCTTGTTCCTTACCAAACACTTTGACCTTTCTTGCCTGTGATTCTTTCTAATGTGACATCTGGACACTATTGCTGAGGCTCTCCTAGGACAAGCCTAAGAGCAGCTGGGGCTTATGTCTCTTATTTGGGATCTCCCTCTCGTCAGTGTGCCTCTGTGCTCCTTTCTGTATCAGGATTAACCGTAAATCACATTACAACACTTTTTAAACTTAAAAAATATAGGGTTTTGTCTATAATGATGGTTTGGAAAGCCCAGACTAATACACTTTATAATCCTATAGCCATTTTACAGAACTCATTATGATGCTTGTCTTTCCAAGCACTGTTTAACAAAGCTACTATTTTCTTTTACAGCTATCTCTATCCGCTCTTGGTAGGAGATGCGGAAATACTGTGGAAGTACCTGAAAATACTCTTTACCTTAAACCAGTGTAATACATTGAATTTCACACAGAAACACACTTGCGTGTGTATGTGCTAGTCTACTTCAATAATCAGCCAAAATGTTTTAGACTATAGCTCTCTTGTGCATTACATATTAGTATAAGCAATAACACTGACTCAGGTTTATAAGGGAGAAGAATCAGAAAATCTTATTGACTTGTCTTTGCAACTCAGAATTAAGCTGTGGGGGTCTCCTCTCATTCTTATCTCCTGAAAAAAATTGGACATGATGGCCTATCCCAGCTATGTGTTAATAACAGAGGTAGGAAATATGCATATATTCCATTAAATTCATCACTTTCTTTCTCCCAGAATATAATTCAGGAGGATGAATGTCCTGTCCTAATCAAATGAAATATCATTTACAGACCTTCTTATGTACCCTATCTCAAGGGACAAGGCTGTTGCATTGATTAAGCTTTAGAATATTTAAGTACAAAGACAAATGCATTTCATGTATAATTTCCATTATCAAGACTCGGAGAAAATCCAGTCTTGCATAGCTTAGCAATGGAGACTAATTTTAAAATTCTCATTTAATTATGTGTTTTTTCCATAATAGATAAGAAAATTTAAAAAAAAAATTAAAAACATATATAAGTTCATATCAAACCAAAAGAAGCTATTGGTGTCTTATACTTTAGACAATCCATGTATGTTCAAACATTTTATACTATAATTTTCCAGAAAGTATTTAGGGCAATAGCACTGCACAATGTAGGTGATACTGAAACCAGAGAATGTAATTCTGACTCCACTGACACCTGCAGGGAAACTGCTAGGTCCAGAAGAGCTGAGGCTCCACCCAGGGCATTCAAGAGTGAAAAGTGCCACACTACAGAAATTCTGTCAAAGTAACCTCTGCAAGTCATCACCACACTGCCACGTCCTTGTCTACCTTTTTTTTTTAAACAGGTGCCATTTTTGAAGGGTACCAGAAGGTAACAGAGAGGAAACAGAGCACCAAAGTGTTTATTGAAATCTCTCTTTAGCATCCCTGGAACCCTCTAGGCTTTTCAACAAGGCAGTGACATTCCAACAATGGCACATTTTGGAGAAAGCATGGTCTCTTCTATCATGCATCACCATTCCTATGGGCCCTATACATGTCAGAAAGCTACTTACAGCTACTTACAGCCAGTTGGAGAGTCCAGCTCAGCTATCTCCCCCATTCATCTTTACTGATTCTCAGAGATTCCCCAAGCCAGCCTCAAATCTGACTTTTCCTCATTTAAAGATATACAGGATCATTTATTGAAAAGCCTGGACTGGGCTACATGATTGCATAAAAGAAGTATTGCGCAGATGCCATGTATTCTGTTTCCTTCAGGAAAAAGAAAATGTTAAAAAAATAAAAGTCATCAGTATTGTGTAGTCTCAGGGAAATATCTCATATTGATTCTTATTGAATTTGGTTTCTCTCTAGTTATTACAAAGAAAAATAATTCTCCAATATGTTTTTGAGCAACGAAGGTGACTTCATATTTCAAGATGTGTACACAGCATGTGATTATGTTTCTATTTATCTAAGGTTATTTTCCATTAGAGAAAGGATAAAGCATAGAATGTCACCATAATTAAGATAATAAGTGCATCAAACTCATACATACTAGTCCCAAGGCAACATTAATGAATTTTAACAACTTTTTGAGAACCTTAGTGCTACTGGACTAATAACACCTTGTTTAATCTGTGCTGCTCCTGGAAGTCAGTAGAGCAGTGGCAATTCCTACTAGCTGGGAACTTGGTGCAGTGTGTTTCAAGCTACTGTTTTCTATATCTTAACTGGTGAAAAAACATTTCTATCAAGACCTCCTGAAATGGTTTCAGATAATTACTACCATTCACAAATGGTTTTAGGTAAAACTAATGGAAAGGCAATGTGACAACCATTGCTTGCTCACATTAAAAGAGGAAAAAAAATTTTTTCTAACAAGTCTGTCTTTTAGGAAAATATTCTTAAAATATTTTCTATAAATTGCTTTTTAGATGCAATGCTGATCAAGCTGTATTGTTTATTTATTTTTTTTTTTTTTTTTTTTTTGCTTGGGAAATTTTGAGATCGATTTTCCTTGACCTTCTTAATCATCACAACAACTTTTCCTGAACACTTGGTTTTTTGTGTTGTTTTTTGTTGTTCTTGTTTTTTTTGTTTATTTTTTAATGGTGGCACACTTGTGTCATGATCATCATGTTGACAAAATGGACCAAAATGTGACACATATCAAAGACACATTCCATGTCCTGGAAATTCCACTGAATGAGAAAAAATTCAGCTGAACTGATGTTTGGTTATATATAAGGGGATGTTTCTAAGGCAGAACGTTGACAAAGTGAATCAGAGAAGATGCTGACAATCATGGATTATGCTATACAACTTCATACAGAATGCACCTCTGGCTCCATCATCAACAAGTTGACAAAGTTAATGAAACAGAATGGAGAACTGCAGACATATGTGCATCCTAAAATCTTAACAGTGGAATAAGTTGCATGACATGGTGTTCATGTAGTAAATAAAACTTTCCAAAGAAATTCTTAGACTTAAAAAAAGTTTGGACATGTGTATCAAATACTGCCTATACTTATATTAACAAATTAAATTCTGAAAAGGCTATTTCTATACACACGAACCCAGTCACCTAAGTTGCTAAAATGGTTCCTGCCATTGTTTTGGCCTAAGCTCTCCCAAAAAATCCATCAACTCGTTTAGAGAATTATCAAATACTTGTAAGCACTTTATTTGTGCATATTACTTGCCTATGAGTACCTCCTTTGGGATAGTTTATTGGGGTGAACATGGGCAGTAATGTGTCAGTTCATCCCAGGAAATGTCCAGTGGCATATTTCATTTAATAATGCAGTCATACACTCTATAATTCCTAGTTTGTTATCTTTTTTTTTATACTCAATTAATCAAGGAGCAATCAAATGGTCACCCTGTGCGTCTGTCTGTTGCATCCTACAGACTTCAGCCAAATTAAGTATCTAAGTGAAAAGCAAATCCCTTCAAGTTTAATGAAAACAGAAAAATCAGTAGAGAAGTAGGACCTAGAAGTGCACCATTTTATGGAACGCTCCCTATACAAGTTTTTACCCATCATTGACAATGGAGAATCTGCATAACAGACCAACTTTGGGAAACACGCTCATGCAAAATTTGGCTCCTTTTGCTTTTCTGACTCCTGAAATGTTCATTGGTTATTTGTTCCAGTATCCTTGAAAGAAGTAGATTTAGACTCTCTAATGTTTGATTCCCCATTTCATTCTCTCGGTTTTTACTATCTCCAGGCATTTCTGTCTCTCATGCTGTTTGGGATTATTTCCAAATAAAGATATTCTTTGAGATTCTAAGGAAATGGCATTTTAGAGAGCTATAGGCTAATAATTAAGCTCTTGTGTAGACAGTCCTGTGGTAATTTAAGGGAAATTGTTACAATGATTGAGTTGAGATTTGTCCTTAAGATGAATGGCACTGATAGTCCCTGTGCTGTTCCAAACAAATCTCAGAGTCTGGGTCTTTGCCTGAGTTCACAAATTATTCTTTATGGATTTCCTCTCATAGGACAGAATCACAGAAATTTTTGGTTTGGGAAGAACTTTAAAGTTCATCTAGTTCCAACCACCCTAGGCAGTGTCACCCTCCATGAGACCAAGTTGCTCAAAGCCCCATCCATACTCAAAGTCTATGAGAGATGTAATGCTTAATCACATAAAGCATGGAAAAATATTTTTAAAAGATAGCGAGAAGGAATCTACTTCATTTTGCTGTCCTAACTTTACCTGTGTTGATTCTCAGAGAAATTGNGGAAAAATATTTTTAAAAGATAGCAAGAAGGAATCTACTTCATTTTGCCTGTGTTGATACTCAGAGAAATTTAATTCATCTATGCTTAGACACCTTCAGCAGCAGAGACTGTACAACCTGCTTTTCCTCTTTTTATCAACTGTGCTAAATAACTTCTGAAATGCTTTCTTAAGTGAACATCCACACAGCACTGTGTATGCTGGAGAGTCTTACAATTTCTGTCTTTCAATTATTACCTCATCAGAACTGAGTTACTGATTTTATTGAATATATTCTATCTGCTGGTGAAAAAAAAGTATCCTTTAAAGTTAATAATAATGGGACAGCTGTTATATCATTGTAAGTCCTGAGTAACTTCTGTAAATTTGCAATCATAGAATAATAGAATTTTTAAGGTTGGAAAAGACCTTTAAGATTATCAAGTCCAACTGTCAACCTAGCACTACCACCATGTTAACCATTAAATCATGCCATATCCCCACATTTTTTGAACATCTTCAGTAATGGTGACTCCACCATTTCCCTTCTCAGTCTGTTCCAATGATATGCAACCCCGTCCATGAAGAAATTTTTCCTAACATCCAATCTAAACCTCCCCTGCTGCATCTTCAGACCATTTTCTCTTGTCCTGTCACTTGTTATCTCAGTAGAAACTGACTCCCACCTGACCACAACCTCCTTTCAGGTATTTCCAGAAACTTATAAGGTCTCTCCTGAGCCTCCTTTGTTCCAAGCTAAACAATCCCAGCTCCCTCAGCCACTTGTTCTCAGACTTGTGCTCCACACCCTTTACAAGCTTCAGTGCCCTTCTCTGGACTTGCTCCAGCACCTCGATGTCTTTCTTGTTGTGAGGTGGTGGTACTGATATAATAACTTACAGAAGTACAAATGAGAAAATACTGTGGCCTGAAGCTCTAGAATTTCAAATTTCTTTGCATGCAACTCTTTGAATGCATGTTAAAAAAGTGTGTCAGGTAGTTATAATTTATATCAAAGTGCTGTTTTTCACCTAGTTTGCCTCACTTTAGGTATTTACGATGAATGTCTTACCTATGGGTCCTTATATTTAGAAAAAAATAATTAGAAATATAGATAAAAAGCTGCACAGCATTCACATTTTGGGGAAAATATACATTCAACCTGCATTTACTTTAGCCTCTGTGGGACACTGAGACACTTGTCAAAACCCAACAAGCATACTGAGCTTCAATGATTTATAGGATTTAAATTACTTGCTCTGAGGGAAATCAAGTGTGCAGGAGACCCCACAGGGTCCCACCATCTAATTAAAGGGAGCTTTCTTCTTGATCATCCTCATGTAAATATGTAATAAGCCATCAGACTAAAATCATTCTGTTTACACATCATCTGCCAGTCAGAAAGATCAATGATGAGAGCAAGCATTTTATATTTATCTGCTGAATATGTTGCAGATCATCTAACAGATTTCTTTATGAAGACTTGATCTCCATATGCTGGCTGAGAAGCCTGGAGCAATTCTGAATTCTCTTAAGACACCATTTTGAACAGGGAGATAGATGCTCAAGTTAAAATGCTCTAGGAAGATTAATTTTTGGACATAAACTGTTTTATTCTGTAGAATTCTTATTGTTGTAGTCCTGCTTCTTTCCAGCATCAGATGTCATAAAAAGTATTGCTTTATGCACAACCATACATGTGCTAAAGACTTTAGCATTATATTTTAAACAAGATGCTATCAGCAGCAGCCTTTGAACTAAATGAGAGCAGACCACTCTCCAACCAAATGAGATAAAGCAAATGATTTTACTGTGTCAGGGCATTAGTATCTGTTCTCAAACAGTGCCACAGTAAAAAAAAAAAAGAAAAAAAAAAATTACATTGATTTTATTTACATTGAAATTATAAGCAGGAGAACTCCATGTGTTAGAATATTTTTCTATGTTTGAAAATTGTGGCTTTAAACACTTTAGAAAATAAATAAAATGTTTTTGTGAAAGGAAGAAAATAGATGTAATGTAGAATTTTATAAATTTCTTATTTTTTTATTAATTTCCTATTTTGGGGGAATCACTGTACATAGAGCTAACAACAGTTAATATTCATTTGTTTTTCATTGCTTCTCCAACTGCCTTCCTATTTCAGTTTATTAGTTAAACTTTATTTCTGATTTTATCACCATCATCAGACTTCAAGCTGTTTTTGATACTCTTCCCTGCTTTTTATATTCTCCTTTTCATATAAACAGGAGTTTTTCTATTCTCCATAACAACCAGAATTTTCTCAAAGGCATGGAAAACCAACAAGTGAGGTCCCTTTTGAAGTAACTACAAAGGATTATATGAAGTATGAATGATACTAATTAGATCCTGTAACTTTAAAACAGTTTGAAAATCCATGAATTTCTAAAGGCAAAATAATCTCCTTCCTAGTCCTAGTTAAAAGTGACTTTTAACCTTAAGTGATTACTCTTTATTCTCTGTCTGTAACCAAAGAAATAAGTTCAGATGAATAAACACAGTATTTAGTATTTTTATTGGGGAGTACTGTCAATTCTTTGATGTACTCTACTGTTAAATTTTTGCTTTGGTGTTAGAAAATGTAATTCTTACACCAAACCTCTACTACTGCTCTGTATATCTTGCTTTATTTTAGAAGAGAGACTCAGATAAAACATAAAATTGTTTTGTTAGTGAAGAAATTTCCTTAAAGGGTATGAGGACCTACATTACTATCATCAATAAAACAGGAGGTACACTTTTTTTTCTTGCAAAACCAAAAGGATGTTTGTTCTTATATTTCTCAGGAAAGCAGAATTCTCTAACCTACAGTAGGCAGACCAGACTGTATGAACAATAGTTTCCCTTTAAACACCTATACATTTGAGAAGACAGCTCAAACCAAGACATCAAAAGGAAAGGAAATGGTACAAATTGAAAAAGGGAAAATTTATGTTAGATATTAGGGAAAAGTTCTTTACTGTGAGGGTGGTGAGACACTGGATTAGGTTACCCTGGGAGGCTGTAGATGTCCCTTCCCTGGCAGAGTTTAAAGCCAGATTGGACAAGGCCTTGAGCAATCTGGTCTAGTGGGAGGTAGCCCTGCCCACGGTGCAGGAAGTTGAGTCTAGGTCATTTTTAAAGTCCATTCCAATCCCCTGACATTCTCTGATTCTATGACCTATGTAGAATTAATACTTACATTAAAAATAATAACACATATATTCAGTCAATTATTTGCAGCAGTCAGCCTGAAACAATGAGTCTTGCTGTCTTTTGGTGCCTTTCTATCTATCTTTACAGACTGATCTAGTTTACAGGATTAGTCCAATGACAGGTATCTAAGGGGAAAAAAGCAGTTAGGACATTCAGGAACTATCACCCAAAAATAAGAAATATGATACGAACATTTAAAAAATTCTACATTAGATCTCTTATCTTCCTGACCTATCCCAAAAGATTTTTCTTTCTTTCTTTTCTAAATAGTTTAAAGCCATAATTTTCAAACAAAGGCAAATATATAATATTTTTCCCTGATTCTCCTTATTGTTAATTTTTCCCCTTAGGTTCCTGTCCATTCAACTGGATCAGGCTCAGAAGGTAGATGGGAAGGCACCACAACCCATTGCTTCATGCTGACTGCTGCCAAGCACTGATTGAGTATAATTACTTTTCTCCTTCAAGTTAAATTGCTGACATATTCCTAACATTTTGCTCACTTCATACCACTTCAGAACAATCTGTAGCACTCAAACTCATGAGCTCAGAGACCTTCCAAAATGTGTTTCTATTTCAAGCTGCAGTAAGTCCTGAACAGTAAAAGAAAGAACAGCATTATCACATCACTTCTCACACCATAGCTGAACTGATAAAATCTGCTGAAAAGACATACAGCCTTCATAAAATATCACACAGGATTATATTTTACGACTCAAAATATGGCTGAGTGTATCTGCTAAACATATATAAAGTAAATCATTATTGATTTCCATGTTAAAGATGTTCTTGGTAGCTCTCTGAATTTCAGGTGCAGAGTCATTAATTTCCTGACTCTCTTAATTCTAGTGTCACTCTCAACTATGTCTTCATTAGTGGCTTCTTAATGCTGTGACACGTTGAGCCAAACTTAACTCTCTCTTAGCTCACCTCTTTTGATCTGGGATTTTCTCATATTACCTGTCTGATTGACTGGGTCCAAGTATCATCATTTTGCCTTTGGTATTCCAGTTCTCATTTACTGGTCTGAAGGAGTCTTCTGAAATCCCTGTTTTCCTAGAAGCCTCCTCAACAAATAGTACTGGAGGAAATTTTACTTCTCCAACTAATTCCAGGGGCATTGACTTATGCTGAGTCCAATAAACTTTCGATTAACCTTCCTTTCAAAGTTTCATTTTACTGTAGGCTTTTCGGTGCCTCCATATTGAAACTGGTCTTTTGTGCTACAGATTTGATCCAAGCAAGCCTGGTGTTACAACAGGAGCCCCCCAAAGAGTAATGTTTAAGAACAGTATTGATTTATATGAAAGAGTTTTCATTAATTCTCTTGAATAACTTATGCAAGCTAGCAAAAATCAGAACAAATATTTCTGTTTTGCTTACTCACCGTTTTGCCCAGATATAATTAGCAAGATAGACCATCAAAACTCCTATATCATGCTCAAAAGCCACACATTCCATCTCCTTGTACCTGTGCTAGCAATGACAAAAGGGTCATTGGTTCATTCATCCATTTCGTGTTCATGATGAAGGCAAACATGGTGAGGGGAAAGAAAAAGGGACCTTGCTTAAGACACAGAGCATAAGTTCAGCTTAGCAAAAATTCACTGGAAGATAGGTATTTGCCTACATTTCCTGAACTGTAACATAGATGCAAGGCCTGATTGGAGCCAACAGCAGCACTATAAAACCAGCATGTCCTAAAGAAACCTTGAAATGTTGTTCAAGAAATCAGAATGTTGAAGACAAAACCATTAAAACAATTGAAAGCTGTCATTAAACCATGAAACAACTGACACTAGGCTTAGAACATCTTATTATGCATGATTGTATCCCAAATAACAAAACTAATTTTACACATCATGCTACTGCATTTAAGTCAGTTACTGACTGGTAGGTATGAGGAACTGATTTAATGTGCACATATTATTTCACAGCTGTTTACCTAAGTGTTTTTTTAATCCTGTTACTAGCTACTGTCAGACAGAATATTGGCTGTGGGTCAGATATATTAGGCCAATTTTTATGGGCCTAATTTAGCAAACATTAATTTATAAATGCATTGTATTTTTATTTACAGGAACTTAGATTAAATATTTATTTTCAAATTTTACAATAACTTTGCCATGGAGGAAAGTGAGCAATAATGATTAATAGCACTGAGCACAAAATTTTTAATTGATATCTCCAGTCTAACTGATTACTATTTTTTTCACTGGACTTCAGGACTCTGTGAGTGCAAAAAATCAACTTTGAACTCACAAAATTTGTTGCAAAAATGGAAGATATATGTCTAGAGAACTCATTGGAATGGTATCTCTGTGTGTAGACACACCACAAGGACAGAGGACAGTCCTTGACCCAAACAGAAATATACACTACAGATGCAGGAAAAAATATTACTGCAAGTTATTTAGTATTATTATTTAATTTAAAGTCCTGCCAACAGTCTGCTAATCTTTCTTGAATAAATTTGTCCAATGCTCATATTACTAGAGGGGATTAATTATACACAGTACAAGCTGCCTCTATAAAACACTGTTGAAGACTTTCTCTAATCAGATAGCTTCCAGCTCCCTTTTACATGACAAAAGCATGAATGAAAGGATCTCAATTACACAGCTGTCACAGATACAGGAATTAATGATTCTTTGCCCTGTGCTAATGTCCCAGCTAGGGACAGACATCGAAGAAATACTCAATGGCATGTTGGGGCCAGCAACCTGGTTCAAGTTTATCATGGTCATTTCCAGCTGTTGAGGGCAGACTTGCCTCCCAATGCAGCTACACCTGTGCAGCTTTGGGCATCTGTGAGAAGCCTGACATTCACTGGTCCAGATTATAGTGTCCAACATTATAGGCTCTGAGAGATCCCTTGATCACCTGCATTTTTGAAAGTCATGACTTTCCCAGAGACTGTACTGTAGAATCCTGAGTTTCTGTAACTGTTATGAGAAGCTCTGACTAAGGCTGTGATTCAGAAGAGTCCTTGTCTGGATATATTTTCCTGTCTGAAGAGCAGGATAATGTAAGTTTGTTTTCTATGCTATGCAGAAGTTCACTTAGTATGTATCAAAAGATAAGCATAATTATTTGATCTATTTTTCAGGCTACCTTGAAGGTTCTATTATGTTATTCTGTATTAATTACAGCATTTAAATGAAATTTGATATCGAAGAACAAAAATTCTATATAATTTGGTGATATTGGCCTTGTAATTTTATTCAGAGTTTGAATCATTTTCAGCATATGACCAGCCTTATCATTTTAATTTCAGGGAACAAACTGCTGCAGTAGACTAGGAGTTGGCACAGCTAGAGCATTGTCTAATGTTTTGGACAACAATGCTGGAATATTAGTAAAACTGAGCTCTCAGAGTTATCCCTCTCTCTTAAATAAATGATCAAGTATATTTGGATCTATAAACGCAAACATATAAACATATACTTGTATATGTGTTTACTTACACATGCATAAACCATCTATACATATAGTTTTTATATCTCTCTATATATAGATATAGATATATAATATATATAAAGTATGATGCTTTCAAATAATAACCAATTCCAAATACACTGAGGACATTTCATATTTGAAGATGTTTGGAAAATTACCAGTAAACATCCAGATGCCTCCTTCAATAATAATTCTAATATTAGTGGTAATGTCTGACAAGATTACAAGCTTCAGAGATACTGCAGTTTTAGTGAAAAAAATAAGACACATCAAGCAACTTTTTCCTAGCATAATCTACTTGTTTGTCTCTTTAATTTAGTCTAGCTAGGTCATGAAAATAAAAATAAATAAATTCAAACTTAACCTTTGTTGAATTTAGGAAGATTTTTGATCATTCTACCTGCCTGGTAAACGCTTTCTCTCATAAGAATTCAAATTAAAAAAAAAATAAAACAGTTACAGTCGAAACAATTAAATAAATACATTTTAAAAAGGTTTGTGTTCGCAGTGTATATAGAGGATATTTATCCTATGAGACCTCTTATGTCAGATGGAGTATTTGAGAACTAGGAAAGAGTCTCAGGCCCTCACTGCAGGTGAGGTGGGTGCTTCTAGGAGAGGGTGTGCAGGAAACAGCAGGGACACCAGCCATGCCTTTAACCCAGCTGTTCTTTCTCATCTCTCACAGACACGGGAGAAGATGGGTACGGAGACTGACAGGACCTTCAGCTCCCTTTCCTACTTCCCCACCAGCACCCACTGCTGCAGCAAGAGCATGTTTGCATCAAGCACTGTGCTGGCTCATAGGGGCTGGGCCTGCCACTGCCAAAAAGTACTCTGCCACAGTCTGCTGTGGGGACAGAGTGAGAAAGGTTTACACTACAGGGAACCAGCATGCAAAATCTGGGCTACCACACCACTCCTAGGGCATACTGCAGAAGAGCTTCCTTAGCTATAATAGCTCACGAATTTGCTCAAGGTTGGGAGGACACAGAAGTTATTTAGACCTACAGCACTTCTCATTTGGCAAGCTGCAACACTCAGGGAGAACTTCAGTCTTTTACTGTTATTTCGTTCTGAAGTGTCTGTGCCAAGATACCCAATAACTCTTAGGCAGCATTGTGCAAATGCTCTGCAATATAAAAGAAAAAACAAAAAGTGCAGTTAAAATGGGATTGAAAACAAACCACATGGACAATATGGTAAGTTTTATTTCATATTCTTAATTCCTTCAACACTAAACTTAGCAAAATTATTATCCTCTTGAAAAGCAGTAACTATGCTTAGTAAGGAAGGTGCTTTGCTTGAAACTTGTAGCAATGTAGTGTTACAACCTCCACGGAGGCAGAGTGAGGTTCTTGTTAATACATACACTTAAGAAAATATATAAAGAAAGAAAGTAAGAAAAAGAAAGAATAAGAATGGGGAAAGCCACAACGAAAAGTTTTGATAGACTGATATACATTCAGGTTCAGGTGGGAAACTCCAGGTGCCCCCTCTGGGAGGGGAGTTTTACACTGTCTGATGTGACTCATACAGAGTCTTTTGCTGGAAGGTGACAGATGTGAGTCTGGGGGTACTTTGAGGGTCTTTGATGGTTTATAACTCTTTCCAAGATATGACAGCTGTTTCTTAAGCCTGCGTAATTAAGCCAGTTATGCCTTGTCAGAAGAGATGAATACTTTCATGCCTGTGTGTCAATGTCCCAATACCTCCTAGGAGAAGAGGGAGAGGGGTGAGCCTTAACAGAAGGGAAAATGCTGGCATGATAAAAAGCATTATCCCTCCTCACAGGATCTGCTTCTTGCCAGTCTTTTTGCCTGTGTGGCTCAAAAACCTGACTGTTGCTAAATAAATATTGGTTTGTCCTGGTCATCCTCCGGTGGTGGATGGGCACAGCCTCTTGCACCTGGGCTGTTCTTATAGAGATCAGAGCTTTTGCCACTACACACCCAAAACTCTTGTCTTTGGTTGGGGGTTGCAAACCTGGCCTCAGCAAAGCACCTGCTGCTTTTGGTCAACGGCCAATTGTTTGAATCATTAACCATTACCATTTCAATTTCTCACATGCACCAGCCTGCAAAGTCTTGATTCTGAACCCAGAGATGTTCAGGGAGTTGAAGAAATACAGCCCCAAGAATGGGTTATGGATTTTTAGCTGCTGATATCAAAAATAGTCCTGTGTTTGGGATTTTTTAAGAAACTGGAAAATGACAATTTTTAAATCAAAATATGTCCACTAGGAAATTCACCTGCATACTTAGTACATCTTGTTCATGGTTTTGGTTTTCTGCACTGAAACTTGTAGATGAATGTGGAACTGACTCTTATGCAATCAAAAATCATAGTTCTACAGAAACTTAAACAGTTGTTGAAGTTTCCAAAGGCAAGGAGTATCAGTGACATCAGAAGGAGTACCAAAAATGTAAAAGTTGTAAGATGTGGATATGAGAATGTTTGCTGATCTGGGAACAAAACTTCATAGGTTTGGGACTCACACAACTGACCTAATCCATGAACCTCAAAATCAATTTCAAACCAACATCTTTTCACACTTGTGTTCCAAAACTCACTCTTAGAAGGAAAAAAAAAAAAAAAAAAGTGATTGTCACAGATTCTGTAACTCCTAAGGATTTCTACCTAGTGATAGATGTTTAACCCTTCTGAAAATCAAAAAACAAGTGATCCCTGGTTGGTGTAAACCTTTTTTATGGTTTAATTTTAAAACAACACACAGAATCCTTTGAATTATCAGAAGTCAGCTAAAAGAATCCACTGCCCTTTATCTCAGCCTTTCCTCCCTCTCATTCTAATGCTTTGATAAATCAGACTCATTTAGAGACCAGTGAGGAAAGTGGAATTCATGCCGACGTCTCTGTGTTTACAATCCCACATCTTCACACCCTGGCAGCTCAATGCCATTCTTCAGAAATAAGACAGCAAAGAACAGATTGATTTTCTTTTTTTTAATTGCATCCCTGCCAAGACCCTATTGGCAGGAAAACAGAGGTATGGACTCAGGGTTTTTTTAGATGCACTGACACAAGCTTATTTGTCAAAGATGAAATCTCCAGTGAACAGCTTGCCGCAGCTTTTATTTCCAAGACTTTGATAATAACATCAAATTGATGTTGCATTGGTGTGCACTGAGACAGCAAAGAAAATCGCAAAGATATTTGGAAAAGTACAGAAAAGGACAGAAAGAGAGGAGAGAAAAAACCTGATGTTTTTAAACAGCTTAAAGACAAATGTGTAATACTTTTCAAGATATAGTGCTGAGCAATATGCTTTATCGGGCAAAATGAAGAAAAACTAATTTGAGAACAGCTATACTCTTGATTTGTTTCTTCTAAAAGTTTAACTTTCTCTCTGTAGAATGGCATTTTCAGACATTAATGAAAGTCTTGACACTCAGGAATATGGTTAAAGAAAAACACACATTTCCCTTGATTTTAAGCAAGATGTTGTCATCTGTACAAAGGCAAAAAAAATCAGTCAGCAAGAGTTGTTTTGGCGGGGATGAATGACTAAGGCCTGTAATTCTTGACAATGTTTTCAATCAGAAGGGAATATTTCTCAGTTTCTTAAGTATATGATTTTGATAGCTAGAGCATCTTGCCAATCTTGAGAGCACTAGAAAGCCAAATGCCATGTCCCCTAGCTGCTAGCATTTATGAAATATGTAATTGCTTTCAAGTATATTTTATGTCTCTCTCTTCCCTTGTATCTCCTGCCCTTTTAGAAAACAGGGACAACTACACAGGAAAACTGAAACTCTCCTCTTTGCATTTTCAAAAGTATGTTATAACCATTAGGCCATATTTCTCAACCACTAGATTTCCCTGTCATTTACATTGAAATCGTGCTGCTGCTAGTTAACAATACTAATCTCAATTAGTCAGACAAAAGCAAGCCTGGAAAAACATCATTACTGCTCCCAGCTTCCACTGAAGACTACGACTGCAATTATGAATCTCTAGGCCTATTATTGTATTCAATATCTGTGCCAGGTTTCTATACCTCACTAATCAACATAGAACTTAAGAGTGAGCAAGAGAGGAGCAAAGGGACTGTAGCCCAGACATGAAGAGGCAAATACAATAAGGAATTTCATACCTCATCCCTTTTTTCTGCCCGCTCTACACTCCTCCTTTTGTCCAGCTTTCATTCTCCAAGTGCCATTAGAAATGAGTCTGTGTGACCTCAGGACTTTGAAATAAGCTTGTAATTCACTTTTGTCCAAAAAGACTCTTTGTTGGTGGTAGTTGGTTTTGGTTTTTGGGTTTGTTTGGGGTTTTTCTGTTTGTTTTTTGTTTTCTTGTTTTATTGCAGAAGCTTAATGAGTCCTTGCCATTTTGTTTTACAACACTGCCATTAAAATTAATGAAGATTCAGGCAGCATCTGCCAAATGTGACCCACATTTTTTTTCACAATCTCTTTACTTGAATATGATACGAAGTCAAAACCACAACATACATGATCCACTTAATGGAGGTCCTGAATATCAAAGCTGACAATTTATTGTAGATCAGTAGTCCTGGGGTGCAAACATAATCCTCTATGAGGTTTCTGACTACAGAGAAAAGCTCTTCAGAAATATCAAAGTACATTTTAGTATTTACCCACTTATATGCTTCTTTTTGTTCTGAAACCAGGGTTTTCTGATTTTCTAAAACATACTTCTTTCTCTTTCTCAGCTTCAGTTAAATTTCATTGCTGCAGGAAAATTGTCAGATCATTCAAGCAGTGAAAGAATTATGCTGGATTCAAGATTAGGCTTTTTACTCAGGGAGCCTGTCATCACTGATATAAGCCTGAAAAGATGAGGTGCCCACATAGGGTTGAAACAATAGAGAGAGTCAGATCTAAACATAAATATACTAAGTAACTCAAATTGGCTAATTCTGACTAAATATTTTTATGTTACTCTGATTATTCATCTATTTTCATAGGCAATTAAGTAGAGAATTGCCAGTAAAGAAAAACAAGGACAAGAATATGGTTACCTAATGATTAAGAAAATAAATTAAATTGCTTTTCAAACACTGGGAAGGAAATCAGCTTGCTTTTCACACAAAAATAGCTTTCTAGAATGAAAACTACACCAAATATTTCAATTATTGTTAAAAAAAAATCTCCTTGCAAAAAAGAAAAAAAAAAAGGTAACCAAAATTATTCTTCCCATTTTTAGCCTATATCTGTATACTGTCCTAAAAGTTGATACCTGGAGATTACTTTATCTTCAAAATAAAATTAATGCTTAATTTTGCAAAGGACTGGAAGTAATTTTTTGCTCTATTTGTATTCTTAGGTTTTTAGAAAAAATAAAAAGTAAACCAAAACTGAGTCTCAGATGCAATATCTCAAAAAACTACGTTCAGATGAGGAAAGGTTTTAGTTTTATCAAATGCTCTGAGAGATCTTGAGTAGATCAGAGGACTGTTCTACAAGTAAGAGAACAAAGAAGAGATTCAGAAACTTTTTAAGTAGAGAAATATTTTCTCATCTCCATAGTCAAGGGTTTGTAAATTTAGATTTGTAGAGATTTCCTGAAGAGGAGTCTCTTGAGACAAATTCAGAGATATCTAAGAGTTAGACAACCATATAGATTAGTATTTTCTCTTATTTCTAATAATTTAACATTTAGTTACAACAAATCATTATTTTATAGACGAGATATCTTATTGTCAGGATCTCAGTGTTTGTGAAAGTTTTTTCTTTTCACCTGGGCATAATGCAGTATCATCTTTCTTCTTCAGATGACATTCAGCTAGTAACAGTAATCTGTGATCTCAAAACAAATTTCAGTGAGAAAAACTTTTCTTATTATCAGCTATTTTCTCTGTTGGTCCAAAGGGCATGCTTGTGGCAAGCTGGGATTAATAAGCAAAGAAAGAACAAATAATTGTCGTTAAAGTTTCGTTTTAAACAAATTGATTTCAATGAAGCATAAAAGTTCTACTTAACCTATTATTTTTTGATCCCTGTAAGCTTGCCTAGAGATTTCTGAATGTGTGTCAGCTGTTGCTGCAGACTGTGGCGCCCACTTTCGCAGACATTAACTGACAGTCTTGTCTCCAACATCATTAGCAAAACTTTATTGCTGTAGCTCTGCAGACCTCATCATTCAACAAAGGAAATTATAAGATAACAGTTACATTTCATATTGATTTTGATTGGAATTGGATCAGACCTTGACTGTCTGGTAGTTAAAGGCTCATTCTCATTACATACTTTGTGCCAGGAGCTCAGTTATTTTCCTTCCTTTATTGACTTACAGGGGCTCTCACAGACTGTTTAAATACAAGTCAGCAGATATGTCAAATAAGGTACTTTCCACAGTGAATCTTGGCTTTTTTTGGCAGACATATGTCACCCTGATGTTTAATGTTTCATGCCCTTTTTATTTTAATTTTAAAATTTTATGCTTCCTAGATAGTACATCACATGCATTAGGGACTGATTCAAAGTGTGCTGTGGTCACTAAATTGCTTTCCATTGACTTCATTAAAGTCTGAAATGGGTTCATAATCTCAGGTTCTGTGTCATCTTTTTTGTGAACAGGCTTTTGAGGTCTTACTTATAACTCTTAAGCATGAATATGAGGTAAAGGCATTAAAAAAGCAGATAGGGATGCATTGATACAAACTAAACATAAAATGACATCTAAAGAAAAGCATTGTGATTTACATCCTCCTGAATGCTGGAAAAAAAAATCCACATTTACTCAGAAACACACTAATTATTTTTTTCCAGTTTCAGAAGGCTTTTTTTTTTTCCCTAAAGTGTACTATATGTTGGTTATAATTTATTTTGGAAAAGGCTTTAAACAGTTTAAAGGTCTAAATATCATAATTATAAGAGTTTAAAGTATATTTAATCACCTTTTGAAGAATAAAGTGGTCTTGGTGGATTTCCTTTAATTAAGCTTTCTAGATGACCCAGACAATATAAATATTTTTTGAAACTTTTCTCTATTATGTTCTGCAGCAGGTAAGTTAGGTCAGTAAATATTTCCAGAGCTATTACACAGGGAAATAAATTTGTGCAGCCAGCTTATTATCTCTTTATATTAGAGTATATTCCCTTCTCCACCAAGATGAACTGACCTCAAGGATCCTTCTTATTAATAGAAAAGTCACAAAGATAATGAGAAGTGGCATTTTGATGACATAACCTGGAGGAAATGAAAAAAAATCCAAATCTGAAAGTGGAAATGGCTGCCTAGAAATCCCTAGCTCATTACAAAAATAAATTTTAAAATAATTTTGTACTTTATGAACAATATCTGTGTTAATCTGTGGAAATGACTATAGGCATTATTTTTGCAGCATCCAACCTATTTGGCCTGGTGAAATTTGATGACAGGAGGTCAAGGATACTGTTATATGAATATTTTGCACCAGCTATCTATTCAATAAGTGGCCAACACAAACTTTTATACTCTGATTTGTCGTTTGCCGTGAAAGATCTGTGACTACAGACAAAGTTATTTCCCTGATTCTTTACCATTTTTATTAAATGTGGCACATTCCATTTTCAGACTGACACTTGTTTTATAATCCAGTGACATACTTAAAATGTGTACCTAACTCTCAGTGTTTGGATAAAAAATAACATGCAACACTCAAGTTCATTTAGTAGGCATTAAGACTGAGCATTAAATGATAAATGCATATATTTGAGTAGAACCTATCTGTAATAAAGAAGATCAGCTTCTTTATTTAGATTAAAAATATTTTTATGATATAAAATGGGCAAAGTATATGTCTCAAATATTTTAAGACCGTTTAAAAAATCAATACAGTGTGTACCATCATGGGACTAGCAATTACGTGGAAATGATTAAACAAAAAACAATTCTGAAGAACATCTTGGATGATAATATAGAGTAAGGAATAATTTATAGAAGATTATATACTAGATAATTAAATTTCTTTTTCTTCTTATATAATTTGTGAGCTGATCATATATTTCCCTAATGAATAGTAAATTCAAATGTCTTCAATGAATGTCTTTCTAAAACTTTTGCTTTATACATTGTACAACTTCAGGATGGACCTGTTGATTGTGATTAACCCAATAAGTCAAATTAAATTGATTATTTTTGCCTAAGTATCCCCAGAAGACACTTTCCCTGGGACAGGAAAATCCTGGGAAAATCTTCTCATAGATATAAGCTGTTAGAGTTGCATTTAAAGGAATAGCACTGAAATGGGGTATGTGTATATACATATACCTATATACATACATATATATATTTGTATAGATAGATATAGATATATACAGATATATAATCTGACTTTTGATTTTCAAAGGTGTGTGTATGCTTTTGGAAAACTTGCTTTCTGATATGTTCCTGCAGTTAAACACCAGAATAAATATAAGTATAGGAAAACTACTTCATTATACTGTTTAATTAGAATCTGAGAGTTTTTTCTCTGCCTCTTAATGAATATTTCAGAATTTTCTCACTTTTTCAATAACATCTTTAAAATTTTATCTTGACTATTAGTAGGAAGAAAATAATAGCTAAACCTCATCACATTTAGTGTGTGACTTCCCTTTTATTTATCATAATGGAATAGCAAGAACACAAGGAAAAAAGATTGAAGGAAGGATCTCACCTATATGTTTTTTATCCAGCCACCATGATAACCTGTAACTTGATAAACAATTCCGTTCTTATTATATATTTCTGCATTACACCACAGAGAAATGTGTTTTAAAGACAATTATAATAAAAATGTGAATGTTCATAAGTAAATATTATTTTCTTCCAGAAAATGGTATCTTGAAGGCACATTAGTCATTCCACAAAAAACTACATATAAATGGATTAGAAGCCCTTACAACCAAAGGCATGTACTATAATGCAAATAAATACATTACAAATACCTATTTTATTAGATTCTTCTCAGGTGCTACTGCATTCATAGCAACTCACTGCCCTTATCTTGAGCATGGCCTGATTTATTTGACTTGTTAGAAACTGACATTAGATGTGCAATTTATTTCTACTGAACATGCCTTAAAAGAGCAGGCCCATGTCCTGGACTATGTATAGAGCAACAATTTTGTACAGCAGAAAAGAGATGTGAGGGACAGATGAAATTACAAGTGAATATAATGAATTTACCCTATAATAACTTTTCTTCTTTATACTTTTTTTAAAAATCAAAATCAATACAGTTATATAAAAGTATGGAAAACCATGCAGGATGGCATTCATATCAAACACAAGGTAATGTTCTGTTGTTTTTATTAAAATTTGAAGGCATATCTTCAACCTACTTAATTTTTTCTATTATTTCCACCAGAAAAAAGTATTCAATATTACTTTTCCTCAAGCAATTATTACAAAAGAAATCGTGCTTTTTCTTGTGAAGAATCCACTCAGTCCATCCATCTCTGTGGGTGGCAGGTCAGGTTTTCTGCCTGATTATACACGCTATTATAAATGGAACATCTGACAGACTTTTAGTAGAACCTCCTCGCCTTCCCAGGTGCCTTTGTAAGACAAGTATGAGGCTTTGGATGTGGAAGGCCCATCAATGAATGATGTGGACAACTGTGCATCTACACCAGAGATGTTGCCAGGATATGTCCAGTATCAACAATCTCCATGAAGATGACCCCCTTCAGAAGGGAACAGAAGGTCCAGTATTTATGACACACCACCCTCTTAGGGAAGTCAAATGACTTACTGGGGCCCAGGTTATGGACATGACTAGCAAACTTCCTGATCTGGTACAGCCCTTTGAGTGCTATCCATTACTGCTCTTCCATGTGGGTGGTGATGAAGATGCCACCCATAGTCCAAGATGAAATCCCTAGTCCAAGGACAATCACAAGAGACTTCAGAGCCTTGGAAGGGTTTAGTAATGGAATCTGGAGCACAGATTATTTTTTCCTCTATCACAGGTTATTTTTTCCTCTATCTTTCCAGTTGCAGGGAGATACATTGGAAAAAGAGGCTGTTGAGAAGGGACAGGAGAAGAAGGAGAGGTGCAGGGGTTGCCCTCTGCATCAAGAAACAGGCAGTGTGAAGAGCTGTCTCTGAAGAACAGCCATGAGCAAGGCAAAAGCCTGCAGGTAAGAATCAGAGACCAAGGCAACAAAGGGAATCTGTTGTGGAGTGCCCCCGCCCCAGGAGGTGGGGACTCGATCCAGATAGGCAGTGTCAGAAAGATTCCACCCCTCTGCCTTGTGGAGTGTGGCCTCACAAGACTGGGGATTGGCCCCCACTTGACAGATAAGGAGTGGCCCCAGAATGTTCTCCCTTTCCTGTGCCCTCATTGGTTTGAATAGTACCAAATTAATTTACATAGCCCTGCCTTGGCTTTCCCCAGTGGTTGTTCTCCTTGATCCACCCCTTTGCAGTTTTATCATTGGACCCTGACCCTCAACTCCACCCCCCCAAACCCTATATAAGTCTGTGACCAGCTTGGGCGTTTAGCCTTTTGCTTTAACCCCATACTGTGTTGGTTTTCTATGTTAGTTGTTTTCTCATAAAGTTCTTTTGTTCCAGATGCTGCAGTCGTGCCCGTCTCTCTTTTTACGCCACTCTCGGGGCCCTCGCCGACTTTCCCTGAGGTAGCCGCCCCACCGGGCCATACCATCCGGGCACCCAGGGGTGCAACACTACACCCTGTGGCTCCTGTCTCCTACAAGCTGCCTGATCAGGAAGAACTTACTGGTGATGCTGTACTGATGATGTAGCTCCATCTACAGGAGGCATTGCACTCAGTGGCTCTCGCCTGCCAGGGGAACTTCAGCTGCCCCAAAATCTGCCGGGAAAGCAGCATGATGAGCTATGTGCAATCCAGGAGATTCCTGAAAAGCATTGAGGATAAATTATTAAGCCAGCTAATAGACAGCCCTACCAGGCAGGATACAACACCGGACCTGACGGTCTCTAGCACAAGTGAGCTAATCAGTCCTGTCACGACTGGAGGTGGCCTGAGCTCCACTGTCCATACACTGTCAGAATTTTCAGTCCCGAGGCTTATGGATCAGGTGAAGAATAAAGTAAGGATACTAAATTTTACAAAAGCATAATTCCAGCTATGCAAACAGTCAGTAAGTAGGACCCTCTGGGAAACTGCCCTCTGGGACAAGGGAGCAGAGTAGAGTTGGCATAAGCTTAAGGATGTTTTTCATAGAGTGCAAGAGCTCTTGATGGTCATGTGTAAGAAATCGAGAAAGGAAGGCAAGAGACTGGTATGGCTGAGTCAAGGCCTGCTGGTTAGACTAAAAGGCAAGAAGGAAAAGGATGTGGAAGCAGGGACAGGTCTCCTAGGAAGAGTATAACATGCTGATCACTTGTGTAGGGATGGGGTCAGGAAAGCCAAAGCACACAGGAGCTGAATATGGCAAGGGTACAAAGAAAGGGTTCTACAGGTATGTCAGACAGAAAACAAAGGTCAGGGAAAGCACACTCTGATGAACACCACCATCAACCTGGTAACAACAGAGGAGGAGGAGGCTGAAGAATTCCATAGCCTTTTTGCCCCAGTCTTCACTGGCAACCTCTCTTCCCACACCCTTTGCTTGGATGGACCTCAAGGCAGGGAATGGAAGAGCAACTTCCCTTCCACTGCAAGAGATGGTCGGGTTCATGACCACCTGAGGAAAATCTGAACGTATCTAAGTAGCGATCAAANCAAGGGTACAAAGAAAGGGTTCTACAGGTATGTCAGACAGAAAACAAAGGTCAGGGAAAGCACACTCTGATGAACACCACCATCAACCTGGTAACAACAGAGGAGGAGGAGGCTGAAGAATTCCATAGCCTTTTTGCCCCAGTCTTCACTGGCAACCTCTCTTCCCACACCCTTTGCTTGGATGGACCTCAAGGCAGGGAATGGGAGAGCAAATTCCCTTCCACTGCAAGAGATGGTCGGGTTCATGACCACCTGAGGAAAATCTGAACATATCTAAGTAGCGATCAAAGGTTCAATGTACAGATGGAGATCCATGACAAACAGTGTCCCTCAGGAGTCTTTATGGGAACCACTACTGTTTAATATCTTCATCAAAAACATAGAGGGATCAAGTGCACACTCAGCAAGTTTTCAGATGACAGCAAGCTCAGTGATGCAGCTGACACACCTAAGGAATGGGATACCATCCAGAGGGACCTGAACAAGCTTGAGAAGTGAGTCCATATGAATCTCAGGAGGTACAACAAGGCCAAATACAAGGTCCTGCATCTTTGTGGAGGCTATCCTTGGTATCAATACAGTCTGGGAAATGAAGGGATTGAGGGCAATCCTACTGAGAAGGACTTGGGGCTATGGATGGATGTAAAATTGGACATGATCTGAAAGTGTGCTTGCCGCCCAGAAAGCCAGCTGTATCCTGGGCTGCAAAAAAAGTGGCCTAGAGGTGGAGTGCTGCTTCTGCCCCTCTACCCCACTCTGGTGAGACCCCACCTAGAAGACTGCATCCTGACTCCACAGGGAGGAAATTAATCTATTGGAGCAGATCCAGAGGAGAGAATCAAAAATGATCAGAGGGATGGAACACTTGTCCTGAGAAGACAGGCTGAGAGAGTTGGGGTTGTTCAGTCTGGAGAAGAGATGGTTCTGGGGAAATATTATTGCAGTCCTTCAATATTTACAGGAGGACTAGAAGAAAAATGGTGATAAACTTGTTAGCAAGGCCTGAAAGAGGGTCATTTTCTCTAGATATAAGGAAGACTTTTTTTAATTATACATGAAATCCAGATTTATACATGAAATTCTGCATTCATTAAAACCAATGACAAAAAATTTCCTGTTTATACATGAAATTCTGCATTCATTAAAACCAATGACAAAAAATTTCCTGTTTTCCTAAACTCCTAGCTTTAAAACATTTTGGGAAATGAAGCAAATTAAATGAAACAATAAATGCTTTGCCATTTGTCATTGAAATTTTGATGATAATCTGCTTTAACACACTGATGAGATATAACACTGAGATATTCCACAGAGATACTTCCACAACTACATCTTACAGTATTTGTTCAGAAGAATTATGTATTTAATTAATTTCACTGGAAAGGCTGTTAGGGGAAATAGTTCAAAGAAACTTCATGCCACGGCTTACAACTTTCTGATCTTGAAATAAATGTAGCTGTTACAGCATGAGAAGTAGATGGATCTTTTTCAGGGAATTTGAAAACATACCCGTTTGTAAAGTGTACAGAGTTGTCTCACTGTCTGTACAGACTGTGGTGAGATATATGTCTCCATTGCCCTATGCACCACATTACCTTACTTCAGTCTCCTGAAAGAGGGGAGTAACCATCTCACTTCTGTCACCTTGATGCTACTCAGTAACTTCAACGTTTTCTTATCAGCAATAATCTTTCCAAAACACCACCACAATGTTTGTTGTGTTAGTTAGAGAGACTAGTGAGTACTGAATATTTTAATTCCTAGGATAAATTTGTAAATCCTACTACCGAGGGTTTACCCAAACCTTTCTTTTTATTATCTCTATTTTACCCTGTTAAAACAAATACATGTGAAAATGTCCTCTAGCATATCTCAGAACCAATGAAGTCCTAAAACTCTTTTTGTGCACCTGAGATGTACAGATGTTCCTATTACTTTTTGTAGCATGAAATTTCCACATGAACTTCTAGTTTTTAAACTACTCTCACTGAGCTTCGTGCAATTATTTTTGAGTGAATTGTAAACAGTCGGTATAAAATGATTCCATTTGTTAAATTCAAACACAAAATACCTTTTTTAAAAAATTTTGGTTTGATCTTACATCTATTTAGGTAATATTTAGTTGTTTGATTTAACCTTCAGTGATTAGTCATTTAAAAAGTTATACTACTAATGCTTAAATTTATGAAAGTCCCTTGAGATCAGTATTGTTTAGTCATTCTGTGAATAGTACATTAATAAACTTATTGATTCAAGTTTAGCACTTAGCTAAAAGATTTTTATACTGCTGACAATATTTCAATAGGTCAATAAAATAAGGAAATACAGGGTAAGTCAGTCAGTAACTTTAACAATATCAATTTGTTTGCATGACAAAGCTTCAAATCAATCAAATGTGCATGCAAATAGCTGTATTAAATCTAATCTGGATTGAGAAGATACTTAAATGTATAATGAAAATGAAAACTGAGCCTCTTCTTTAATTATCTGCATAAACTGCATCACCATCAGCATAAAAAATACAGTTAATGCTCTTTTGGTAACAATCGACTGCCTAACCAATGGCAATAATACTAAATTTCTTTTAAGATTTAAGGTCCTGATACAGCCAAGTACCTAATTTCTTGTATAATTTCAAGTAAAAGCACAGCCTGGTTAAAGAAAATGAAGTAAGATATGTAGTGTTAAAAAAGATGAATGCTTAAGGAACTCACTGAAATGTACTCCATATAATGAAGGAATGCATATTCTTCCTTTTTAATTATGTATCTTATCAATAAGTGAACTTTAGAAGTCAATGTATATAAACATTTAACCACTACCTAAACATAGACCTCAGTCCTTCAGGTGTATTTATTAATTCAAACATGCATCATTTGAGACCTAGTAGAGAATAATTTTGAAACAAGAATGTAAGGGGAGAGTGGGCAGGAAAAGTGGAAGAGAGGAAGAAAAAAATAAGATAATCCAAGAATCTAAGTTTATACTCTTTATTTTATTGTTTGATGGTAGCCTGACTAGCTATTGAGCTTTTCAGTATAATTTTCATTCACATTTGTAGTGTTGCTCCTTGTTTACACTGATTGTGTAAATCTGGAATGGCTACATATTTCATAGTCAGACAACTATAAATTAGTTCTTCTAGTGAGATGGATTTCATGATACCTTGGTTTGCAAATACACTGAAATAGCTTCTGGATCAGAAAGAAAAGTACTGAGCAATGAAGTCTGTTAAGCTATAATTTAATTCAGGATTTCAGTGCCCAGGAAGTGGAGAAACGATCTCAGATTTTTTTTTTTTTTTTTTTTTCCCTGCATGAATCATCTGAATATCTAATGCAGATGTGCTCACCAAAAATCTACAAAGTATGTTGAAGATGGGGAACTGGCTTTCTAATTCCAATTTGTTGAAATTTTAAGTATGTATATATAATTAAATATGCATTAGATTGGAAATAGACCGATGTAATGAGAATTACTCTAGCCTTCTAGTAGAAGAAGAGACCTGAGTTACAGTTCCTTTTCCAATGAATGCTTATGGGTTTCTTATTAAAGAATTTTGTATTAAGGTATTATTGGAGTAAAGAACTAGAGTGCAATTCTTATTATTCCTCTCTAACCAGAAGGCAATAAAGTAATTCTTATTTTCTTTCTACTTCAATGAATATTTAATTATTTCATGCAAAGCCAAAAACTTCAACAAGGATATGGCCACCCTTATTGTATTCCACAACCATAAGTATTTTACTATTCTACTCAACAGTTACATAGAAAGAAATATATCTGTAAGAGATGTCCATAAAATATGTGGGTTTTGCTTCACTCTTTCAAGTTTGAAAAAGCATTTTAACAACTGAATTTTAGTATAAAAAATGCGGTATCACATAGCCTTGTCTCACATTTTCCATAAGACAAATCCTACATCTCAGCAGATTTTAGTTGACATAACTCCCACGGAGAAATGCGCTTCTTTCCAAAAGGGTGTGCTATTTTGTAGGAAATTCATAAATACTGAAAAAGAGATAAAACTAAAAATATGCTCTTGTCTTCACCAACTTCCATTAGGGGCTTCTTGCCAATCAAATATTTTGTGATTCCGTTCAAGTTCTTTCTTTGCCTTTTTAATAATTTCTCTGGACAAGGTAAAAGATACAGTTTCCTCGAAGCACCACAAGATCCAAACTTTTCAGAAAAGTGCAGCATAACCTTACTTTAGCCATCCTGTTCTCTTTCCAATAGCACAAAGGATATTTCTTCCAATAATAATACTGAACATTTACTGTCATCATAAGGTCCACATTCAACTTCTTGGTAGCTGAGCTTACACAGCAGGTGTGGACTTTCCAATGTACCTCAAGCTCCTGCGTGCCAGATGCACACAGAGACCTTATCTTACCTGGATGTGACCCTGCTTGTCCTGGTCCTTGTGAAAGCATTGCTAAATTCAGAGGAGAGAGAGCTGATTCTGACTTGCATCTGTAATAATCTCCAGTGACTACTAATAAAGCTTTTTAAATAAAAAGAGACCTAGAAATGGCAAGAAAGAAAAAAGAGGTAAGTCGAAGAACTGCAAATATTTAGAGTTGTGGAACTGATAAGAATCTTCAGAAGTGTAGCAGATGACTGAAATAGATTCATAACAAAAATTTCATCTGGGCATGAGAATTACCAGCTCTGTTCAGAAAGTCAGTGAATAGAAGGAATCTCTTTCACCTGCATATTTCTATAAAGCAGTTAGAATTACCATGATAAAACTGAGAAAGGAAAAAAAAAAGTGAGGTAGTTGTAAGACTGCAGTAAAAATGTGCAACATGATGTTATACTAAAAGTGCTTAAAGCTAATCACATTCATGTCACTGTTTCTATGACCTAAAATGGAGGGAAACCACTACACCTCAGTCTCCATAACAAAAATAAAGCTAAACAAAGCTTCTGATGCTTCAGACAACACAAAGCAGTGGAATTCAGCTACAATGTGACTTACAATTTTGATATAATGTGTTGGACTGTGAGCACAGTGAATGTCTTACCAGAAATGGAGAAAGTACTTCAATAGGTAACTGGCCTTTTAGACATTTGTGCTGAATTATAATACTCACTGTTGAATACCACAAAGCATTCTAATTGTTCTTGATGCTAACAGTGTGATGGACTATTAAAAACAAAATTTAATTGTGTGAAGATCACCATTTTATGAGAGTAGCAGCTATCATTTTTCTCAAAAAAATGTGTCTACATTTAAAACAGCACTATTGTTTCGTTCTAGATAGAAAATATGAGGAAAGGTTGTCCAGGATCAAGTCCCAGGTGACATGTCAACAGCATCACTTTCAAGTCTCTCTATTTCAGAAAGAAAGAAAAAAAAAATGCAGAGCACCTTGTTTAGCATGTCTTATCAAGCTGAATTTGATTTTTTAAAAAAATATTATTCTGGATAACTACCAATATCCTATATTTGGAATAAACCGCACTACTTCACTTAAAAACAAAAGTGAAAAGAATGTAAACATTTGAATTAGACCTTAGCAAACATTAAACAGCTTGTAAATCAGAGAGATAATTATATTTATTACAACTTCATCACATTTTTTATTCATAGAAATTAGAAAACCTATTACCATTTGGGACAGGTTAGGTTAGTTGCACTCAGTTCTCTTGCTGCTAAAAGGATATACTGTGATACAAAATGCCTCCTAAAGCTTTTATTCAGTATACAGACTAAATGAAGTCTAGTTTTCTGATAATTACCTTTAGCAATACAAGCTACATAAATTTTCATTATCAGTACACCGTACTTCAGTATCTGAGCCTTTGATGACAAATTACAATCACTTTTATTATGTTTTAGTCTACCAGATCAGAAGAGAACTTTCTGATAAATCTGAAATTTCAGGTTTATATGCTTATTTATGTATGAACATCTTCAAGACTGATTGCAGTGGTGGAAAAAATTAGATATAATGACAGTATAACTGGTAACCTAAATTTTATCTCTGCAATAAGATATGCCCTAACTGATTATTCCTGAACCACATCTACTAGCTAATATATGTCTTCCATTCTGAAATAATGTCAACATTTACCATTGCTTAGATGTTCTTACAAGACTAAGAGTTTATCAAGAGATTAGTTAAATTGTTTTCCTCTGCATTTTAATTTTTTATGTTAATGTTGCCTTTCTTGGATTAGAATCTATCTTCTAAGAAAAGTAAAAGGTCTTCAAACTTATCTGTCAATAGGGTTTAGGAATTGTCCACCACAGAAGAGCTTCTGCTTGCAAGAGACGTATTTTTAATGACATGGGCGTAAAAAATTAATAATATTAAAAGACTGGAAAACTAGGAGACTTAGCAAAGGCTATTATCATAAGAGACCTAAATCGTGGCTCAGGTGTCAGAAATGGGATGGGCTTGTTCACTGCTCAACATTTTCCCTTTCTGGGTTCACCCCACACTTCCACAAGTATAGAGGCTGCAGACTGGTTTTATCCTTCTCTGTTGCTTAAATCGGAGGTCAGTCCCCATTCACCTTTGTATAAGTAACAATAAACAAGTGACAGCACAGGAGCCTTTTTAATATACAGACCAATAACCACGTCTAGCTGCTAACAATATATATTAACTTTTCCAATGAAATTTCTCAGTGCCATTAACAAAAAACTAAGGCCTGGTGCTTTATTCTACATTCACACATTTACTAGAATACCTGATTTTTAGACATGATCATCTTTCCAGGGACTTTAACAGATTTAACATTTAAAATATCAATTTAATTTAAAACACATCACCTCTGTTAAATTCAGTTCAAGATAAGACAATTATCCTAACTATATTCTAGTGTATTTGAGTGTCAGTAAATGGCAAAAGTATCTGGGGTGAAGTTGTAGTTTACCTTCATCTCATTTAATCCTGCTGGATGTCCGATTTTCACAAAGTATCCTAGTAATGGTAAAAAAGGCCAATTGAATAGTTAGCTGACATTAAAGCAGGTAATTCAAGTTATAATTTATCAGATTTGACCAAGAAACCACACAAGCAATAAACTTAGATCCATTAAGGTAATTTTCAACTCATATTCATAAAATGGGAATTTTACCTAATATTTTAAACACACCTAAGGGAGTTAGGGATCCAGATCCCAGTGAAATGCTTCATCCTGAATATAATGAGATTAAATCCCTTAGGCTGTTTTGGAGAGCTTAATCTTGATGTTTTAGCTTAAACTACAGTAATTGAATGTATAATACATGTTGCCTGAAGACATGATGGTGTTCACTTCAGTTAATAAAGGTCTCCAGTCTGAAAAGAAATGTACATGGATTATTTAAGAACTAGAGGAATATTATCTTTCCTTACTGCATGATAGAAATATGCTTTAAACCTGAAATGGTTTTGTGCTAAAAATATAAAATTCTAGGAGGTTTTTCCTGTCCTTCCTCCAAATATTGACAGAGAACTTAGAATTGAAATGATGTGACTTTTTTGGGAACAGAAGGTGGATTCTGATTAGAAAAAAACTGCTTGCACTGCAGAGTGTGCCACTTATCATACACAGATGGGGTTTCCTTTCATTTTTGAACAAAAATGAGACATGGCCTGTATCTGGACTGACCAAACTCTTTAGGAATTCTTTTAGCTAAAGAGTATTATTCCTTTATTAAGAGTACTTCTTTTTTCCTGAGTTACATTTTACTTTTGTAATCAAAAGGAAATTTCAAATTTCTTGTGCAAAACTAAGTACCAAAAATCAAAAGCAAGGCTTTTAGTGGTTTATTTAACTATTTAGCCCCTAGAGTGCCAATCGAGTTCTAACCTATCTGAGTTCAATTGTCCATGAACCACTCATTTTTATAATCTCCCTCAGCCCTAACCCAATTCCTTTTGTTTTTACCAACACTTATATAAACCCTGAAAAATACTTAGGAAAATGTTCATACTTTGGTGTGAATCACAGGTGGATGCAGGGCTCTTGAAAAAACACAAGGAAATTATCATGCAAAAATATGTAGTGTGATTGGGGCAAAAAAAGATTGAGAGAGCACTTAATTCTATCTGTAATAACTTGGTCTATTAGTAAAAGAATGTTTTTGTCCCATTAATTCTATACCAGATAGGTTTTCTTTTGTGCTATTTTCTTACCTAGACAGCCATGTTAAAAATTATGTATCAGTAATAAGGTTGCTAGGTTGCCTTGCCACTCTCTGTTCCCTCCCAGAGTGGTGTGTCACAGCACACAGCCTGGGGACTTTTTTCTTTTTATAGAGTCATATAATCATAAACTGGTTTGGGTTGGAAGGGTCCTTAAAGATCATCTACTTCCATGTCCCCTTCCATGGGCAGGGACACCTTCCACTTGACCAGGTTTCTCAGGGCCCCACCCAGCCTGGTCTTGAACACTTCCAGAGATGGAGCTGTTGCGATCCAGTTTAAACCCAGGAGAGCAAAGAAAGCAGTCTCTGTCTATAAAAAACTGAAAGAACTATGAAGGTCCAAAATATACCCAAAAAACTGAGATTAAAACCAAATGAGGTTAGATGTTGGTGCCAAAAGATTGGTATGTTTTATTTAATAGTAAAAGAGGCAAAGAGAAAGAAAGAGAAAAGAAGAAAAGAAGAAAANCAAAGAGAAAGAAAGAGAAAAGAAGAAAAGAATAAATAGAGAAATAATTCTGTGTGGGGGGTGGGTGGACAGGGGGAGAGTGACAGGGGTTAGGAAGCGTATCAGCCATCTGAGGGTCTCAACGATATCTCGTTGCTCCCCTCCATCTAATCTTCTTGGTGCTGAGGGTCCCCCGCCATGGCCGCACCATGCCACGCCACCACACACTGAAGAGTACAGAATTCTGTGGATTCATACACACTTCGGGCCCGGTGGGAACGCCGACGTGCCTCCCTTGCAGGGGGCCACTTTAACACTGTTCCTTGCATCATCTCTGGTGCTCTGGTGCAGGGTCTGGGGACCCCTTTGGGGAGGCCTTTGATGGGCCATGTCACCCCCTCTGTTGTGGATAAGGTTTCCCCCAGGTGAAGGGCCTCTCAGCTGGGCTCCTCTGCGCAGTGGAGGATGGGCCATCACTGCACCTCTGAGCTGAGGTTTTCCAACACACACCCAAAGCCTCTCTCCCCACCCTTTGGTGTGAGGGTCTGTGCGAGCCTGGGAGCTGATAGCCCTGGGACTGTGATCTCTTCCCTGAAGGTGTTAGGCTTGTGCTTTGTGAAAGTCCCCAGCCCTGAGTTGCTACTTTATCTTATCTTCATCAGTGAATGGTGTAAGGCCTCTCAGAGCCCCATTCAGGATGTGTTGGTGCTCTTTGCAGTTTTTGTAATAGTTTTGCTAAAAGTCCTCCATGAAAATGTTTAAGTCATAAGTTAAAATATTTTAGTCTCTGACGGGGGCATCCACAACTTTTCCAAGCAACCTGTTCCAGTGTCTCACCATCCTCACAGTAAAGAATTTCTTCATAATATCTAACCCAAACCTTCTTCCAGTTTAAAGCCATTTCTCCTTGTCCTATCACTTATGGGATATTTATGTGGCTTTTGACAAAATCCCACACTGAAAACATCAGCTTGGAGGATAATGAATAGTCCCTTTTTTTGTTTTATTTTGGGTTTTATTTGTTTGTTTATTTTTGCTAAGTGGATGTACCTACATTAGTATATCAGTTAGGATTTGAACTGTGCTTTTGAAATTAACCCATAATAATACCTACTGTGTTTTAAACCATTCTATAGAGAAGTATCAGTCCATGTAGACTGTTGAATGCATTACTTTTTCATCTTCCGGATGAAACTAAACAACACAACAAGGTTCAGGAGATGCTGTAATGCAAGCAACCTGTTAGTGGGTGTTAATCCCATGGTACCAGAGTAGAGCTAGAAAAACAAACAAAAACATCCTATTAAAATTTAAGCTTAGAGATGTTAAATTCTCAGAACTGTCCTGTTTTCTCTGTAAACATTTTGTCATACTCTTTAAATACTGCTTTACTTAGATCTATTGATTCTATAGATGATTTATCACAATGTGTTGCATTCACATTGCATGCTACAGAAAGTGAAGGAAAGAAGCAAAAAACTTTTTCTAAGAAAATGGACAAGTTCACAATTACAAAAAAGTCAGAATCATTATAGCAAAATAAAAGCATTAAATATGAAGAAATTATGAAGGCAGATGTAAAAATAATCTGTGACGTACACTTTCATAAAAGTTGGGCTATGACAATAGAAGTATTACAGAAAAGAAGCAAATCTTGATGACTTTATTTATAGCAAATACTGATCTTGAATACTGCTTTTACCAGTATGAAACCTGGATGAGGAGAACAGAAGGACATGGTATCAAATCAGTGCGTATGAACATGCATACACCATCTGCATGTGCATGGTAGCAGCTCTGCCATAGTTAGGGATAAATTTGTGACTATTACTGCCTATAAGAGGGAGACCAGGACAAAGAATGTACAGACTGCCCTAGAATTTTTAGGAACAGTGTTTTCCCTCTTCAGCTTTGCTATTGCTATCCTGTTGAGGTCTATGAGTCTTTAAGAGAATGTGTGAACACTGAAACAGCATGGAAAATGACCAAAAACCCACAAGAAGGCATTTGACAGAGTGAATTGGTAACCAAGACTGTACGACAGAAAAGCTGCTTTAATAAGAATGTGAGAATGCTTCAGAAAGGTACTGAAGCACAGCTAGAAGCTTGTACTGCTTAGGCCCTTGACAGCTAAAGAGGAGAAAACACTTGGCTGCTAGAGAAGCTTCTTGCTGTGGATTTCACAATTAAAGGAGACGGATAAGCGCTTTGATAATGAGCCATTAGAAAACCTTTAATGACACTTTCAAAAAGTGCTGCTGATGACTTTACAGGTCGGCTATGACTCATGGCATTGCAAGGTGAGAGTAAGACAACTGAGCAGTCGTAAAGGATGCCACATACATTGGGTACTTGCCTCTCAAGTAACCCACAGATACTTACTAATACATATAAAAGTTTTCGCATCTGAGCCTCAAGGCCTGCAGATAATTCAGGTGTATTCAGGAATTCAACGGAGTGGGCTGGGAAAAAGAATTAAAAATTGCATTTCAGGATTTATCAAATCACAAGAAGGAAGTGACACAAAAGATCATTTCCCTATGCAAGTATGATAGGAAGAAATGGGTTTATTTGTGAACATTGAACAGCATTGAACAGCAGTCCCAGAAGATTTTAAAGCTAGATTCACAACACAATAAA
Organism: Promerops cafer; assembly: GCA_013398275.1. Taxonomy (NCBI): domain Eukaryota; kingdom Metazoa; phylum Chordata; class Aves; order Passeriformes; family Nectariniidae; genus Promerops; species Promerops cafer. The sequence continues at coordinate 653,966 of VZSE01003443.1, read as the reverse complement.
AATCTTGGTAAAGTCTGTATATCTGGGTACAGATTGACTGAAACCTAAGCACAGAGTGTGCAATTAATGGTGATGTTTGATAGCTCAGTTGCCATATATAGAGATTATAATTAGTGTAGAAAATGGAAAGTGGATGATTAAAGAACAAGGTTCTATAACCCACTGAAATTCCAGACCTGATAATGAGAAAAGGCAACATCATATTGAGTGGCAAGTATTGCATAGCTACTGTAGATAAATGCCTCATTTATCGAGATGGTGAACATTTTGAAAATACTCAGGAAATGAAAGAAATATTTTTCAAGTATCTAATGTGAGAGGAAAGAGGCACGTAGTACATGACAGTGTAAGATGAGAATCTGAGTACCAGATGTTTTCTACTGGCCACTCAGACCAACAGGAAGGGCAGTCAGCAGAAAAGCTTCCTTGTACCGATATCATAAGCAAAATAAAAGAAAGACAGTAACAAGTTGGTGGTATCTAATCCCTAGATATCATTCCAGACTCCAGAGAGTAGGTTAATAGGTAAAGAAATAAAGAAGAAAACATTGTTTCCTGATTGGATTAAACATTGTCAGGCTAAACTAACTTCATAAGTTTCTGATTTTAAAGTTCTTGTACTGCATTGACAATTTTTAAGGCTCTTTAAAGGATGAAGCTTTGCATATTACACTGTCAGGTTGTTGATGTCACGTGCACTCCCATTTGCCAGCACTGTCCTTCTTCCATTCTTTGCATTTTTAGCCTGCTCAATAGAATTCTGTCAGTCAGCAAATGTGCTGGGGCTGAAACTGCCTCTTGGACCATACAGTCACTCTATCATTGAAGCACCTGGCAAAGTGCTGGCTTATACTTAAGCAGGGCTTAGAACTTCCCCACTATACATCATAAGTACAACTTACCCTTCATTTTACTTATATTAGTTTGAGTAATAAATCATAGTTCCTTTACTGAGACAGAACTCAAGACCATTTTCACATTTAATAGCTTTCATCCTATAATGGATATCACAGTGCACTAATGAGTTTGCCACCGTTATCAGAAGATGTATCACCATTTACATAGTTCCTGGAATGACTGTATGAATGTAAGAGTTTTATAATTTTTCTTCACATATATAGGTAAAAAACTATGGTCCATTAAAAATACTTTGGAACATTCATCTTCACAGTGTTCTTAGTGTACAGTAACCATTATGTTTTCTCATTAATTGTGATTTGATCTGTCTCACAGAATAGTCAGTATTTGTTTAAGGTGAGTGTGACCACACACAAAATTATTTGATTTTAAAAATAGAATTAAGAGCTTGTCTACAGAATACAGGACTGCCTTTATTTTATTAATAGATAATAATGTCCATGTCTGGAATGCATTATTAAAAATTATAGAATGAATTCCTCTATTTCTATTTGAGAATCATCTGATGCTTCTATAATACTACAGAACAAGATTTTTTTTTTTTTTAATTAAAAGATGAGTAACACATTAGCACATTTGAAATACAGAGGAATAAAGAAAGATGGAAGACAGATCTTCAGCAGAACTTTAAACTAGGATATTTGGTTTTTGAAATGAAAAATAAACCCTGAAAAATTTATGTGGGTTTGCAACTTAGTTTTGTTATTGTAAATCTGATGCTTAAATTTGCTATCAAAAACTAAAACTAAAGATTCTCTAGTCTCAGCTGCATAATCTGAGGGAAGACTAGAACTAAGTGATCTGTGGGCCAAAAATTGTTCAGTATTAGCTGACAACATCCTCTATGATCTGCAAGACAAATATTTTCTAGCACTGGTGCTCTTGGGACCTATCTTGATAATGCTTTGAGTTTTTATATAAAATTTTGATTTCCACATTAGACAGGACAGGGAAAAAAGGAAAAAAATAAAATAAGCCACATGGTACATAAAATGCTTTGAAAAATATTGTCAAGATTTATTATTTTTGTTTTATACCAGCCACAGAGACTGATGTACCTTCAGCACAGCAATTCACTCTGGCCTCCAATCTCCACAGACTTCAGCATAATCAGCTTTATGTACTGTGAATAATATCATTGTTTTTTCCTTTATGTCAAGGTGTGTGTGAACATGATTGAGGAATCAAGGCTTTAGGAAATGCTGTTGCATAAGGGGGAAGCTATGAGGATTCATACTACCTATTCTCACTTTTTACTGCTATCAGCTATGAAGTTCCTGTCTGAGCAAGTAGATTTGGTAAGCTTTTCCTTGAGTAAAGACTGTGAGACAGGAGACTGAGTCCCTTTACTCTATGTGCCTCTGATTCAAAGAGAAATTTCAGTGGTGATTTCTAGGAGAACAGTTTCCTTCATTTACCTACTAGATACCCAGTTTTCCCTGGATAATGTACTCCAAAAAACAGGAATTGATATATCCACAGTGCACAGGCCATTGTGTAAAAAAAAAATCATGAGGTAAGAGTTAGCAGGCAATAGAGGGAGTCAAACTCTGCAGTTGACTTATGGTATCCCAACACCTATGTCTGTTCAAAAGGGGACTTTGAGCTACAAATTGCTTTCTTCTCCATGTTCACTTGAATCTGAGATACATGCTTCCCCTCAGCAATTCCTGTTTACTGCCTTAAGCAGTGAAGTTTGACATGTATCTCAGGTTTGATGCATTGATTTTTTTGAGTTAATGATCTACTTCCCAGCAGTGGCATGGCTAAACTCCCATGTTTCCAATGCAGAATTGAACTGTTCTAAGGACTTTTATAATAGAAGCAACAAAATAAGAGATTTGAAAGGTTTTTCCTTTGCAATGAACTTTACAAAGAAGACTAAAAAACTAGGCAATCCAATTTGGAAAAAGAAGACACAGCTAAAATGTACCTTATATGGACCACGTCATGATTTCCCTAAGAGACGTCAAATTAAGCAGCAGCTGCCTTCTGGCTTTTCCAAAGGCAAGGCAGGAGATAATGCCTTGATGACTCAAAGATAGCCTTTCCACAACAGTAGTCAACAAAGATTTAGGATGATATATTTGCAATGCCACAAAGATAGTTGCTGCTTATTTTTAAGGTAAAAAAATTATGGGAAATAATCTTCACACTAGAATTTCCAACTGTTTCACTATAGGGATACCATCATATTGAGACAAAATTTTATCTACCCATTAAACATTGCAGTTGATTATTTACCAAGAAATATCTAGACAATAAAATTCTAAGGAAAAAACTGGCATCAATCATAGTCAAATACTACATTTGTGCTTGTATCAGTAAGACTAAATGAAGGCTCATATCTGTCTTAGTGATGGGTGATTCTTATGGAGCAAAAGTACACAGGATGCTTCAATTAGAAAATGCAATGATTTACCTTCCCTCAAAAAAAAACTAATTATGCTGTCATTATTCAGATAAGAACACACAAAAGACATCATTATCCATTTCTAACACATAAAAACCTGGCCATTCCTCTGCTGATTTTTCTGCCTATCTTTTGGAAGTAAAAATCTCATTTTTCTTTGCAATTTTGGGGATAAAACAAAGATTGTCTGTATTATACATATATGGTTTAGAGATCTTTTTGTTTGGGGTTTTTTTTAGTTTCTTTTCATGTTAAAATATTGCTAGTAACATTCAGATAAGTGTAATAGAAATCTTAAAACATGGCACCATTTCCTCCAGGTTTGTTTTTGGCTATGCTGCTAATGCGACTCATGAAATTTTTTATAGTATAGTGAGTGTAACTTGGGATTCCTAGAGAAAAGGCAAGCTTATAGATGACTGTGCATACCAACAATATATGTTGAAGGATTAGAATGATAGTGTCTAGAATTGGACATTTACCTTTTCATATAATTGCAAACACTCTTCCAACTGGATGTCTCTCAGCCTAACTTTATCCTTCTTCTTTGTTTCTAGTCTCTCCATTTGCATCTTTTTAAAGCCTGAACCAGCAGATGAGGTTGTGCCTGCTTGACTGGGTACTGACTATTTCTTCTTACATTGTAATTTCATCTTCCTTGAGGGATACTGAGAATAAAGCCCCATTTTAGTGTCACTGTTTTGAGGAAAACAAGATCAAAGTTTTTCTTTAAAAATCACTGAGTTTCTTCAGTCCCCTATTCTGGTGTCAGGCAAGCAAGCACTTTGAGAAAAGTGGATCTTAATTCATCAAGCAGTTATGAACTTGGTGAAATACAATTGCTTGCAGTCTGGGTCTTAATTTTCCTTTTTATGCCCAAAGACACCACCTGAGCTGAGGGCTAAGTGCTTATTGCAGGCACTTTAGATGTCACTAGTATTCAGAAGTTGTCATGTGAGACAGTAAATATTACTATCTTCTTTCAGGCTCCTCTCACATATATTGTCGAACAAGTTCACTCACAGCAATTTTAGATATGGAGAACAACACCAAGATAAACTTTATGTTACCTCTGCAAAAGTTAACAATTCACTAAGGATTCCACTATCACTAAGGATCTATTCACAAAAGACCACAGATGAAATGTAATTCTTTGCTGTCACTTGCATTACATTAATCCAGCTATTTTTCTCCTTCATGAGTTTTCCCTTACCAAGAGCCGACAGCTTGTAAGAATGTATTTTAAATGAAGGTGATATACATTTAAATATAACACTTCTGAGCAGCAATTTACCCTTCCTTCTTTACTAGCCATAGAATTCAATAGTTCTGAAATGCTGTACATTATGAATGCTAACCCCACAGGGCTAAGCAATAATTGCCATTTTTCTGTCTTAAAGATTGCAGCTATTATTTATTTATAGTATAATAAACTCAAGTTTTCATTCACCCCATGACCATGCCACAAGCCACCTTTATTCCACAGTATAAAAGAAAACTGCTCAAGGGATAGATTTCCATATGCTAACTACATGAAAGCTATTAAAGGAACCATTTCTCATAATGCCAAAATATTGAGGATGGTGAGGCAAATGCCATGGAGGACAACAGAAGAAACTCAGCTCACTTCAGTCGGCTCTGTCTCAGATTTTGCTGTGATTTAAATCCATACTGAAAAAGCAATAGTACTCTTCATTTAGCTGTCCTAGTCAACTTTCAGCATCTTTCAGTGTCTTTTCAGCAGCTTGGTTCCTTTCTCTGGCTTGAAGAACTGGAAAAGAGCACAGATCCATCCCTGCAGGAGGTGATAACTCCTGGTGCTGCAGCACACTTCCAGGATACACAGCTGTGGAGCAAGAGCTCTTTTTCCTCTGGGAAATAATAAAATCAGCCTCTTAAAATCTGTTGTTCAAAGCTGTCTCCTTGCCAGCTCTGTAAAACACACAAATATGAACACACACTGTGAGAGGTAACTGACTTTTGTCATGTATTATCAGAGTTCTCACCCTGGGAACATAGAGGTGATTGCTTTCTTTAAATGTGTGTGTGTGTATCCATGTGTATTTTAGCATATCTATGCACAATGCAAATAGTTGCTATCTCAAGGAGAAGCTATCAGTGGAAGCCATGTGTCACTGAAGCCATTTTGATGAAGAACTCTTTAAGAAAAAACAGAACAAAGCAACAACGATCTCAGATTCTGTACAGAGACTGCACAGGCAATTCAAAAGCATTCTGAGGGGCTTTAGTACATTTTCTGAACTTCAGCAGTCTATATATTATGACTATCTTATTGTTCAAATAAAGATAATTGAAAGAAGCAGGCCAAAAGTAAATTTTTAATGCTAATAGACATTTGATTCATATCCAACATAATTTTTACATTTTTATGTGAATATATGTATTTTACATTCATTACTGCTTAGAATATAAGAATTTAATGTTAAATATATTAGCTTTGGATATTAAAATTTAACTATACTGATCCTAATGCTGCAAGTTATCTAAACACTGAGCTCATAATTAAGTAAAGAAATACCTAAATAATATCTAAAACTTACAACTTCTAGCCTAATTTTCATCAGCATTGAGCTGAATTTCCAACTGGATCAAAAATATCCAGTTTCTTATGAGACTGTGTCTGAGGTTTAGGCACTTGGGTACATTTTCTTAAGTAAAATTTATATTAATTTACATTGATGAAATAATCTTGCTTAGGAAAACATTTATTCATCCCACAGAGCATAAGAAAGACCTTTACTTAGTATTTACTTAGACACTTGTCAGGAAACTCACACATCTCCTGAAGTAAGCAGGTGATTTATGTAGACTAATTAACTTCCAAACTGAAGGACAAGAAGTCCCTTTCTCCTTTAGGAAATTTTGATGGAAGAAAGCTTCTCTATGGAAAATATCTGGCTGGAAAAGATTTGGCTGAATCTCCTGGAGCAAACACAAGAAACAGTGAAGTCCATTGCTGAACAAATGGTAAATTTCTCTAAATTTTTTCTTCCAAGCTGAATTTAAATCCCTATATGGGTGCATGGAGCATTGAGCACTCCCAATTTCATCATCCATGCACTGATGTTGTAGCTTCTTGACTGGCTTCAGATCTCCTGTCTCTGCACATTCACTGAAGACCAACTCCCCAGAAGGTTAATTCTCCTTCTAGTCATTTATGTCAAGAGCATTTGAGGAGATCCAAGGAAATGCCATTCTTTTAATCTTCAGTGCCCTTGATAATCTAAACTGTTCAGTGTAGGGTAATGGCAATGAGTGGTTTTTGGCTTCCTCCTTACCATTCCTGCTCTGAAGATGTGGTACCCCATAATGGGGCAGGAAAAACATCACTGTTCTTTTCAGATGGTTTTTTAAAGAATTATATATTATTCTGTTGTATTTGCATTTTAACTGTAGATGTATTTTCTTAAAAACACATACAGATAATTTGCAACACTAAGGTCACAGACTAAATTTGATTATTAAACTACAAATTCAAAGCATTTTATTCTTCTATAGCCTGCAGGACAAGGTGACCTTCAAGAATATGAGAATAGGAGAAAAGTTCACTCCTTAGCATATGCACTTTCAATCACAATAAGCAGCCTACACATGAGAATACTCCAAGTTCTGACAAATGATAAAAGGACTGATTATTCCTCTTCCTCTTTCTTCTTTTCTTACTGATTTGGTAATGGTAACTATTCACATGTCTTTGCATGCTTCATTGTCATCATTTTTAGCTTTTCCCTGTCCTCTTCTTTTGGCTAAGACTGTCCTAATTATCTAGTGATGATGATACATGTTCTGAGTCTGAAAAGAGAGAGATCTGAGAGCTAAATAAATCAAGCTTCCTCTGACTGTGACTACTATTGACATGGGGAGTGAATCACATATTTTGCTGCAACAACCAGCACTGGGTTTCACCTCAGGCTTTATTTAAGGTGATCCTCTTGCAATTTGAAGCAACCATGCAGTGGCCAGCAGTACACACAGTCATTTCAATATCAGAATATGGTTTAAAATTATCTTGCCCAGACTGTTTCATTTTTATTAAAAAACCCTAAAATATTTTATTCCTTCATTACTTGGCAAGTCTATATTATTTTATTTGATTCTGCCTAGTAGCTGGGCCCAAGAAAGTTATTTGAAGCATCCTAGCTGGATATTAAGGAAAGATGCTTTGATTTACATCAGGCAGGGAGTGAAGAGGGAGTGAAGGGGGAAATAAAATCAAAATTGAAAAATTTTAAATTTTCCAAATCTGTAAGATAAGCCTTAGTTCATTGATGTATATTTAGTGACCAATGGGTCTGAAACTCAAAAACACTTGTGGGAGTACTCACTTTGTTCATGCTTGTCAAATGTCCTACATAACAACATTTGTTAAAACAAGAATATGAGTGTAAGTGCTGTGGGTGAATTGAACACGAAAACATCAGAGCAGGTATTTACCTTTACCTAACAGATCAAAAAGTAACCTCTGAATTACAAAGAGACTTCTGAAACAAAGATGAAATCATGTTAGAAAGATAGATAGATAGATAGATAGATAGATAGATAGATAGATAGATAGATAGATAGATATACATACATATGTGTATGTATGAGTGTGTGTGTGTGTGTGTGTGTGTGTGTGTGTGTGTGTGTAAACAGAATGGAAAATGTAAGAAAGGGAAGAGACTCTGGGCTGAAAAAAAAAAGCAACAGTCAGCCTCTGGTTTGATACTGGTGGCATCCATCCCATCACAATCTCTGCCTAGGACTGATGGTGCAGCCTTGTCATGGTCACCAGGAGCAGCCTGCAGTAGCCAGGGCAGCAGGGAGTCTGAGGAGAGGCCTTATCACTTTTTACACAGATTCCCCACGAGGGAAAGAGGAGGGGCAGGCAATAACCCCCTCTCTTTTGAGCAGTGACAAGACCCAAGGGAATGACTTGAAGTCGTGACAGGGGAGGTTTAGGTTGGATATTAGAAAAAGGTTCTTCACCCAGAGGGTGTTTGGTCACTGGAACAGGCTCCCCAGGGAAGTGGACACTGCACCAGCCTGACAGAGCTCAAGAAGTGTTTGGGCAATGCTCTCAGGCACATCTTGTTACTCTTGAGATATCCTGTGCAGGGCCAGGAGTGATGATCCCTTGTGAGTCCTATCCAACTCAGTATTTTTTATACATATATATGTACATAGCGTAGGGTGCAGCAAACAGGGAACCAACATGTGGGGGCATGTGTGTCGGTGTTCCTGAGATGATCCCTTGCCAGCATGTGCATCACCAGACAATAGGAAGCAGCAGAAGTATGTGCAGAGCTGGGACATCCAAATGTCTCTCAGGAGGGCTGTGCAGTTGGGGAATCTCCTCTCTCCTCGTAAAAAGGGAGTGTGCTGGTGACACACGGGGCCTGGAGTCAGGCAGGGAACATGACTTAAATTGAGTGCATGGGCATGTAGAATATTTTGAGATTAGTTATAATTAATCTTAATGTTCAGAAAGATGGTCATAAGTCTTTAAATCTATATTAGCATTTATTTATTATCTAGTATGATGGGTTAACTGATGTGGTACAGATACGGTACCTGCACTTATTTTCAGTTAATTACATATTGTTAATAAATCAGTAAACTGCTTCAGTCCTGATTTGCCTTTCATTACATGAGCAGAGCTGCTTTCCCACAAAACATGCATGAACTACCTTACTTTTTAGATTATTGATAACTAGTGAAATCCTTCTCTATGGTTGAGAGGAAAAGTATTTCAATTAGACACAGTTCAAATTAAACTGGCTTGCATAATTTCTCCCCTTTGACCAAGTGAGGAAAGGTCAAAACAGAAAACAAAACTGATGAGAGACCTACAAAACATAGGCCACTAAGGAAAGGTTGAAAAAAAACCAGACTATGTAAATGAAGGAGGAGAAGATTAATGGAGAAGATGATAATTTCAAATATATAAATGCAGCTATGAAGAAGCAGACCACATTGAATTGCTGGCGTTGTGGGCAAATAAGAGTTGAAGTAGTCTACAGGAAGTACCAGATCAGACATTAGAGAAAAAGCTCTTCAGGTTTCTTCTTCCCTTATAAAAAATAAAACACTGGAATGGGTTCCTGCAGAGTTTGCAGTTTCTCTGTCTTTGAATGCCTGGAAGAACAGGCCTCAGAACAGGAGGATGATTAGGTAACCTTCTAATGCCCCATCCTTCTCCATGATTTTATGCTACTATTTAACAACAGGTTGCATCATAAGACAGTCTCTGAATTTAGACCCACAAGCAGGTAGAATGAGATTATGTTCTGAACTCAAGCTATGATGTATGCTGTGGGGAAGGCAGAAGACTGCAAGGTGGGGTCACATTAAGGATGACCTGAAAAGCTGTTGGCTTTCTCCTCCTGTGGCACAGAGGTAATCTTTAACCACAGGTAAAATGCAAGGCTTCCTAAATTGTAGTCACTGACTAAAACATTACAATTTTTGCCTTCCTTTCTACCTTCCTGAGCTTCTTGTGGTTTTCCTTTTCTGTAGGTTCCTGTCCCTAAGCATAAGCAGACTCAGCAGAGCTAAGTGTCTGCTTAATATCTCAGCAGCCCAGGTGCTCCGGCTGATATTGGTAACACAAGCCCATCTTTCCAAGCAATTTAATCAAAATAACTTCACTGTGATTGGCAATGGTTGAGGCAGTAGCAAATGTTTTATTCTGCTGACTCTTCTCTGAGGCAGGGACATTTTGAGTGGACAATTTGGTGCACTAAAATGTTACTGCTCATCTCCTGAGGTGAGCAAAAAAATCAGCCCGGCTTGTTCTTCAAGAATCCTGACACTAAACTTCTCACAGTTGTGAGCAACTGCATAGTCTTTATCTTCTGTTTACTCAATCCAAGGCTCAGTTTTGAGACCAGTGGGCACTCTACATAAACCAGTTGGTGACTTTTCTTATGTCCTTTGAAGCAGGGCTAATATCACTTTCTCTTCTGTGATCAGGCTGCATACCATGCTCTAAATGACACAGACATTATAACATTACCATGTTCTCAAACAGAAATAGAAGCAGATAATAGGAAACTGTGCTTAATATGGTATTTTTAAATATTGAGTGGAAGACATCCCCTCTGAGCATAGGAGGGGATAGGTAATTTTTATATTTCTTTGCTACAGAGCTTTACAATTTATGCTTGTTTCCTGGGCACAAGACAATTGTGGGATTCATAGTTTTTCTATTCTCTCTCTAAAAAAGTGGTGTTCATCTGTTAAGAAAAGAAAAAAACTTATTTGCCACCTCTTTGCCTCACTTTTATCTCTCTCTCCGCCATCCACCTTGGAAATTCTTTATTCCCCCTACCAGTCTGAAATTATTATTTAAACTTTAGCATCTGGTTTTCATCTCTGTCTGTACTGGAGCCCAAGCTTTCTCTTTCTATGTATGTTTGCTACTGTGTTTTTCTTTCTCTCCCTTACCAGGTTTTTGATCACCACCTTTACTTTCCTGCAGCTTTCTTTCCTCAATCTGCTTTTCCCTTCTGTTGAGTGGAAAGTTCCTCTGAGACTGAAAGCGATTTCATTGATTTTAATGTAGATGTTCAAAATTAGAATGGGACAGACAAGGCACAGATCTGTTTCAATGGAGATCTTTTTGAGTACAAGGTGAAAGCATACGCAGGGCAGGCACAAACTTTACCTAAGCTGTAATTTTTTTTTTTTTTTTTTTTTTTTTTTGAGTCAGGGTAGATTTTCTTAGGGTAACAACATGGTCATGCCTAATTTAACAATACATCTCTAGCTCAGAACATTTGATCCTTAAAACATTTCAAATAAAATGACAGGATTTGCTCTTTAAATTAACAATACAAAAATATGAGAGATCATTTCCTATAATGCTAGTGCCTTGTCATGTCTCTTTTCTATAGAATTGAAACATTGCAATGCATATATACCCGAATTCACTCAAATCTCTATCAAGGTAGGAAAATTGCAGGCAAATGCTTAAAAATTGTTCAGCTGAAAGTTTTAAAGATAAATATCTGATAACTGTGACATACTTGTCCAGCCTATGTGAAACACCATTTACTATGGGGTTATTTGTTTCCCTGATATGGGATTATTTATCTAAGCAGAGATATCAATGCCAGGTAATAGCAGTGCATGACTCTTGTACTCTAAAACTGAGATGGGTAAAGGCAACTTCAGATTTCCATGACATTATAAAGGACCTGACTAATTTCAACAGATCCATGCAATGTGCACTCATCCACTTATTCTATGTCTGTCAGTGACATTATCTTTCTGAGGGTAGTAGTACTGGTGGCCATCAGTCACTAGTGATTCATTTTTCCCATCTCACTTGATGTAGTTTGTATTTTATAGCTGTTCTCTGTCACCTACAATAAATTATTTCCTTTCTCTACTACTGACTTAGAATTGTTGGATGTGTTCAGGTCTCATTTTATTAATGCATATCTTGTGCTGGCATGTAGGAGGAAGGAGTTCTAATAATATTAGCAAAAAACATCAGGTTCTCTTTGCTAATGCTGTCTGGCATCTGTGAAGGCAAATCCAGCTGACATCCACAATGTTAATCTTATTAATTTTTTTCAAAACATATCTGAGAAGGAAATGCACATTTCATAGTCATTGCCCTTCTTTTTGTACACAAAAGCAACAATCATTTTGATCCCTGTCTGATTAGATAAAAAATTCTAATTTTCAACTCTGCTTTTTATTACACAGGAAATTTTTAACATTTACACTCACATACTGAGGATCAATTTATTGATAAGAGTATAAATAGTAAGTAAGGTCCACAAGCTTTGATTCACAAAGGATTTCTTTGATGGGAGCAGGAAGGAAAGAGAGGGTGAAAAACAATCTGACACCCTTATCACCAATATGCAAACTATAGATCCCAAGAGCCTCCACTGAAATGTTGACTCAATGACCAAATCAACTATGCTCCACAAACAACCCAATTTACAGCATGTCAGGTCTCTAAATCCTGATTCCCATTACTTCTGCTAGCTATGCTTGAAGATAGTTCAACAGTTCAACAGATAGTTCAACAGATAGGCAACAGTTCTCCCTAAGTCATCTGTAAAATGGAAGGAATTTTATTGTCTTAGACTAATCTCAGTTTCTTGGTGAGATAGGTAGACCCTTTGGCTATAAAATGGGTATCTCACAAGTATATCACAGACATGGGTCTCAACACTTCCCTGTGTAGCCTGATACACAATCATGGACAAGAAATTTCTAAAGTAGGGTCAACAGATGAGATGTGCTGGCTTTCACTGGTATTTGCCTTTTGAGAGCTCTCTCTATTTCCTTGGGGGTATGTACACAGAGTAAAACTACTTCTGTGGTGCAGCACTTACCAAAGCTATTTCTTTTTGCAGAAGATTGCAGAAAGAAAAGTAGAAAGGCATCTAATTATATTTTAAACAGTCAGTGACGTGTTTTTCTGTACTCTATTTTAATCGTGTGCACTTTCATTCTTCAAATAAGAAAAAAAATCACCTTGAATGTGTACAGCTATTCAGGTACCTTCTATAATGGATTTTCAGTTTTATTATTAGTGAAGGTCATACAAGAGTTTTGCCTCACCCAGTTGGCTTCTCAAATATTGAAGGTTAGAATTTTCCCATCTAAGTTCAAGAATAGCACACCAGCACCAAAGAATACTCTAGTCTCATTAATTAATCAAGTCATGTCACAGCAAATCTTGTTAATCCATCCTCAGAGGAAACTCAAGTGATGTTTCAATTCTCTATGCAAGAATAGACAGAATAGTGAATAGTGATAGTGCTATATAATTACAGAAAGATGGGCAGCGTTTGAAGGTACCAGAAGCTAAACTGTTTTTTCCTCCCAGCACCAATTAAAATACTTTTCTAGATGTTATTTTTTCAAATTAACATATTTTATGGACATAGCAGGATTATATTTTTATGCTAAATATTGTAAGGTGTTAATAAATTTTGAAAATCACATTACTGTATAAAACCAGCCTATTTTGACATATTTTATCTATTTGAAGTCACAACAGAAAAATGCAGGTGTTCACAGCATTCTAGGAGAGCGACAATGACTGGGTATGCAAGAAGAGCTGTTACATTACTTTTTTGTGGCTAATACCAGCATTTACTCTCTATCCCTAAAAATAATCAAAATGCTTGCTCCAATTATCAGGCTTATAGATTAGGGTTTATTTATAAATTTTTACAGGATAACCAAACATGTAAAGTCTGAGATTTACAAAAAATACTCTTCATTTAGTCCGATTGAGTATTTGGCCTTTGTCTTGAGAGTTAATGAACACCCTTGCCCTAATAGTACCAAAAGTCTGAGCTGTACATAACTGTTCACAAATGAAAAGCCTCTCAGAAATCAGGGGATCATTACGATACTTTATGTTCAACACATTTAAATAAATAGCCGAACTTAGATCAGTGATTCTTACAAAAATTATGTTTGCATGTAGATTACATTCCTGTATGAAATGAAAGTAGGAATACTGCACATTTAACCTAATATAACTAAGGTAGGGTACAGCTGAGGCAATAGTTCTCCAGCTGGATCAATTCATAGGAAAAAGTTTTACTTTTTCTAGCAAAGCTGGCTGTTAAGATTTAAAGGAATACATTTATTTGGATTTTTAGACCAAGAAAAATTATTGTAGTGTTCTTAAAATCATTGTCCTGCTTACATCTCAAGGTCTCTGTCCAGATGTAGATGTTCTTTCCCAACTTTGCCTGAGGGTCTTCTGATAGCTCCAACAATTACATGTGAAATTACTCAGATAGAAGAACGATGCATCTGCAGCATGGGTCTGATCCAAAGATCTGTGAAAGCAATGGAAAAACTCCAAGTGGTGCAATCACTCGTGGATCAGATCCCTGAATTGTTAGTGATGAAGCACTGTATAAAATGTCAGCTCCAATTAATCTGTGGCAAAATTCCCACTCTGTAGGGTCAGGACTGCAACTGTAAAATTTTTTTCAGTTATCTATACTCCATTGATTCCAGTTACTTTCCAGCTTAACACATCTAAAAAAGTGAAGCTTATTTTCAAAATTAGTCATCCTTTTTCCATTAATCCCAACATTTCTACAATTGCTGTTGTATAAAATTATTTCTTCTTTCTTTTTAATTTTAGTTACTTTTGCCTCTTCCTAAGGGACACCGGTCAATATAAATGTGTATTCATATTTGCAGTTGTGCTCTTTTCTTAAGTTTGCATCCCTTTTTGATTTAAGTTGCACTGCTATTTGTGGAACTAAATTATGTATTCATAATTTAGAAATGTGAGCTCCAGAATTTCCAACTACAGATTTTTAATATAATGTGAATATTTATATCACAAGCATGTGCATACTACTTCAATCAGAGATCAGAAAACTACACTTTGAGATTTACAGCTAGTGTCTTACACCATTCCAGATGAAGGCTCCTGTGGGCCAGGTCTTCAGATGGTGTCTGGAGACATGGCTTCAGTGATTTCATTCAGCTCATGAAACAAGAATCTTTTTCTACCTGTCCTGATACAATTCTTTATGGGCTCTGTATGGAATTAAAACATGGAGGAAAAAAAAATCAATTAACTCAAACTGAATACATATGAAAAGATTTTGATGCTTTGTGTTTAGTAAAGTAAGCTAAATTTACTGTAAATATTCCCACTTCTGATCTATGCTTAGCACATTATTTACACCTAAGTGCCCTACCTGCTCCTGTTTAGAATAAAATCTCTGTCATGACTGGTTAACTAGCTTACCCAGACACTCCAATTTGACTTTTTTTTTTTTTTTTCATCCAGTTACCTTATTCCTAAGTGTCCATTAACAGGTTCAGAACTTAAATGTAGAGTCCCTTCTCAGGTTCACTGACTGCTTCATCTTCCTCTGCCAGGTTATGACCCTTGCAGTCCCCATCAAAGCCTCGCTCAGGAGATTTCACACAGAAACCTTGAGACTGCAAAGATCTGTGCTGTAGCTGTGGCTGGAACACTTCCTGTGCAATTAAAAATAAGCAAACCACGATGAACTGATGCCAGACTGAAGAATGGTCTCCCTGTGACGACCCTTCTGACTACATTTTAATATGATGCACATGTTTTATTTTTACAGATAGCCATGCTACCACTCTCCAGCATCTTCTCTTTTAATTGCAGTTACGTAAACAGGCCTGAAATTGCTACTAAGCTTTTCATCAACAACTTTTCTGCATCAGTACATTGACGATAATAATTTTCTACTGCACTTGCATGCCAGCTTCCAAAGACTTTGTATAAACCTGTCCTCAGACTCAGATAGTTTTCTTCCTGCCAGAGGCTTGAAGAAAGCTGAGAGATCGAGACCATTCCACCTGAATTTACAGTTGAGGAGGCTGTATGATGGATTTGATTTTCATCTAATCTCCACTGCCTTCAACCAAACTCTTTCCTTTCTCTTATTTCTCAAAGCTCAGTGCACACATAAAATGTACAAAGTCTCTTTGTTTACAGATTAAAATAAAAATTAAAAAAAATGTGAATATTTATATCACAAGCATGTGCATACTACTTCAATCAGAGATCAGAAAACTACATGGGTGACAGGAGATTTTTACAGCTTGTACCACATTATATACACTTGTTTGCAAATTTCCCAGTTGCTGTTTTCTATTCTAAAATTTTGAGGAAAGGTCCAATCTTAAAAGCAATAACACAGGTTTACACAGTCATTTATCAGCAGCCACATACTGGAATGGTCTTTGAAATTCTCTTAAGTACCACTTGTCCATGGCATTTATTGTACGGACACCCAGCATAGGTTTGTATAGGTTTATGAAATCACAACTAAAAGTGTATCCCTTATCAGTGAGTGCTTTTAAGATAGACCCAATTCTCCCTACTATACAACAGTATTATGAAGATTGCAGAATGACCATTTCAACCATGTCATAGAACATAAAAATTTGAGGGACCATAAAGTCCTTATAAGAAATGTAAACAATCTGACATTTTTTAATGTTTTTCAGTACTTATTTTAAAAATATCTCTCATCCCTACAAGAAGCAATATTGGAAGAAAATTCAGGAGGATCAGGGAACTCTATTTTTGGAAAATTGTTAGTAAGGGGATTGAAGAAATGTATAGATAAACATAGAAAAAAATTAATAATAGAATACCCAAGCCCTTGCTAACAAATCATCACATAGCAGTATTTTTAATTAGTAGTATCTAAATAGAAATCTAATGTTTCACAGAAAAAAAAGAGAATTTATTGAGGAAATGGTAGCTCATCACAACACTCCCCACATTTGGATTTACTTTTCTTCCCTTGCACATAGCTGTTACGTTTATGTACTGGTGCTAACTATAAACTACAAAAACAGGAAAACATAAAGAAGTTATTTCCACATCATTTACAGTCTGCTGGTTTATTGATTTTCTCTACATCCTGTACACATTTCACATTTCACTTGAACCATTTGTTTTAGATTTTAAAAGAAAAGCTTTCCAAACAAATTTATTTTACTAAGGCTTTAACATGTCATTGGCTAGTCAGTATTATATTAATCTCTGTAATGCTAATGTTTACAAAGCCGGGGTATGAGGCCAAATCTTGATTGCCCTCTTCACACAATCAGTTACACTGATTTTAATGGCACTGTTAACATTAGTACAGCTAGCAATATCTGGTTTCTTACAGCTGTCAGCATGCCTTTCCAAATAAAAGTCTTGTAATTCTTCCCTGCTTATAAAAGCAGAGATTTTATAAACAGCAGTCACAATGTTTAGCTTATACCCTTCCTACACTGAGCCAGGCATTTTGAAAGAATCATAAATTTCTTATTATGAACATTTTAAGTGTTAGTAGTTTAATCAGAGCATTCTAGAAAAACAGCAGGCATTTTTCTTGTCCTAGCAAGCTCAGATCTCAAGAGTCATATTCTTTTAATCTGATTTTACTTTTGCATGTGTCAAATTAGTCATTTCATCAACAGTTACCCAGCAGACCACTGTCAGGTATTCATGCCAGGAAATCACACAGTGCTTTCCATTTGGTGACTTGCCTTGCAGGCTTGCTGTGTTCATCCTTCCTGGTGCTGTTCAGTGAAATACATACATACACAACTTGGGATTTAATTTAATGTTCACCCTTTAATCCATAGCAGCATGCAGAACTAACTACTCTGAGAGGGTCTGAAAGAGGAGAGAGCTGTCACTGCCCCAAACCAGGAAAAAATTAATGGGATGAAGGAAGAATTGTCTGCTTAGTATGTCTGTGGATCAGAACGTGTTGTCCACTGCAGAAAGCAGAGACTCAGCCCTGTCTGCTCCTTTCCTATCGTTGCCTGATATGGGGATAAAAAGAGAATGTCACAACGCAAACTGTGTGTGTAAAAATTGTTATGCTTCGGTTTCTAATGCCACAGTGAAACAGCAGCTTCAGCTCTGAGCTCTGAAACCTCAAACCCATAAGTGTGCATCAAATGGCAATATTGGTCACACTGCTCTGAGACAGAATTAGAACCTCTTGTGACAAGCTTCTTCTTGTGAAATGCAATGACCAGGTGCACCTATGTGCCCTATGGCAGGATTTCCAAAAGAAGCAAAACTAAAACATCTTTTTTTCTTGATTTGAGTGTTAGCTGCCTTTTTTACTTTATATGATTTCACCCAGCTTTCTCTCTGCTCAAAAGGAAATTTGGTATTTTTTGAAAATAAAAAGGTGTCATTACATTAAAATGTTTTTCTCAACAAGTGTAACTGGAAATAAAAATAACCCTCTAACAATATTAGAAATATCATTGTGCAAAAAATGTAACAAATGCTCTCAAAAAAACATTTGTGCAGTTCCTAATAAATATGAGACCAAAGGTAATTACATTAGATACGCAGTGAAACATTTTAGAAAAATATTTTTAGCATTTATCACCTCCATTGATATTATAATACTATTACTTCTACATTATACACAAAGAAAGGTCAGAATATGTGCTTACATTCTTCTTTAAATGCCCAAATGTATTGTAGAAAAATGGCTTTTCAAAAGTACTTTTAAAGTTTAGAGTAAAGGAGAAATGTCACACAGAAACATTCCCAGATGCCAGTACTCATTGCAGCAGGATTTGCTGAACTTAATTACCTAAAATTCAATGCTGGTTTGCTGAAAGATGTGTTGTATAGGAACACAGTTAATTAGCACAGAAAAGCTCAAGGGTCTTCACACCAATTTATATCACATGGGTAATGAAAAACACAGGAATAAAAGACTTCTTGGGTCACTGTCTACACTCCTGTGCAATCACAGACAATTAATTCATATATTCTTAACCTAAACTTCAGTGAGTACCTCCTTTCAATTTATTGGTGAGTCGCTGGCATTTTCTCTTCAGATATGATTTTCCAGGTGTATTTCTACCCTCTCAGTCTTCTGAGGGGTCTCTACATTCACTGAGTAACGTTAGTCATGGCCTGCTTATATACATTTTCTTTTAAGTCAGTGCTGGCCTTTAAGCTTCAAAAGCTCTTTTCTTTTAGTGCTTTTCCTTCAGTGCACAGAAATAAATCATATCCACTCTCAGTTTTTTGTTTTCTATGATAAAAAAGCAAGTTTCTTTTAAATCTGTCCCAAGGGATGGACATTCCATTCTCTTCTCATTTTAGTGGACACTTTCTTCATCAATTCTAGTCTGAAACTGTGATCTCTTGAAGGAAGGTGGACAGAATTTTAAACAATCTTACAGAGATCTGATCAGTGATTTGTACAACAGGTTCAAAACTCTCCTTTCTCTACAGAAATGCCTCTCCAAAATGCCTGTGAACTGCATTCACCTTCAGGATGTCATATCACAAGGATAACTGGAAAACATTCAAATATTGACTACCAAGCATTGCAGTTTCCTCTCTCCTTCATTTCTACCCCGTAAAGTGCTATGGTATAACAGATGTTCTTCTCATTAGTCCCTGAATGGATGATTGTACTTTGAATGATTACTTTTTTTCCCATTTTTATTACTTCATTTCTCAAGTTCTACACCTCATTGCAATATTCCAGTTCTACCTTTATGTTTGCAATGGTTTTCAGGTTTTGCCATGAGCAGATTTTGTTAGCGCACATCTACCTTATTTTCAGTGTGAGATTACTATCCCTGGCTTGTGTGAAGTTTTCAGATTTTAGTTCTTTACTATATACATGTTTTCATGTGCTATTTCTCTCTTTGCAGAATAATTTAGTCTGTTTCAACTTTAAGCACATTAATTGAACTTTAATTTGTCCATGTATTTTTTACCTATTGCCCTTTATTTTTTTGTTCCTCTGTTCATCACAACTTACACAACTGAAGAAAAGGTTTAATTTAGTTCTGAGCCATAAAGCTGTTTCCTTGACTGCAACTTCACTGCAAGGTGGCCTTTTTCTCCTTCTCCTTCTCCTGAGTTTACTGTAATTTTATAAATAATATTTTGATATTTCTTTAACTTTCTTTGGAAAAGGTAACCCAACATAACTGCATTATCTCTGACTTTAAAAACTAACAGATGAGATCAGCAGCTTGATTGAGGGTCAGTACATGCATCTATTTATGCTGTAACAGTTCTGAAGACTCAATTAACCCTTGAGTTCACAGCAACGCAGATCCTTCAAGAAGGAAAGTCTGCAACTCCACTATGAAAAGGACAGAAGGGGTCTGCGACAGAAGGAACTGGTGATCAAAATTGTAATTATCTAGGTAAACATGCTATCATAATTTCATGGCCTGTTGTGATGATAAGCTGTAAACAGGTCCCCTTTGAAGCTAAAAGCATCAGAAGATGGAACTCCTAATTGAGATTTTGTTTTGCAGTCTTTTTCATGCGTTTCCAAGCAAAGAAACTAGAGCTGTCTCTCTCCTTTAAAAGGATTGCTTACGATCACCTGGGACCACTTATTTTTTTTTGAAAATTGTGGGTGTTAGCAGCAGGAAATGAAGGTGAAAACCTGCAATGAGCAGAAGTACATGCACGTGCAGGCAGGCCGTGCTCTCATGCCAAGGCTCAAGGAGCCGGCCAGGATCAGGCTACAATGCAGCCTCGCTCAAACACGGAAGTTTGGATCAAAGCACAAACACAATAATGCAAATCACACAACTCAGCAAGGATCACAGTGCTGTACACCAGTATCTTAATGTGACAGACATCACTTATATGGGCTGCAATTTGTCTGGAACTGAAAGATTAGGTTTGGGGAACTTTGAAGCTTCCCTTGACTTAAAGAGCTCTATCCTATTTATTAGGCAATAGGAGTGCATTTTATAGTTCCTGGAAAAAGTGCATGCATTTGCACAGGTCCCTCCTAATGTATTTTCTACCTCAGCTGACAGTTTACTTCTTTGCAGATGAGACCATTGCTTCATGTGTGAGTGCAGCATCTTTTTTCCAGAGGTTAGTTTCGACCTTCTTCAAAAGCTATCCAGGTTCTCTGGACCTGTCAATAAGGAAGGTTTATTCAGGAATGTGGAATCTCTAACACAGGGAATTTGCTTTACTAACAGTGAGATTCCTACTCCAGCTCAGGGTTAAAATTCATCTCCCATGTTGAGAGCTGAGCTTTGCAGCCAATTTACATCAAAGTATATATGGTATTGATCTTGTCCAAATGGTTTATCCTGTCTCTGTATTCTGGAAATTCATGCTGTTTCTCCCCTCCTGTTCCCAAATTAAGCCTTCAAAATAACCTCTCCTTTCATTCCACTTTCTCCTTCCCTTAAGCTTAAACAGGAAAGGCTGCAATTTATAACTGGCATTCAGCCAGAGTGCTTTGGCAAACAGCCCTTCTAGAGAGCTACAGAGTCCATGATGTTTGGCATGGGATAGATCCTGGTGTGATCATGGTGCAGTACCAGTGTGCATGTGTTCATGCTCTCCTGCCTCATGATGGGTAGGATGAGGCATGGGAGACAGGAGAATGGGCTTTAGTGAGAAATCCTTCTGTCATGGGTAGTCCCCCTTTGGAGATTAAACAAATTTCTCCATCAGATAGAGAGGATTCCTGCGTGGCTCTGCACTGCCTCTTTGCACATCCTCTAGCCTGGCCACTGACAGCAGCATGGCTTCAGTAGCCACAGAAATCAGAGTCTGGCAAACTGTCACAGCACCATTCAAACCTCCTCCTAGTGGGGCCTTGGCCACTGGCCCCATTATTTTATTTATTTCTGTGAATAACTCTACTGCACCCTGCACATCACCAAGATATCAAAAAATACCAGCTCCCATTTTACATGCTGTTACTTTCATATTCTTTATTTCAAGCACTGATTTGTTCCCAGTATATCAGTAGTAATTATTACTCATCTTGGCAATGACTATTTTGGCTTGAAAATATGGTCTTGAAAAAAGCAGTATGATACTCTGATTTAAGGGTCCTGTTAGCAACATTAGCATTACTAGTTTACATGAGTAATACAAAAATCATCTTCTTGAAAGAACTATATCTCTTCTGTCCTCCACAGGAAAGGCTACACATTAAAGGAAAAGGATGTGTCAGAACAAATAGACTTCCTTTTGGAGGTTTATTATGTTATATGTGTTAATGGAACATATAAATTCTATAAATTGGCATCAATGTTGATTTGTTATATCTGACATGTTAGTAACTGGAATAAGGATTAAAAATATAAAGAAAACAACAAATAATTTAATTCCCTTAATTTTTACAGATACTTTCTTCACTTCTTGAAGTCTTGTGTCACTTTACTTAACCAGAAGCGATATATGTAGGTTGCACGTATTATTTGATATCAATTGTGTTCTTCAAACAAAACTGACCCAAATGCTAGCAAGAGGAACACTACCTTTTCTCCTGATCAGAGAGAGAAAATGTAATTTAGCTTGTTATTCAATGTCAATATTTGTTTGTTTGGGTTTTTTCCTTAGTACAACAGTCTTGTAATATATAAAAATTCTCAAAAATAAGATGAAACTCTGCTGAAGCAACCATAACATGGCTATTGTCTCTAAATCTTCTCTCCCTATTATTGCCATTTTGTTTTGGCTCACACTGTTGTCTCCCTTTCTCTAGTTTCTTCATTAAGTCTCTCCTTCCCCTGCTTGTCTTTGAGGGTAGAGCCTGGGGGCAGAGGTGACATTGATCAGACTGAGAATACCATGACCTTGTTCTTGCAGCCTGTTGTGCCAAAGCCAGGGAGCTCTTTGCAGAGAGTTCATTCACTTCTGTACCATTTATTTCACCCTTATATCGTGCCAGTACCCCATTTTCAAGTTATGCAACAATAAATCCTCTGCTTGCCCCTTTGTTATTATTCCACCTCTTTGTCAATTTAGTCCTTCCACTGTGAGCAGCCTTATAAGACTGATAAATACCCAGAAGCCTGTTCTGATTAATACTGGTTTAACATACCTTTTTTTTTTTCCCCCAGAAGACTAATTACACTATATTTTCTGGTTTTTGAGAAAGGGGCATGCAAAACTTTGCAAGATCTAACATGCAACAGGTTAATAAGGCAGCTCTTAAATTTTGCAAAATTGCATACCATAAAAAGCAAAATATATGAATGTTTTCAATATTCAGGAAGACTTCTCAGTTCAGCACTAAACTGTATCTGTGGTTTACAGGTTATCACGATCTTTTTCTTTAGAGTTCCACAGAACAGAAGCAATGTCTGTGGGTGAGACAACAGTGAATATACTGCACAGCTTGTAACTTAAGTCATTTCATAATGACAGCAAAATTAGAGAAGCAGATTTTTTGACACCTGTAGTAGTGAAATCTTCCAAACAACACAGTGCATTCTCTTATTTTTTTTTTTTTCTCCTATTCAAACAACCTGGAAGTTTCTACAAACATAGCAGAAGCAAGGCTTTCTTATAAAGATGAAACAAGTTTCCTTCCTGAGCTTATATCCAGCAGGCTTTTTTTTTTTTTTTTTTTTAATTTACTGGAAGAACCAGTGTATGATTGAAATGGGAGGAACAGGTGAAAACTGCAATAGCTTTTCCTATGAATATAAGAGTTATCAGATGGAGACTGTACTCACAGTCTTTTGCAGTAAGAAGGAATAAGCAGAATTTTTCTTCTGTGCACGAAGTTCAGGATGAAAAGAATTACTTTGTCACACCATCACTCCTCTTCCCATATACTCTGTATTTCTAAAAGGGTCTGCAGCAGATGTCCACACTGCTTGAAAGACAAGGGTCATTTTTAGTGTAATTTAGAGATACTTGAACTGTTTTCTTCTAATCTTTTACAAATAGCTGTTAGATCAGTAATTTTTAAAAAGCAAAAATATAAGAATAATTCTATTTAAGCCCATTCTGGGACCATGCACCAAGAAAGCTTTGCTCCCCACCCTGCCCTGCCTGTTCCTCCCAAGCTCCATGGAAGTCAACTCTCAGATCAGGCATAACTCAGTTATAGTAAACTTACTCATTCTCATATCAGAGTCTTTCAAACTCAGTCCTCTCTTGTTTTATAGTAAAGTCTTTTACACTGTAATATTATATTAAATTTCATAAAAAAATCTTTCTGAAAACTTTTTTTAGAGAAATGGAAACAGCTGGCTTTCTGTATGGTTTTGGCTTCTTTCTTCTACCTGTTGTTTCTCTCCTGCATCATGTAACTCTGTGCCAAGGTAAGGAAGATATCTATTCTGTATGTTCTCAAATGCTATTCCCTTCAGGTTTCTTGTGTGCTGAGAATGTGGAGTACAGCCCATGATAATATCACGAATTTTCAGCTGTGTGTAGTTTGCTCTTCTTTAAGGTGTGACTGACCCATGCTAGGCATCTGTGTAGGAGTGCCGTGCTAATCCAGGCGTTCAAACAACCAGAGACACTGTTGTTTATGGCTGTGGTCTTTCAGAGAGTTTTCAATCCACAGAACAGCACACTTTCTCAAGCCAACTTTAACATATTTCTAAATTAAGAATTCTCACTTAAGGGATAAAATTCAACACTAATTGCATCTTCTCAAATAAATTACCGAATGTGTTATAAAAAATCCAAATAAAATAGTATAGCCTTTTGTAACTCCCCCCACGTGTTTTCTTGAAAAATAATTTTCCACGCTCCTTCCTGTCTCCCAGGAAAAGTTAACATTTTGTAGGCAACTAAATGTATAAAAAAAAAAAAAACAAAACAGTTTCACTTTTATGTATGACTTAATTTTGTATATCAACTATATCCCAGCCAATGACAATCTGGTTTAGATCCCAAAATTTTGTCCTGAAAACAATTCACAATGCATTATGTATTTTGTATAATAAAAGTGTCATGAATATTCCTTACTTCGATGACAAATTTTTTATTTTTTTTTTTTTCTAGATTGTTTCTAAATTTTTCAGAGGAGCTGGAAACAATATATAAAGCTATTACCATCTGGACACCTTATACATAATCCATCAATGCATGATTTTAGCAGGGCTGTTTCTAAGTAATTACATTGTTTCTGCCAATGGGAAAAAGAAAGAAAGAAAAAAATATTTTTAAACAACATAAGGGCCGTACCAGAGAATAATTTATCATCAAAATAAACCTCCATAAAATACGGAAAGAAATTTCATTTAACAGTGACTTGAAAGTGAGAGAATCAAGGTTCAGTCTCAATATTTTCCAGTCTTTTATAGAAACCTCAGAGATGATCTGGCTTTCTTGGCCTTCCCCTTTCACCTCAGTATTGTGAGAATGAATACCTCAAAGATTGTAAGGCACTCAGGTACTACACAGAGAATAAAATGTAAGAGAATTGAGAAAGTATTATTTACAGGACAAAAAATAAGAACCACAAATCTTTGCAATGCACAGATCCTCAGTAATGTAATTTTTTCTCAACACAGAATTATTTGAGCAAAAGGAGTACATGAGAAATACATATAAACTGGGCAAGAAAACACATTGCCTTTGAAAACCTACTCCTTGTCCTGCACTTTGGATTCAGTATCTGAGTGCAGATGTTTCTGGACTCAAACTTTCATTCTAGAGTAGTGTTAGCAGACTAAAAATTCAATGAAACCTCCTGTGAAAAGAGAGATTTTCCATACCATTCTCTGTCTTTACTATGTAAATTAAGCATTATTTCTCACTAAAAACTATCTATCTGCCAACCAGATATTCAAGATTACTATTAGGACCAGCTTATTTCTGTACTACTCATACATGAAATATCATGTAGTATTAATATCCAAACTCCAGGTCTTAGACTGAATAATAAAAATGTTCTTATTATATAAATATAAAACTGCATATAACTTTCTTACCAAATGAAATACATAGATTGTTTAAAACAACTTCAGTGTTGAAATTCTAGTATCAGTTTGGAGCAGATGTCACCATCTGGCTGCCTTCACAAGAGTCTCTATGAGACCATTTAAGTCTCCTGACTGGCTTCTACACAGAAAGTAATTAGAGTGAAGCACAAGGGATAGGATCCAACTGTGTTAAAATTAAGGTGTTTTCCTTCATTAAACTGAGAAAAGATGATAAAAAAAGAAAACAAATGAGCAGACAATTTCAATTTGAGGAACGCTTCATTTTCTTCCTCCTCACTATGTAGCAAAAAAAAAAAAAGTTGGGCATATCTTTCCTTTGGCAAGTATCTATATTTTTGTTCTCCTTTTTTCCTTTTTAATGCAGTGTTAATAACTTTCATTCAATCCTTGAATTTTTTCTCTATTATCTTATTGGTTGATGTCGTGTCCCTTCCTATTTATTTATTTATTTATTTATTTATTTATTTATTTATTTGCTAACATTTTCTAGGATATAGGTCAGCTTATTTTCCACTTGATTATTTGGAGTCTGCTGCTGCATGATAAGTATTTTAAAATGGTGACATATTCAGACACAGTAATCTAATGATTAAGCTGACTTAAAAAGTAACTAAATGCAAAAAGAAAATAAAAAAAATATCAGCCACAATTATAAATATGTTTGTCTTGAAAAGCCAAAAGTCTCTTCAATTTTTCAGTGAAGAAGGAAAATTGAATTTCAATTTTTAAAAGAAATTAATTTAAAGCTTTGGGTGTAGATCATATCACTATGACCATGTATTTCATGAAAAAGTTCTCCACTGGATTTTATAATGTGAGTATCCACAACACAGGTACAGATGAAATGATACAAACATGAAAATAGGCAATGCAGACATATCTAGAGACCCACCCACACATACATACACAAAAATATTTATTTTCTTAAATATATGTTTTAGGTTTTTTAATACAAATGTCTGAGTAGCCTTACATACTATTGATTCTTCTTAAAATCCATTAGAGTAAGGAAGTATCACCAACTGTCTTGGTTAATTTCTTCCTCAGTAATATGTTTTATAATTTACCTTACCTTCCTCTAGAAAACAAGGTATGAATTTTCACAGTGTCTTGCTCAAGGGTCCAGTATTTTAATTATGCAAGATGGATTTTCTAACTCATGCATTCCACAGAACAGCTCTATCAGCTCTGATGGTGTTTCTGTGTTTCTTTACTTATTTATATATTTTCTGATTAGTACTCAGATAAAATTTTCTCAATTTTTTCTTCACTTCAGTACAAATGGAGGTGTAATGCATTTCTCACTTGCTGCCTTTTGGTTTGAATTCTTGGAAACATTCTACCCAGTTCTATAAAATTGCACTGTTTGCAGTTAATAATATTAAACTTAAACTAGAAGAGACAGTAGTCATAAACTTCTGTAACTCTATTGAAAATATAGGATTAATAAAGTGTTTTTATTCTGGAGGATACAGAATTCTTGGGAAATAATTTTGTGAAGGTCTCCAAACCAAATGGTTTTGGCCTTTCACCTTCATTTGGAGCTTGCAAGAGTCTGCGCAAATCACCTATACAATGCTGGCTAGACTAATGAAGCAACAGAAATTAACAGTATTTTCTGGCATTCACTGCAAATGTCTCTCAAGCTATCCAGTCTGACAAAGATACTCTTTAAGATAATAGTGTAGTACACAGTGATGTCAGTTACAAAATTATTTATTTTTTTCTGTTAAATATCTTATCACAACTTGTTGGCAAACCATACTATTTTTTTTAAGTCAGTGTCAAATCTTCTCCACACATCTTAGCAGACAATTCAGCTTTCATTATCTATCAAATACAGTGACAATTGGTCAGTGACAATTGATTCAATTACAAATTGCCAGCATCTGGTAATTCTAGGAAAACATTTCTTTCCAGCATCCAGATAACTACAAAAGTAGGGATATACATTCATTAAAATTTCCATGGCTGAGAGGTGCATCCAACAATTTAATGATATCAATTACACTACCAAGAATAGACAACTGCAGTACAGCTGATGCATAATTGTATATGTGCACATGTAGAAGACCAATGACTTACAGATACTGTAAAATAAATACTTTTCAGTATGTGTTCATCATGTATGAATGTGACATGTTTGAACATATTGCAGCCATATTTTTTCCTGGCTTGTTGTTGCAGTATCTCTAATTTTGAGTAAGAAGGCTGGAGAAGAAAATACAGACTGCTTTTTAAAATTCTATTTTAACTTAACCCAGTTATGCAGTGTTTCATAATATTCTATTGATGTTCAGGCCTTTGATCACTGATCTGAGCACAATCAACAGTCACAAAGTCAAAGCCAGAAGACAGGGATGGTTAAAAGAAATAGTTAACAGAACTGTTGCAGAAAATTAGTAAATGAATAGTTTAGGACAGAATATTAATGAAGTTTGGATGGTGGTGTCAGAAGAATTGTACATCACTGGAGAAACATAACCAATGTGCTGAAGGCAGTGTAAACACTAATTCACAGCAAACAAGAAGATGATAAAGTTATCACAGTCACTTGCACTGCTAATAACCATATGTCAATGATTATCATGCTTATCTGGTCCACATTTGATTACAGTTAACTAGCAAATAGTTATTGAATTAGAATTCAAAGTACAGGTGGAAAACAAGGCTGGAGATTCTGTTACTAAGAAAACTTAAAGTTTTTTAGCTATAAAGACAATAGAAGAAAAAAAAAATAAAAAAAGATTTCCCACTCCTTTTTTTTTAATGTATTTGGGAATGACTGTAAATAGAACAGACCTGATGCAACTAGTGCAACAAACAAAAAAAAAGGAAAATCTGGAAGTTACGGTTACAGAGATGGATCAGCACATTTAACGTGAGATAACACATTAACCATGCAAACTCTCTGGGACATTATCCTGCTGTGATATAAGGTGTCCACAGTGCTAACCATTATATCTGAGTTTCCGTAGTGCCAATCATATTTTTCGCTTTTAACACTTCAGAGAAACTATGTCATTTTGCCCTATTCATCTTCTGTGTTTAAAATACAATATTATTAAGTCTTGAACCCAAAGAATTAAAAAAAATAATATTATATTCACTCTGGGTTATGTTGATTTTCAACCATTGGAATTTTTAGAATGTCTCACTCAGATTGGGCTAATATTATTTTTTTAATCAACACAGAGTATGCTTTTGAAAAAAGAAACATCTGTCAGTGATATAGTGTTATTTTCATCTTTTTGAAACACAATCAATATTCCTGATTTATTTCAATCATTTCCCATAATCCTTAAAGTAGTGGAGGTAGATGCACTCATTATTTTTGTGATCACAATGAATAGCAGGAGTGTATCTATCCCCCTCTGAAAGAAACAGGGTTTCTCTTGTTTGGAGAAGAAGTAATTTTAAAATTAGATAATTTTTTCCTTATTGCCCCAATCTGTTCCTATTCTTCTACTTTCAGCTACTACAACTAATCTAAAAAAAAATAAAAATTAAAAAAAAAAGTCGCATCTTCCACATTTGTTTATACTCATGACAGAAAAAACAAAACACCCAAGCAATATATATTAAACAGTATGGTCAGAATGAACTACATACTCTGCTGTGATGTGAGAGACACAGTGGTAAAAAGTGATATTCTCTGTCTGTAAGTTGCAATATCAACACATGCTTATTCACCATTTGCTATTTTCTTTGACAATAAAGTTTTGTCTGGTTGGTAACTGGAAATAGTCCATAATATTTATTATTTAAATGATTTTTTCTATGTATTAATTGAACAAACATATAAAACCTACTATATTTTATAAATGCGCATTCATAAGAAGAAATTTATTTGTTTTCTAATGTTTTCCTTTGCTTATTCTTAATTTTTGTCTCACAAATCTTATTACATTAGTTGTATACTGGTTACCCCAGCATTCCCTGAGCCCCAATGAATTCTTAATGTGGAATTGCAGTTGAAAGTGAATGATGAGGTTCAAAAAGAGCCACTAACCTAACAATTTTTATTTGTTAATTTATGCTTAAACAATTAGCATATCAAAAATATAAATGGGAACATTATGTTCTGATAATATTGAATGATCCCACTCCTTTATTAACCTGATAAATTTCATGTAGCTACTAGTGCTAGCACTTTTACTTTAATAGATAATCAGAATTTCAGTACAATTATATATATTTTATGCACACAATTTCAAACTATATTAGTGCATACATCTTACTCAGGAAAACTAATACTTTCAGCATACGGAGTTTTTAGGAAAACACCAGCCCAATTTTGAATTACAGACAATATTCTCCCTTTATTCTCTTCATTTTGAACAGCCACCAAGCATTCATATATGATATACAAGGTTGAAAAAGCCCAAAAATTTTTAGTTCTCAACCTATGAAATCCAAAAACTAGGTGAAGGTAAGCATCCCCAAAATAGAAAAAAATTTTTTTTGCTAATACATCACACTAAACTTCCATCATTTTTTGCCATGTGTACACTTGTTGTAATTCTAGCTACATTAGAACTGGAACTTTGAACTTTTTTTCAGGAGATGAATATGCACTTAGTTTAATAGTCAGCATCTTTCATCAATATAATGTGTGCAAAAGTTCCATCTATAATTTATTCTTGCTAAACATTCTACAATATGTAATACAAGACAGCATTTAAGTCAACATGTGAGGGCATTCAGCAACACACACATAAGCAAATATCCACAAAGTTCTCTCCCAATTTGCATTTAATATTCCACTTCTTATTCAGGGTTAAATAAATTTTGAACTGGGAAGATGATCTTCAAATCTTTTGTTTTTCAGTTGACCCACACATATTTGAAATAAACTTGTACTTCATCAGCATCTCTTACAAAACATAATAGCTTCACTTGTTCCACTACTGAACCAGAATGTGTTCATTACATAAGGCTGACCTTGCAGTAAAGCTACTTTATGGACCAAAACGGAAGTAAAATCTGAAATCTGTTTAAGGTAAAGGAGGACTGGAATTCAAAGAATCAAAAATAAACACATGCCATCACTACCCGGGCACTTCAGCACAGATATTGTGAGTAAATCCATCCCAAGCAACTGAAAACTGCCCTCCTGAATGTTTAATCTGGTATGCAAAATATATATTCCCAAAGCATCAAACAGCATTATGAATGAACTGCCAAACTTTTTATGATTTTCCTATTCCTTTTTTTTTTGTTTGTTTGTTTCTGAGCTGCTTGATATACCTTTGCATTAAAAGGAAAAAGGGAATGAGTGAGCAAAACAAAAGAGTAAGACTAACATAATGTTTAGTCCCAGGCAGGAGAACACTCACATGATCCAAAGCCTATTGAAGATGTCAGCAGAAATGTCTCATTCATTTCAACATGAGCTGAATCCGGCTTTCTTGAAAATTCCTCTGTTTTTTATTTATGGTATTAAGAGGGAATAATTACCAGATCAAGCCAGAAAGAATGATAGATTATCTTCCTGTCATGAAAGGAGTAAAAAACCAACAGTTACATCATTACAGCTCCTTGGCTACTACAGAATGCCAGAGAGCACTCAGCAATACACAAAGATCAAATTTCCGTTCTTACACCGTGTTATCTAAAGCACTTCATTATTTACCTGAGTGTGAAACAGACTCTTGTGGTTGTTATGAAAAATCCCAGGGCAAATGAAAACCTGTGTTTGTCAGTTTTTACCTGTGATAGCCTTTGCCACTATCCCAACAGCCCTCCTCTAAAGGAATGAGGAGTCTCAGCTAATGATGTGCTTCTGAAAGATAATGCTCCAGTGGGCAGGCCAGTCTTCTGCTAAGCCACAGAGATGTATGAATGAAGTGTAGAAAGCCTCCAGGGAAATAAATGTTTATCATAGAAGAAAAGCAAAATCATTTAGTAAAGTGACAAAGCTGTTGAAATCCTTTCCCACAATATTTCATAGTTGCTTTTACTGATAACACATCAGTAGCTGGTACACATCTTGATCACTAATGTGTTTCTTTAAAAAATGCACCTTGGTCTGTGTACAATCATTTCACAGGTTGTTCAAATTGTTGGATTGTGCCCCTATTTCTTTCACTTAAACAAATGGCTCTGGTGCTTTGATACCTCCTGTTCATTGCTCCTGACTTCTGCCTTGCAGTCTTTGAGCTGATAACAAGCAATTCATCATCTCTGCCAGTAGAAGAGCTCTAGTCATTACGACTTTGTGACTCCTCTGTGGGGGCCTGAGCCAGGACAGCCTTGTTGCACTGCCAAAGTTCCTATACAAGGCTAATCTAATGTGAAGGACCTCAGATTTTACTTTGTGGTGCTTGCTTGCTATCGTTTTCCTGTGACTTCATTCATTTAAATAAATCATTTGTATTTAGTGACAGAAATGCACTGATGATCCTGTTCCTTGCTGATATGCAAGCCGAGCCATGCCAATTCATGCCAGCTGAGATACTGCCTCACACTTCAGAAGTTCTCAAGCATATTGTGCAAAGTGTGCTTGCCTTTGATCTATGGAGATCATACTCCACTCTAACAGCTTCCCTGTCTGAATTCTGAGTTTTCAAGACTGTATTACTGCAATATGTACTTATGGTAATTTTTGTTTTAATGGAAGTTTACAGAATGCCAACACAAAATCATACAGTAGTTTAGGGTAGAAGGGGCCTTGGAGATCAGGTTCCAAAACCCCTGCCATGGAAAAGAAAAACTAGATCTGGTTGCCTAAAACCCCATCCAACCTGGCCTTGAACACTTCCAGGGATGGGGCATCCACAGCTTCTCTGGGCAACTTATTCCAGTGACTCATCACCCTCACAGTGAAAACTTTCTTCCTGATATCTAATCTAAACCTACACTCTTTCAATTTAAAGGTATTCCCCCTCTGGTACTATCAACTTCCAAACTTCCTCTTCAAGGACTGCAAACTTTGTACAATCAAACAAAAATAAATTGTAGATGGTTGTTCCTTATTTCTGTTTTGTAAAGCAAACCAAAACTTGATTGGCACCACAGATATGTTACACTTCAAATAATGATACCAGGATCTTGGGGGAAAAATGGATGGCTATATAGCCCTTTGAAGTTAGTTATTTAAAAAAAAAACACAAAACTGTTCTCTACCTCAGTCTCCCAGGCATGAGGATGTTTTTTTCTGAAGATATGGTACATCTTCATTCAGATAGCATAACATTATGGTCAATTTACACTTTGGTTTACATCTATTTATGCAGATTGACACATACTATGATAAAATGTGTAGGATGTTTCTTAGAATAAATTTTAATTTTAATTTACATCACTGTTATAAAAAAAGAACAGGAAGCCAATATGGAAATACTAAATAGATCAAACCGAGTTTTAATTTTAATTATGCATTTTAAACCTTCACTTTGGTACATTTCATAAACATTCAAGACATTTGTCAGATTATGACTGACAAACTTCTGAATTATAAAGTATTGAAAATACATTAATGAATAAACAATGCACTATGCTGAGGCTTGATCCAATGTACTATATTGAAACCATAATTTTAAAAATGGCAATATTAAGCACAATAAAAAAGCTTACCTAGTCCCTTGCTTGATGGACTCAGTTAAGAAATATAAGAACAAGATAAATTCTGTGGCTAACTTGATTTATCCAAATGTTCTGTCTCTGGAACAGAGCCCACAGGTAAACAATCATTTCTTTCAGAAATCTCAGTATCCAGTAAAATGCTGTGTTTCTGTTAGGCATTGGCTTCAGCCAGAAAGTCTATCATTACTCTCCTCACAGAGTTTCACGTTTTCTAGACAATAAAAACTAAAAATTACATTGTTTTTGGAATTGGAATTGTCTTTACACTGTGAGAAGATACAGAAGCCCACTCACACATTGATATTTTCCCCCAAAAAATATCTAGGACCAAAATGACCTTGGAAACTTACATCAGCAACACTCTCAGGTATTCTCTGTATTTCATGAATTATACAAACCCAAGTAAAAGTAATGGTTGAACCACTGAAAACAAAAAGACAAACTTTGCAATTTCAATCCTAAAATTAGGGTACTGGTTCCAGTGTTCTTCTGGGTCCCTATCACAGCAAGAGCAGATCTTGCCAAGAAGTCTAGGTGCAGAATTGGAACCTGCCACTAAATAATTGACAATGCCTTCCCACAAGTTCTCTTCTTCCCTGTGTTCAGCAAGCCTTGTCAATATCTCCACAATGTTTGGCAACTAAGCCATAAAACAACTCGGAAGATCACTATTTTGACTGTTTCTACATTACAAAGTAGTGTAGTGCAACAAAGCCACAGGTGGCAGAAAAACAATTGGTGCTGAGGATTTAATATCGGTACTGCATAGATATGAGGGTGGGAGGATGAAGAAGACTGGGAAGGGTACTTCAGACTAGCTCCAGAATGCAATAAAAGGATTCTTTGAATCAGTTGAAATTCACCAATTTTGCTTTAGATTCACAACACAACAAAACAAAACAAAACAAAACAAAACAAAACTAAACTAAACTAAACTAAACTAAATTAAACAAAACTAAACTAAACTAAACTAAACTAAACAAAAAACAAACAAACAAAAAAAATCCAAGCACAGTTCAAGCACACACAAATGATTCTGTGATGAAAACTGAAGCCCAGTAAGTGAAGACATTCAGCAGGACACTGCCTGGCAAAGTTGAATTGCTAATGTAGGTTAACCCCTAGCAACAGTTTGCCAAACTGAACCACTCAGCAGCTCGAGGCCAGATGCCAGTCCAAGAGACAATTAACCTCTCCAGTCCATCAGCATCTGGAAGAGCGCCACTGTTGGCTCAAAAGCTGAGCAAACACATGAACTCTGCCTTAAGCCCAACCTAATGAGTCCACCAGAGAGATGCAACAGTCCAGGCCAGAGCTACACTAACAGTTGCAATGCATATTGAGGGAAGTTTCTTTCTGACTGGCTGAATTAGGTGTGTATCTCTTCATTCAGCCACATTTAGGCACCCTAAGACATGCATACAGGGAAAGATCAACCAAAGAAGATAACACAGCATTTATATTTATATTTATATTTATATTTATATTTATATTTATATTTATATTTATATTTATATTTATATTATTTATATTTATATTTATATATGTTAGTTTATTTATTTATTTGAACTGTCAGACTCCCTACATGGTAACATAGAGATCTTTATGATTTAGCATATTTTTATTGGAAATTCTTACTTCTTAGCACTGCTCGAATACCATGCCATCCCTGAAAATGCAAAAAATGGAAGAGCTATGGATAGGATTTAAAAAAAAATAAATGGAAACTGAAAATTCAAGATATCAACAGCATTTCCCAGGCAATCACTTATATATTTTTTAATCTGCTTCTAAGTTTTCAAGCATTGGAAACTCTGACTTAACACAAAATAAAAGAGAGATATCTTTAAGTCTTCTTCTACTAATTTTAACTTGACTATTCACAAATTCACACAACAAGGTTCTGCAAAAAGAGGGTACAGTGCACTGATTCTGTAACAGTAGGAGATCAAAAGCAATGAAGTGTCTTTCTTGGCATTTTGAGATCTAAAAAGTCTTTTTGTTTGTAACAGGAATTATCCTCAACTGTTTCATCTCTTCTTCACTAGCTAATGCTTGCTCTTCATCTGTCTTAGTTTCCCAGGAACATATGTATTTTAGAACTGAAAATCCTTGGAAAAATAATCTGCTTGCAACAGTCTTTAAATGTGGGCCATTCACATAACAGAAGTGCAAACAAAGCAGCGGTAAGCTGAAGACATATATGAATGTGGTGCTTCAAAAGAGGTGAGGAAATCAATTATTCTTGACTGGTTGTTAAATTGGAAAAGTTCTAATAAGGAAGATACAACAAGAAACCATTGAAAGGAATCAAATCAAAGCTACACCATGGAGCAGCTCCCAACGGAGTCCATCACTGCATCTGAAAGCTTCAGATACACCTCTGCCAATGAGAGATGAGATGATCTTGGTAAAAAAAAAAGGGGCTCAGGCACTAACACAGCTCCCAAAGTCAGAAAAAGAAACATCTACAACTTAGTCTTTGTACCAATACCCAGAATAGTCAAAATCATAGGAAGATAAATGTCTACATTCCTGTAGGTAAATTTGCTGTCTTCCATCATTATTTTACAGAAAATAAATATATTTTGGTGTGTTTGAGGAGGTTATTCATATCAACTGAGATAATCACACCAAGAGAATAAAGTCAGTGCTGCTATAGACACATTAGTCATGATGAATTAGCTAATGTCTCAGGCTAGTGGGATGAACCATCAATTGTATTTCAACTAGAAGCACCACAAAATATTTAAACTTTGGAATTATGTCTCCTAACACTTTCTCATTTGATTATTTTAGCTGGCAAAAGGAAAAAAAGGAAAAAAGAAATACTTGTGGGAAAAACATTGCATCTGTTGCAGATTTGTAATTGAGTAATGCAACATTTGGAGTTATATTATCTTTATAGACAGAAATTTCCAACGTGATTTAGTCATTTAGGTAGGCATTTAAGCCATAGCAACTTAATAGAATTAGGAATTTTCCATACCAAAGTAAAAACATAGGCCTAAGTGACATAAAAGCTAAAATGATCTTGAAAATAATCTTAATTTTTTAATTAAAAAAATCACATCTCTAAAAATATATTTCATAATGATGAAGTGAGAGACTGATCAAAATAAACATACAAATACCACGAGTAAGAAAAGCTATTTGAAAGCAGATTCCTTCACATGAGATTTCTTTAGACTTCAAAAGACATTTTGCCAGACACGTGTCTTACTGTTTACATGCGACAACAATATTAGCTTTGGTGATTGCGCAGATTTACTTCTGTTTTTTCTGGATCTGTACCACAGTGACT
Organism: Promerops cafer; assembly: GCA_013398275.1. Classification (NCBI taxonomy): domain Eukaryota; kingdom Metazoa; phylum Chordata; class Aves; order Passeriformes; family Nectariniidae; genus Promerops; species Promerops cafer. The sequence goes on along the minus strand of VZSE01003443.1, from coordinate 617,511 downwards.
GCAATGCCAACAATACCACTGTAGTTTGTGTGTTGCTTCTGAAAAACCCTCAAAGTTTTTAATCTTTTTTAATGCTATTTGACTGAAGAGCAGATTGAAGTTGCTGAAACCTTTATGACATAATGTCAATGAAAATCATGGCACCGGGGAAAAAAAACAGAAGTTACTCTTAAAATAACAAACCAACTTTACAAAAAGCACACAAAAACCTCTGTTACTACCAGAATTTTATCCATTGTGTCCTGACCTCCCCAAATGTAAAAAAAATATAACAAGTTCCTCTCTTCTGTTTCCATCATTCATTATGGGTGCAAATGGCTGAGATACACAAAAAACCTTAACCCTCATCGCAGCCAGAAGGGGGTCACATGATGGAGGCCTTCATAAGCCACAGCTTTGTGTGGAGGTAACCAAGTTAATCAGTGTGTCACCCTGACCACCTCATATAATCTGAGGAAAAAGAAATGTTTCTCCCCTGGTGAGCTGGAGTGTGAATAAGGTAAATCAGTCTGCAAAGGCACGCAGCTCTATGAATCAGCTGTGGAATATTCTCAGGGAGTCTTTCAAGCTCAATTTACTGTTTTGGGCTAAGTGAAATTAATTCTAGCCTAAGACCACAGATGAAAATTTTTCTGACATCTCCTGACAGCCACCTAGATATTAGCCAAAAGGCCTGTTTGAAATGTTTCCAAAGTCCTTCTGTCTCCTTCCACAACCAACCAACCCCATCAAAATTGCACCACAACCCTTCAATGAATGCCATTGTCAGTTGGGTTTTTTCTAGCATTCAAGCTACATTAGATTACATAATAACTTGCTTTCACAGGCAAGAGTCAAGAAAATTCTGGAATTTTGGCTGACCTAAAGGATGCAACTGAAAATCATGAAAGAAAATTCTAAGTCCAGATATATTTTTCATATTCTGTCTGTTCTTGCCCTAAGTTCACATTTAACTAAAATGAACAATTTGGTGCTGCACAGTATGTCACAGTCTTTACTCTGTGTTTAGAAGCCACCCATACTTCAGAATGAAAACTGCATTTGAAACAAAAATAATAATTCAATGTAAGCCAAAGCATCACAAATGATGAGGAACTCTACTATGTAAGCATTTTTTTCATGTTTGAGGAAAAAAACCCTCAACTGGTTATCTTTAAAAAGAACAAATAATCCCATGTAATGAAAGCAGTCTAACAGTGTCGGTTAGATGATTGCTTACTTCATGCCAGAGATAGAAACATTTGTTCTTAGGTTTTTTCCAAGTTTCAGATACAAATAATAAACTATCCATATTATGATGACTTCTTTTAATCATTATCATGTATTGCACAATGCTATGTGTCAATTGTGTGATACAGAAGAGATTAAAAAAATGTATGAAGCAAAGATTTCATAAATTTAAAATGCTTACTGGTTGAGGAATACTGAAAAATCACTTTAAAAAAGCAGACAACTAAATAAACATGATTACAGTTTGTAAGAATGCAAAGCCTTACTCTGTTTTCCAAAGGAGTGGTGAAATTGAAGGAGTTGCATTTGATGTAGCATCAAATTAAAAATAACTGCATTAAAAATAACTTACTTAAAGAGGAAAACTTAGAGCTGTTATACTCAACAAAGCAAAGACAAAAGTTGCCTCACAAAGTGAACACAGGAAACCTCATTTGAGAAGCCAACACCTGTTGCAAAGTTTTACATGAAAACTGAGTTTTACATGAATACTGAATACTCTTGACATATAAAGTTCATAACAACTGACACTTTCAAACCACTAAAAAGATACAGATTTATATGTTCTACAATGTGAATTCTGGAAAGGCTGTAACTTAAGACTGGAAATATTTAAGCCATTTTTATTTTTATAAAAGGCAAAATGATTTTACACAGTGTTCTGCTGCCAACTGATATTTTAAATTTCAGCAAGAGTGTATCTTAATGATATATGTTGAATGTACTAAAGATATATCCTCAGATCTCTTTATGCAACTCATTACTTTGTGAACATAACGCCTCAGATCCAGCCTTCATTTAAATAAACAGGAACTTCAGTAAGGAAATTATCTATTTGCATATCCAATTTGCATCCAATGTACTCTGCTTTCTGATTTTAAGCATGTGTTTGGAACTGTCCTGCTGGAGGACTGACACCAGCTGAAATACCATTCTGAACCAGAAATGACAGCCATAAGAGTGAAGGTGTCACCCTTACTAGAAGAATTTGCTCCTCACACTACAGACAAACAATGAATCATGAATTGTGCTCCTACTTTTCTATAGATCACCACTGATATCACACAAGCCACTGTGTTAGTCAAATGCATACATATATACACTTCCTTTCTGGCTGCCTGCAAATCCCAAAATCCTTATTCATCAGTATTTGCAGGGATACCATGGGAAATGCTGCAAACACGAGGTGCTAAAAGAGAAATCAGGGTCATTAGAAAATTGTGTCAGCACAAGTGCTAGAGAAAACAAGGCAAGTAGAAGAAGACCAAATAATCAATAAACTTACATGGATCAATAAAGGACAGAAAAAGGAAGCTTTGATAATAGTTGGGAAAGAAGTTTAAGTGGTGAGGAAACTGTTTTAAGAATAAAAATTGGGAATAAGTATGCTTTTAAGAATTAAAATTAAGAATTTTCAGATTAATTAAGAATTAAGAATGTTTCATTTGGAGTATCTTTCCTCTGTAAAGCAAACAATTTATGCTCTAGTAAGAAATTTAAAACGTCTGTTTCACAGAAAAAAATAGCTCGCCTAAGTTATTAATAAACCATGTTAGGATCACTGAAGTACTGAAGGGTTTTGCTTTGAAAAGATTAAGTAATGCAACTTGAATAGGATTTAGACCACAATGCTTGCACTTCCTATGTAGCCAGCATTTCAGACTCAGACTATCTTGCTCTGTACAGGATGTGGTGCTTTCACACTTCCTACTTTTGAAAATCATCTGTATTTCAAGGGAGCAATCATCAAACTAGGGATAAACCCACAATCATTTATTCAAAGGAATGAGCTGCACAGCAACTTGCCCCTTGCATGAAAGCTTTTACTTGTGTCTCTAATCTAAAGCCTTTATTACACACTGTGCCCTACATCTGGGCCTCAGCAGGTTCAGAGGTACAAGATAGCTACAACTGGTATTTGACCTGAATAAATGCTATGAATAAACGCTGGAGAAGCCTAAACCCAAATGAACACAAACTCTCACATAAAATCTACATCCAAATAGATTGATTTAAGCTTCCATTAAAACAAAAATAATAAAATTATTTTTTCCTTTTTATTTTTTTTTGTACTTTCATTTCTGATAACAGTGAAGGCAGCATTTTTTTTCATTATATTCCTTGTATGAACTCACCTGTTTTTTCCCTTTTCAAGCATTTTTAACAAAATTATATTTAATTTACATTATAATATAGTACAGTGTAACTTCTGAGCTGTTTTATCTGAGTTAACACCTTACATGTATACAGCAAATAATATTCAATTTGGACAGAATTACTGGGTGTATTAAAACTTGTCAAGCATTCTATTGAAACAGCTAATGATTTGTCCTATACTTTTACAGAAATGAATGCAAAACAATAATTTTTTCTTTTGCAAAGTTTACACAAAGTAATGGAAGGAAAGAGATGATAAATCAATAATAATGCTAACAGAATATCACATTCCTATTGAATTATTACATTTCTAATAAAATTAAATCTGCTGGTTAAATGCCAAACTGTATACAACAGTGGTGGTATCTAAACAGCTAAATATTGAAAACAGTCTAGCATATTGAAAAATCCACGTTGCCTCACAAACAAGAACCTAGACAAGGCAGAGACATTTAATGTTTTCTTTGCCTGCAGAGGTTCTAGAACTCTAAGCTGTAGGACCATAACTCTTAGAATGATAACTCCTAGCCAACTCTGAACCTGTGCAGGGTTTCCTATGAGTCTGTGAAGGCTTGTGGGATTTATCCAAGAATACTCAAACAGATGGTTGATGTCATCCCAAGACCTCTTTCAATAATTTTTGAACAGTCTTGGGAATCTGGAGAGGTTCCATCTGACCAACATTGTCCTGATTTTCAAGAAGGGCGAGAGGGATGACCCTGGAAGCTATAGGCCTGTCAGTCTCACTTCAGTGCCTTGTAAAATTATAGATAAAATTATTCAGGGAGTTATTGAAAAAAACGTGAAAGACAATACAGTTACTGGTCACATCTAGCATGGGTTTGTGAGGGCAAAGTCCTGATCAATAAACCTAATTTCATTTTATGATAGCTACCCACCTAGTTGATCAAGAGAAGGCAATTGATGTAATCCTTTTGGATTTCAGTAAAGCTTTTGATACTGTCTCTCACTGTGGCCTTCTGGATAAAATGTCCAGCACACAGCTGGATAAACATGGCTGGTGACCAGTTACTAGTAGGGTTTTGCAGGGCTAAATTTTATGCCCAGTTCACTTCAACATCTTCATAAATTACTTGGATGAAGGATTAGAAGTTATACTAAGTAAATATGCCAATGACACTAAACTCGGGGGAGCTGTTGACTCCCTCAAAGGCAGAGTGGCACTGCAGAGAGACCTTGACAAAGTAGAGATGGGCAATCACCAACCATATGAAGTTTAACAAGGGAAAATTATGGATTCTGCACCTGGGACAGGGTAAACACAGATGTCTATGCAGACAGAGAGGCTGGAGAGCAGCCCTGCAGAAAGGGATGTGGGAGTCCTGGTGAATGACAAGTTGAATCTGAGCCAGCAGTGCCCTGGCAGCCAGGGGTGCCAAGCATGTCCTGAGGGGCATCAGGCACAGCATCACCAGCCAGGCAAGGGAGGGGATTGTGCATTTTTGGGCACTACAATATTAGAAGAATATAAAGCTTTGAGAAAGCGTCCAAAGGAGGGCTACAAAAGTGATGAAGGTCTGGAGGGGAAGCCATATGAGGATTGGCTGAGGGCATTTGGTCTGTTCAGCCTGGAGAAGACTGAGGGGAGACCTCACTTAAGTCTACAACTTCATCGAGGGTGGAGACACTGATCTCTTCTCTGTGGTGACCAGTGACAGGACCCAAGGGAATGGCCTGGAGTTGTGTCAGGGGAGGTTTAAGCTGGATTTTAGAGAAAAGTTCTTCACCCAGAAGGTGGTTGACCACTGGAACAGGCTCCCCTGGGAAGTGATCACAGCACCAAGACTGACAGAGTTCAAGAAGTGTTTGGGCAATGCTCTCAGGCACATGATGTGACACTTGGGGTGCAGGGCCAGGAGTTGGACTTAACGATCCCTGTGGTTTCTTTCCAACTCAGGGAATTTTATGATATGAAAATCAAAAGCCTTATTCTGCCAATACTTCCATGCAAGAGTTATTTATTCAGATAGACAGTCCTATTAAAATAAACTAGGCACATCTGTAAAGTTATCCATGTGCATAACTGCTTATTAGATCATATACCCTGCAAGATGAAGCAGGTATCTGCATACTACCTGAAATTTTCCCAGATCAAATTATTTCCAGCTGAGATCACTGAATTTCTGATTCATTCACTGGTGCTTTTAGAGGCTGTCACACTGATGACCGCAACAGATTCCCAGTCAAAAAAGGACAAGAGCCTGTCATTTGCGTGGCAAAGTAGCAACCCTCTGTCAGACAGAGCACTATACACACATACATAGAACATCCATCATCACCATAAAATTGAACGCACAAGAACAAGCATAAGCAAAAGCAACAATACTAGAGAGACCTGTTCCATTAAAAGGATGATGTCAGGCAGGTAGATTAATGAACACTGCCAGTGGCAATCAGTAAGCCCAAATGGCACATTCCATAGAAAGTACACAAGTCCACTTATTTTGTAAGTGACAGTAGTGCATCTGGAAGGGTCATTTCTTTAGTGTAAAGTGGAATGCATTACTATTTTTGGGCTCCACTCCTTTGATAGTTTTGTTAGTCCATAAATGAAATAGGACAACAAAACCACACATGAGGGTCAGCAAGCTTCCAAAAAGCACAGGCCAGCCTTTTTTTTTGTTGGTTTGTCTCAGTGAAAAAAAATTCCTTTAAATTATTAACAGAACCATCTCAGACTGTATTTTAATTTAGATATATCAAATGAACGAACAAAAAATGTACACTGAGATAGAAATATGAAGTTCATTCCAAGTCTCACTGAAAATCAGGTTTGAGGAATATGTTCCCTTAGGCTCTTCTAAAATCCTAGCCTGCAGCCTTATCCATGGGTCACAGTACAGGATAAACTGATATAATTGGTGGAATTTGAAGAGAATGGGACATTTTTTCTATCCATATGCAGCATTGCTAGCCTTGACAATAAGACAATTCAGTAATTTACAGCCTTGTTAAATGTGATAAGCAATTGTGCCTCGCTTCTAACATTATGTTATTGAAACATAAGTGCGTCACATGCATTAATAATAATAATAATAACAATAATAATTTTTTTTTCACGTGCAGTGATGTTCCAATGAAATACACTAATGCAATTAAATCAAAATTTCCCACAGGAAACCATTAGCTTCTAAATATACTAACTACCTCAGTCCATTGTCTTTTTACGGGGTACTTAAAATTATATAGCTACATAATCAAGGTCTAAGAACCTCCTTTCCTTCAAGAAACCCTGAAATGAGCTTTCTTAAAAAAATTAAGTCTTCTATTTATATATATATATATAATTCTGTATACAATTATAATAATAATTAAAATGAAAAG